>JARQZJ010000037.1:4084312-4703968 GCA_030704895.1 Henosepilachna vigintioctopunctata | reverse complement strand
CAAAGAAATTTTAAAATTAGAATTCAAAAAGTATATCAGCCAAAAGGGTAATCGTTCATAATGACAGCTTTGATTTAATTACATGTTCCTATAGGTAAGTCCACGTTTTATATTACTTTAGTAGATACAGTAGTCAGTGGATAGAGATATTATGAACTTGTCACATATCATATAACATCATCTACAAGATTTCGCTGTTGTCAATTTTCGGTACGTACTAAATTCAGATGTTTGAAACATTACATCATTTGAACAATTCGATATACTTTGAATTGACCATTCCCTTTATTGTTATATGCAAATTACAGAACAATCGTCGAAAATCAGGTATATACAAACAGAAACAACTAGAAATGTCCCATTTTTCGATTAATAATTCCATATCTGATTCAACTCAGAGCCGACAAAAATAAACGAAATTCGTGGAAATGATTTACTTTCATTTATGCATTATTTAATCGCAATTTCAAAAACAAATACAACACTATATTTAACTTTAATTATAAAATGAAACGATGCGAGTTCCGCGGAACGCAATTAAACAAAATGAAAAGGTAATTTCATGCCCAGGTAATTCAAAATTTAATTACTCCGGATTCCGGAGGTGAAGTTGCTGCCTGAGCCGGCCCGGAGTCCGGTTGGGTGACGAAATTTTTTTTTCAATTTTTACTCCATTACGAATATGTAGCTTAAGCAAATATTAATAACGGAACAATTATCAACTTTCCGGAAATATTGCGCTTCTGTTATTGTGTTAACAATAGGTGGGTACGAACCAAACAAAATTAAATTGTAAATGAATGCCCCCATCTGGAAAAAAATTCACTGCCATTTTAAACAACAAATTGAAAACCCTATGTTTTCTTCATACAAACAGTTAAATTCATATACATACTTACCTTACGTGTTAACACTTCTTCCCAGGAAATCCAGGAAAGGTTGTTCCTCTGTAACTTCGACATTCTCTTTTTATACTTTTCAACAAAAAGTTAGGCCAGTGGTAATTTTCAAAAATAGATAGGAATTCTCAAAGTACTCCTCAAACATTTTTTGGCACATAAATATACGAAACAAATGAGGTTTTCAAAGCCATCAAAGAACAAAATATTTTCGAAGTATAGTCTGAGGAATAATACCTGCTTGTAAATATCGTACAAGGTTTTGATTATAAAAATCTTATAATCAAATCGAATACACACTTTGTTCAATTTCATCGAAATATGAATTTTCAGGAAAAATAAAATATATTTAATAGTGTTGGCGTTTACTTGATGTAAATCCATTATAATTGAATATAAACTTAAATTCAAACACTTGAACTTTTGATTTACACTTTATTAACAACCTAGCATGACGCGTTTCGTCGTTACAAACGATTAATTCAGTATTATCATACTATGTTGTCAATAAAGTGTTAATCAAAAGTTCAAGTGTTTGAATTTTAGTTTATATTCAATTGAAATTTACAGAAATTACGCAACAAATTTGGATTCTCTGATAGCCTCACCAACCTTTTTCATTTTTACCTGGTTGACCGATGACATTCGTACAGCTGGAGGTTATACAGACGTCTGAGTTCATAACTACCTCTGGAATACCTCAAGGGTCTAATCTTGGACCACTGTTGTTTATTCTGTTCGTAAACGATCTGATGAATAATATTCACTCTCCACGTTTGATGTTCGCAGACGATTTAAAACTATATCATGAAGTAAGATCACAGGACAAGTGTGTTGAAGCTCCAACACGCGCTGGAGCATGTTGTTAGTTGGTCAGAAGACAATTATTTGAATTTGAATGTGTTAAAGTGTAATGTTGTTTTTTCACAAGGAAAAGACACAGAATTGACTGTGATTACAGCGTCGGTGGTCAGGTTCTTTCTCGTTCTGATAAGGTGAGAGATCTTGGTGTAGTCTTCGACCAGAAGCTTTCCTTTGTCCCACACATCACCCAACTTATTTCATCTGCTGCGAAAATATATGGATACGTAATGACAAATATGTTAATAATTCCTCAACATTCATAGGACTATTTAAGACCCTAATCCGTAGCAAGTTGGAGTATGGCAGCATGATCTGGCATCCCATTTACACTTGCCATCAGCGCCATCTTGAGTCTATTCAGAGAATATTCTTGAAATTCTTAGTTTGGAGGGAGGATAAAGTTTATCCACAGAGAGGAAGGAGTCAATCATAACAAATTATTGAGTCGATTTAATTTAATCTCATTGCAGAGCAAGAGAGAAACTTTATCACTCAAATTTTTGTACAAATTACTGCACAATAGTATTGATTGTCCTCCTCTCTTGTCCACTTTGAAATTTTGTGTTCCGAGGCAAAATTCTCGTAATACAGAATTATTCCACCTAGAGACTCCGAGGACCAACTTCCTAATACAATCCCCCATTTAGTTTATGGAGTCTACATTCAATAGAGTTGCCAATAATTCTGACATTCACTTTGACTCCATAGAATTTATTATCAGGAGTTATGTGAACAAAGTAAGTTGATTAAAATGAATTGATTCACATTGAATTTTTAGTAATATTTCATTGAATGCTATAATGTAGTTGTAAGTTACTATTTTTTTAGATTAGATTGAGCTCTTTGTTTTAAATTATTTAGTTATGTATTCAAAATTGTTATTATTTTGTGTAATTGGGTGTCATACCTGTTGAAAATAAAGAACTTATTATTATTATTATAAAATGAAATATGTTACTGAAATGGTTGCAACATGCCATTTCAGTTTTTTTGTTGTGTTAATATTATTATTATTTGAAATTATAAGGTCAACTGAGTTTTCGAATGTTCTTCAGTTAAAATAAGTACGATTGATATAAATGGTATTCACGGGTGAAAACAAAAAAATATTACAGTTGAGAATTGGGTAACAACCCGAAACAATGAATGATAATAATAATAATATTTACTTGGCAATAGCTATTACATTTATATATTCACGCTCAACATTTATATCAACAATTATTTGTTCAAAACGAACCTAGCTAATTTACGCTTAAATACCTTAATGTCATTAATTTTTTTTATGGTGCTAGGTAATTCATTCAGAAAGTTTACAAACTTACATGTAGAAACTGTCGGCGTTGCTTATATTATAAGCGTGCACAGCACTGACACATGTTACATTTTGTATAACTTTGTTTGTAAATGTATTTGTATGTAATTTGTAAACAATTTGTTTTTAATTTTGAATAAAGTAAAAAGAGCATAAAGTTTTCTCTGTTTAACTCACATTAGTTCTAAACAATTTAACATGCATGATTGGAGTATATCTATTACATTTCAAAATTGTTAGCATAGCTCTATTCTGCAGTTTTTTTAGTTGCTGAGTTTTTTCTTTTCTAATACTAAATACAATTTCGTGAAACTAAGCCAAGTGGTTTCTATTCAATACATTAAACGATGTTAAATTAGAATATATTGAATGATACTAAGAGATCAGGGAATTTTTTTCTTTTTTTAATTCAGTGGACCTACAGTTTAACGGTTCGGAACAGCCATTGGGCTTGTAATCAATGTACATTACGCAGCATATATCATTATTAAACTACTTCAATCATAGACAAACACATACGCCCATGCCTTCACCGGGGCTCGAACCCGAATCCTACCGCATTATTGGATACCTACCTAAGACACCGCGACATTACCAAAATATAATTTTGGTATCGATATCGGTGAAACACAGTGGATTATCTGCATATATTTTAGCATAGGTCTATAATTTTATATTTTCATAAAAACCCAGTTCTCGAGGATTGTTTGAGTATAAATGTTTTTTTTTGCAAAGTGTCGAAGTAGTGCCGAGGAAAACATATACCCTATAAACGAGGTTGGCTGGGTAAGTCGATCTGAATGGTGTACATGTTAACTCAACTAGCTAACCTGGCGAATTTCGTTATGTGTTGAAACGCTCAACAATCAACAGTCAACGAATGGAATGATACCTTAGCTAAACTTGATTGATGATTTTAATCACCGCAATGAAATGCAACCTTATAATAATAACATGTGTAGAGTGTAGACAACATGCCTTTGTTTTAAATATTTAGATATAATTCGAAGAGAAAAAGGTTGAGGCTTTAACTCCGATACGACTGTCAGTGATGAGTTATCACTTCACTTCCAATCTCCTGTCAAAACATATCATCTCATATTCGACGCTAGGTGGCTTCTTCAGCAAATATGTATGTACATATTTTTGGTCACTTCGGTGTTCCATATCAGAGTTTCTCATCTAGTATATAGGTCTATATAGATATAGTAGTATATAGGTCTATATAATCTAATAGATCTATATAATCTATATAATATATATATCTATATAATTTTATATGGACCATTATTATGAAGTTCAGGTGAGTTTCAGTCAATGCTACTGAATAGAGTAAGAATAGAAAGATACAGATAGTTTAACAGATGTTCGATGTGGTTCATTAAATCTGCATAACTTTTCAAATTATGAACCGAGTGACATGAATCAAACAATAAATGTTGAATGAATTGCTACAATATATCAGTGAATCACATCTAAATCGAACAAACAGACACATTTCTGAGATTGTGTCTGTCAAGTCAAACAATTGAACAGACGAACAGGCAGAAATCATTGTTTTGGATAAGTTGATAAGGGTTCCAATAATATTTTTTTTCATAAATCTTCCATATCTAGACAGCGATCACTTAAAGTTTTCTTAAGCTTATGTATAGATTATGACACAGGGAATAGTTGGAAAATTCGTAACATTTGTTACTGTTGTATTTAGGTTTAATTTAGGTGTTTAGATGGCACTATGTGTCTCATTCATATATTTAAATATATAAATGAGACACATAGCGCCATCTAACATTGTGTCGAAAACATGCCCCTCACAATTTGTTAATATCTGTGTGTCTCTTACAGTTGCGTTGTAAGAGTTTGTACTAAAAATAAGCAGAATGAAAGGTTGAATAAAGGCTCTCATTTTTCTTCATCAAATCCTTCTAACAGTTACAAAGCTTTGTCTTGATGACAGGGAAATTGATATTCAGAAAATCAATGAAAGAAGATTTCGATAAAAAGTTTTCGGAATGGGATAGTAGGTAATGCAGGAGGAAAAGTTTTTACGATGATTGGAGTCAGGCTAAAGGTATATGCTAAAACATGAGGCCCATTTTCACAACTCGGGAATACAAGTCGTTATAATTTTGCAAACCTGCTCTTTAAGAGCTGTACATATCGCAAAATAATCATCTAAGAAAGAATACAAACAGAAAACTGAGAAAAAGTCATGACGAAAATATGTAGTTAGATCGTTCAAAAAAACTTTGAATACAAATGGCGGGAGATGATGTCACTTTTGTAAAAAGTATGATGAAAGTGAAGTTTGGTAAGAATATAATAGACCAGTGTTTCTCAACACCGGTGGTTCGCGGCTCCTAGGAGTCCGCAAGTATGTGGATGGGGTGGGCCGTCTTATTTCAAGAGAAATACTTTTAATAATTTTTTCAAATATGGAACACATGTGAAATAAGAAATTTTTAATTAAATCTGTAGGTATATTTAGTCCTCCCCGTTGCAAATAATTAAAATATTATCAATAATAAATAAAATCATAGCTTCCAAAAATTCTGTTTTGAGGAAAGTTTGGATTTTGAAAGAATGTGTTATTGTTAGTTAGATATGTGAATAGCGATCTGTTTATTCGATGGTTATCGGTAATAAATAGGTTAGAAAATATACATATTACTATAAATAAACGCACCTATCCCAAGCTTGAAACTTACTGAATCATCTACAGAATACCTATCCTCTACATTATATTTCACAAACAAATTATTTGTAAGTAATCCGTACTCAAAACACAACACAAACTCGATTCGATTAAATCGGTACACACAAAACACTTCGTTTTTATAATTTGATGTTATGTTATCCACAAACTATCAACACTAGCACGTAAATAATACTATAGAAAATTAATGAATAGAGGATTAGAACTGAAATCGTAAAATATTAACTTCAAACTACGAAAGTCTTGAACAACACAAAATTGATTTCGTTTCACTGAAATTTGTAAACAAACTAAACACTTCGTTTTTTAGTGTTTGATGTTGAGATTTCAACAAATTATTAACATCAACACTTGTAATACACTGTACACTATTGACAAATATAGAATTTATACCAAAAGCTCAAATTATTTAACTTCAAACTGCGAAAGTTTTGGGAAGCGTCCTGTTTGCTTTAGTATACCACTACAAGAAATTGCGGGAATATTAGGCAATTTTATGACATATGTCAGATATTCATTTCATGGCCTGTAGTAAAGGTGGTCGTGGTCATGTCTTCACGATAGATGAAATCAGAATGTTTCTTTTCAAGAGTTCTGTAAGTGGCGCCAGTAAACATACTTCAATAAATTTTAATGGCTCACAATGATGGCTTATTTCGCTGATATATTTAATGCTTTTGAAGAGATGAACTAACTCCTTCAAGGAAAAGATGACAACATTTTCCAAGTTTGAGCAAAACTAAAAACTAGACGATAAAAGCTGAACCCTTAGAGTAAACCTACAATTGAAAAATTGTAGGTTTAACCTACAATTTTAACAAACATTTCTAACAAGCATTTTTCTTCACTGGTAACGTTTTTGGAATAAGTCGCCATGAACATATTGCTAACACAAGTGGTAGTCGAAATGATGAAACTGCTCTGTGATTTAAGGTCTTCTTTTCGGGATTATTTTTTTGAGCCTATGTCTTAGATATAAGCTTGACAACGGTATAGGAAAATCAATGTATAGAAATGTCAAGTGATTCAAGAATATAACCATAATCGAAATAACCCGGTTCACAAATTGGTTGTGTATCCATTATTGTTGCCCTTTAATTTGCTGAGAACTCATCAATTTTCAGTTTATATAGCTTTATAGATATATATATATATATATATATATATATATATATATATATATATATATATATATATATATATATATATATATATATATATAATGTAGAAGTTTCTTGCGGTGAAAAGTATAAATGAGAAAAAACACAATTATCGGTATAGCCCGCAACTCCATTGCGGAGTATTGATGTATTTAAAGTGTAAAGAATAATTCATCTGATTTATCGAATGCTCCGTATTTCTCTTCATCTGGAAGAGCTAATTCTTTGTTATTCATTCTTCTTCAAGAATTAAGTAAGTGCATTCGACAGAATTTACAGAATTCTTTGGTCTATTTCCGTCGAATTTCCAACATTATTTAATATTATTTGATCTACTACGAACACACACTATTTTTCACTATCGAAAATAAGTTTTTTCAATATCTTAAAAATGATATACCATTGTAAATAGTTACCAAGAATGTCCTTAAAAAAACTGTATGAAGATTTGTTACCTTCACATATTCGAAAAACTAAAAGTAGGTAGCTTATATACAATGAAGGCCCAAAATTGAACATTACATCTGCTACAAGACGAAGAGCCTTGTGGATGACCTGATTACGACATTTTCAATTAGGTAAAATACTTCGCCGAATACGTGCATTGAGAAAATATACAAATACGTTGCCTTCATGCCTCTTGTTTATGTTAATTTACTTAGGAGTCGAATGACTTTTCGATTCATCATAAAACGAGAATTCTGTATAATCATTATAAACCTCGCCTTTATGGCTACAATAAGTAGGTACATTTAAAATATTCATTAAACATTCATAAAATATTTAAATGAATGTTCAAGAATATACCTACGTGATTTTTAATGAGTTGACTGATTTATTATAGAGCAAGTATGTCAAAAATATATAATATTATATTGTGAGACCTATGATCTCTTTTAAATGGAATTGAAGCGATATAATATCAATGTATTCACAAAAAGTTTGAAACATATTTTTTGGAGATATTTTCACTAATTTCATGGTGAATGGCTCTGAATATAAGGTATACCAATCATATTTTACTCTTGATGCATCACTTTTTACTCTTGATGCATATTTTACTCCTACATATTTTATTCTTGATGCAAAAACATTTTGAATTTTTTTATCTGAATATTACATACAATTATTCTCAACCGCAAATACTCAAAACTTAAGACCTATTGAAACACAATATTTGACAAACATGTGCCAAATACACAGTGCATGTGCCAAATAGACAGTGCATGTGCCAAAGAGAGTTGAGTGTCCAAAATTTGAGGACCATCAACTTCAGATTCTTCACCTGAGGACTCAAATAACAAAAAAACAAATGTTAAAAAGATTTCCAGTTATATATAGTGGCTCGGCCAATTTAGACAACTCTGTAGCTAGGCGTTGGATTGTGTTTAGATAACACAGAAAATGTATTTAACCCATTCTCGCAGTGTCTCAAATACCTGCTCAATCATATCACTCAGGCCGTAGACTATTAATAGAGCTATAAACAGATTGACTATTTTGGTATTTACATTTGATATCTTTCATTGAAGTATGATAAAATATATGAAATATTTATAATGAATTATTGTTATTGGCTTCTTCCAGGTATCCTCTGAAGACAGTTGGAAATTCCATTTCGTTGAAACCATTTCCGCGATTTCGCTTGAGTATTCACCATTGCCATTCCTTTACTACACTTTTACAATCCAATAGCTCTTGATACTCTCCTCTATCGAGAAGACACCTTAAAAATGGCAAGCATAGAGATGCATCGTTAGACAGAAAATGATCACAAAGATATCTCTCAACACAGATATCTCGAAACAGCGACCGATGACGCTTTTTGACAATTTTTTGATCTGATATACGCCTTATCAACATTTTAATTGGCGTCGGTTTATTAGCTGTGACTAAATATACGATTTTTTATCCGTTTTCTTGGTTCATTATCTGAAACACGTCTAAATCGAGGCGGCTGTCGTACGGCCAAAGAAGCGTCCCTTCACGAGAATATGATGGATGACGGGTACTTATCTCGTCATCAAGGTGTACATCTTGAAACAGTGGCGTTGCTTTGGCAATTTTTTAAATAAATGGATATTAATCTGGAATATCGAAATTATTATTGGACATAAGAACACGTACGAACGATGTGACTCTTACAGTATATTTGAAGATGCCATATTGAAGAGGCTACAATTCATTGAAACTGATAGACCACTATACCAGAGTAAAATATGGACTGATTCATTTTACAAGAAACTATCGCATAAGAAGATAATTAGGTAATTCCAACACCAGTGTTACTATTTCCATCATTGAAATTATCAATAAAATAAAATATTATAATTGCATTTATAGAAATCAATAGAAAATACTTCGCCAGATCATAGAAACTCCAAGAAATCTATTTCTTTTAACTTCTGTTAACTACTCGAAATTACCACGCGTTTTCGATATCATCATAATATGATGTTTCTTTGGTTTCATAGATTGCGTTAGTATATATATATATATATATATATATATATATATATATATATATATATATATATATATATATATATAAGCATCCGTTTACACATGTTTTGAGATTATTGCCTCTCCTCAAGGTGTATGAACTTGGAGATGGACAAAGCAAAAGAACACTCCTGCAAAGGAAGTCATCACTCTTTTCATTTGTTAATCAAATTCTCGGTTTAGAAATTCCATAAAGGATAAATGATCGCCATACAAGCGAAGTCATGACCAAGTCCCCACAACCGGAGAGTTCGTGCGGAAGCTTGAAAGTGATGACTTCCTTTGCAAGAGTGGTTTTTTGTTTTGTCCATCTCCAGATCCGTACGCCGTTCTGAGGAGAGCCAAAACACGTGTCAACGGCTGCTTCACTCGTAGCCTATAGCGATAATTTTTCCTTTGTTAATACTTTCTCCCACATTAAACCTCTTTTCATATTTGTATACAGATACATAACACATCCATGCATATAAATATTTGTAGGTATGAAATATATTTTCGCTAAAATGTCACGGCCTGGATGGATTATGAGGAATACAGAAAAATACCGTGAATATCGAAATCGATTTCTTTTAGTAGGTATGCTTCCGTGAATATCGTCATTTAACGAAAAGGTGTTGAGTTTTTTTCAATTTTCTGACTTTCCTCTTCTCTATTATATTCTACAAACGAATATTTTTTTTGTAAATTGTTTTTTACCTCTTTCATGGCTGATTTTCAACGAATGAATTTTTTTTTGTATAAAACTGCTTGGCCAGATTCGTTCTCGACATTTTTTTCAAAACAAAGTACGTTCTTTAGTGTATATTTTGATATTAAAACTTGAATTACCATTTTTTGTGAGTACACAACAAATTCCTCTTGAGATTTAAATTATGTACTCATTATTAACTATTAAATTTATAAATTACCTATTAATATAAATACCATTAAATATTATAGTCTAATTCATATTTATGGCGGCAGCTGAGTACTTTTATCGGGTGGTTACAGTATGATAGATAAACATATAACTCTTCTAGTTGCTCAATTCTCGAATATAATGACATCTATAAAACGATCACGAATGAATAATTCATTGAAAATGAATTGAAGTGTCATCTAACAGGGTAAACTAGAACTTTGATAGTAGTTCAACTTTTCTCGTAACAGTATCCTACTTCACTGATTTTTCTGTTACTGTCTACCGCCGATAGATGTCGACATATTCATTCATATTTTCAGAGAACCTTCTTATATAGATAGGTATCTGTATAATCGAAGCCTTATAGTATTCTTTCTTGAAACAAGTTTGATTACATACAAACAGCACTAGATGTCAGAGTAATTCATGTGAATATTTCAGGTATTTCAAAAGATCACAGTTGCTTATATTCCAAAATAATTCTATGTACAAATTCGTAATTACATGACATTAAATTTTCAGTGGCTTAATACTTCAATCAACAATTTTGAACGATCGAAAATGATATATTGACATAAATTATGAAATGATGTGAAATAGAGATGAAAATTATTTTTGCCTGAAAACCACTACGATCGATGTAAGCAGCAATGGGTAAGCCTTTTCAGAATAATTATCTTATGGTAAGATAAAGTACATGGACTCGAATAAAATAAATATAATCTGTACAAGGTTATGTAATATACATACTTTATTTTGATTGCAGAAGAGTACCAATTTGTTTTGTTTTCGTTCACGTTATTATTAACTGAAGAAACGGTTTTCTCAGAATTTGTATTGGAGTAATAGTTCGTGCAGATCTAAGAACATCGTAAAAATTTAGCAATTGTTTTCAAGATTTTTCCAGAATCAGCGTAAATCTCTTTCAAGTATGAATAGGACGTAGTCTCATTTTACAGAAGGTTGTGTTATTAAATTCAGTTACCTATAGTGCTACCATGAAAATGAGAAACACAACAAAAAGGGTGAGCTCCTTGATATATGTAAAGAAGTTGTCCTATGTAATTAGGTAGCTGAAGTTGGAAAACGTGGATGTCACGTAGTTTTATTGATATAATTTCGATTTAAAATAAGATTGATTTAAGTTACCAAAATAATTTTCAATTTGATGCATCACGTTATTATCGAGTTATTCCTTCGTGTTCTTGTTGGTATTTTATGTTTTAACTTATGTCATTGCTTATTAAAGTTTTTCGTCAATATATCTTTATTGTAAGTAATCATATACCTATATAAAACTTTTTCCGTATTGTCTAAGATTTTTGCTCCTTGCTGCATATTGAAATTCTCACATTATTTTCGAAGTTCGAAGCTCGTAGATTTACGTAACATTAATTTTGAATATTTTTTCTGAATTTGATGTCTTATTGACAAACGGCAATCCATTCAGAATGCTTAATCCATCATAAATATTTAATGAATTTTTGGGTTGGGGGGCTAAGAAATTTATTCTGTTCGACTTGGAGCTTTTGACTTTGGCAGCATGGCCCTGACTGTTGAGGCATAAGTTATGATTGTGGTAAATTCATATAATCTTTCACTCATAAATTTCATGTCGTACGCATCATTGGTCGATCAGCCAGAACTATTTGTTCTCTGGCGTGTTTTATTTTTCTCTGAACTCATTCTACCTCTTCTAAGACTTTTCCTGAAAGTTTGTCTTTGTAATCTGTTGAAGTTTGTTGCTTTTATGTGTTCAGACATTCATTCATCATTTGTTATTCCTTTCCAGAGACCCCAAATTGTTTTAAAAGCGCAAAAGATATTTTTCAACAATGGTTTTTCTCATTTATCAGCTAGGTTTCTTCTGTTCCTGGTAATAACTATAACTCAATTCCGTAAATTTGTAAGTTACGTTGATAGAGTAAGTGTTCTATATACTCCCATTTTGGATGTTCTCTATAGTTCTTTTGATCTGAGCAGTGAACTAATGGACCCCACGACTTCCCATGTCCATTTATTCTTGTCTTTTGTTCATTTGTATTTGGTAGTGTTGCCCTCCAGTGTTTGAATTGTCAAACTTTTTCATCTCATATTTCTATTTTTGTCATATCCTATTTTGAATCCTACACATTCTACTCTATCAGCTATATTTTGCTTCAGCACCGTATCCATAGTATTTTGACGCCTCTTTCATTTGGTGAATACTCTCTCCATTTCTGTCTTCATTTCAAGATTCAATTTAAAGATTTAACAAGGCTAAATCAGCAAAAATATAAAAGTATATGAAGTAATTGATAGCAGCCATGATAGTTGATAGTTGATGGCTGCTTTCATCACAATTTCTGTGATATGTACATCTTAGTTCTGTCTTGAAAAAAAAATAAAATTTTACCCATATATGTTTCTAGCGTTACTGTTTAAATTTCATCTAAATTACTTAACAAGCGTTTAGTATTATTCGATTTACACCAAGCTTCGACGTTATCAATTATTAATTAGAAAAAACGTAACTCCACTTTATTCATTCGTAAATGTCAACAGTTGATAAGACGTCGAAAGACAAATACATTAATCGAAATGTTGAGAAATATGCTTTCAAATCGTGAATTGAACGTCGTTATTCAAGTCGAATTTCGTTTTGTGAAGTCGCGGATGCAAAACTGCGCCGATTTTTTCCACCGCCTCCGACAATTTTTGATTTCCTGTGCCGGACAACGTCGATAAGACTACACTAATTCTTCGCCGATTTCGGTATCGTTGAGAACATCGCGCGTGTTGGAACTGACCGGAAAACGCTAGAAAATGTTTTCTGAATTCGTTTCGGACATTACGCTTGGACGAAACGTTAAGTGAAATTTAACGACGATTTGTACAATGAGTGAAGTGCCAAATTTGCGATACTGTTGGGAAATTTGAAAAGTTAATCAGTTTGATATGTTGTTACGTTATCTCTGTTTGATGTCGAAATAGAAAACTACGCTTAATAGTTGTCGTCATTTTTGTGTGGAGGATGAATGAAAAATAACGCAGTGCAAACAACAGAAGAATTACGACTTTATTCCTGGGAAAAGGAGGATATTAAACGAATATATTAGCATCTATGTTTATCAAGGTAATTTTTCGAAATATGAAGTGAATAGATATTTTTTCGGTATTGAAATTTTAGTCCATCATTTTTTTGTGAAAAATAAACTGAACCGAATATGTACTTCACTATCCGTCCTTCTGCAAGAGGAATCCTTCCTTTTTCTTCATATCGAGTTCTGAGACTGAACACAATAGTATCATACTAATGACCAAAAGCTCTGTAGTGTTTGTATTACTCCCGCTAATTTTGAAGGAGGAAGTTTATTAGTTTTTAAGTGAATTAAACAGTTTTATTTATCTGATGATTTATTGATGCAGAACTTTTCAGATGGAATTGATATAATTCGAATATATGATCGTAAGTAATGACACGTTTTTTTTTCATTATTTGTGATTATTCGATCGAAATTTTCGAAAAATTCGAAAATTAGAGCCCTCGATTATTTTTTTGGAAGAATATGGGAGTTTCAGAAGCATTTTAGTTTCGTAGTACGTGCACTTTTGACAAAACAGTATTAAGATTATATAACATTTCAGATTAGATGTTACAGATTATTCCTCTTTCCTTACTTTTACGTTTCTTTGACAGCTAATTATATATATATATATATATATATATATATATATATATATATATATATATATATATATATATATATATATATATATATATATATGTGTGTGTGTGTGTAAAATATTCCATATAATCTAACAATAGTAGTGGAAGTTATATAGATCAATTCTCACAAAATTCTGAAGGACGAATAGAGGCCTATAAATACGTAAATACTCAAAGAACTAACACAAAACAACCGAAAAACAAGAATTCAAAGACATTACCAAAATTTTAGGAAATGAAAATATATGCTGAAATTTGGAGAATGAAGCTACGAATTTCAAAAGAGATATATTAGAACTGAGCACAATTTATAATGATTCAATAAATGCATCCAATAACACTACACAAAAGAGCACACCACGATCAACAAACTATAACACTAATTATATACATCAAGAGAATAACAATTTTTTTGGGTTGGTACATTGAAACAATCTTATTCACAAGCATCTTCAAGAATTTTATTATCTATCTGTCGTACCATGACCTTTTCAGAATCTTTAACAGGGCGAAGTATAACTGTCCACTATTTTATTATGATATATAAAAGGACTAGATGGACAGTTTCTATGATCGATATGCTTCAGTCATAAGCATTCAATGAAAATTTTTCATATATTTATTTCAAAATTTTGAAAAGTTACAATTTGTAGCCGAATGTGAACGAAAAAATTATTCTTCTATTTTTACAGTCTGTTATTGCTAAGAATTCTGAATGAAATATCGACAGACAAAAAATTTATTTCTTCGGCATTTACGGATTTGATAAATGGTAGCACTGAACAGGATTTACCAAACTGGAATCATGCGTTGGAGTGCAGGAATCTTATCGCAAGACGTGTGGTGGCCAATATGATATATATATATATATATATATATATATATATATATATATATATATATATATATATATATATATAAATTGATTTATTGCCTGTTTGAGGTATTTATTTTGAAAGTTTTGTGACATTGCAATAAATTCGCGGATATACATAGAGTGTATTCCCCAATCTGCGAATTTGGGGAGAGCTATATATTTATTATCGGTTTCTATCGGTCTACAGGCGGATATGAGTTACAGGTTTTGTACTCATCGCGTGTGACCTTGGAAATGTATTCACCTTTGCTTGATATCAATAATGATACTTAATCGTTTTTCTAAAATAATTAGCTTCATATTTCTAATGATGCTTTTTTCACATATGCGACTATTATTACGAAACCTTATCATAATCATTTTTTTTGTAATTGAATGTGTTATTTGCTTCGATAAGAAACAAAAATTAATTTCAAATTGATTTTATGTAATATTTGGATGATTACTCATGAATTTCCAGCGGGTAATTTTAAAAGCTTATAGGTTTTAGGAGCTCATGACAGCAAAACAAGTTTCTACATTAACAAAATTTATTCACAGAATGGGCGATCTATTTGCTTCTCTGTCCATTTTTTAAACATGATCTCCAGAGGGTAAAGCATATCTTCCATTTTCAAGTACAATAGAAATAAGCTTCGTGACTGACAACCCTATTACCGCAGATTTTTCTATAATTATGCAAATTATACTTATATTACCTTTAACTATCAGTTATCTTCATTGAAATATATTTTTTCTTTTATATTTACCTATGAACATTAAAACATAGTGTGCTATATGTGTCCATCATAAGAAATTGATGATTTTCTCGGTAGAAAAATTCATTGAAACAGCCACAAATAAGTATTCAAATGGGTGCCTGAGAATACAGTTGAAATTGAAAATTAATTCAATTCATAGGTATGATGTATCAAAATAAACAGGAAACCTGTAAGTATAATTACTTTTTCAACAACTGGTTGGTTTTTGTTGTGTTTGGTTAAAATTAAGAAAACATAGAAAATAAATGGAACCACGTAAGGATGTATGTTTAAATACTTTTCATTCAATAATTTAATTGTCGTTTTGGTAGTCAGTAACGAAATCACGGATGATATATTAAGAACCCGAAACGTATATTCCGCAAATATGCAACCTAAATAACCTAATAATACATACCTACCTTTATTATGAATTTATGAAAACTACTGACTTCAGAAATCAAGTCAGTAGTTTTTATCAAGTAGAGTTTATTTACCATAAATTGGCCATTTCTGAAATTTGAAAAAACGTTAGAAATAAACATAACTTTTTCATATCAAATTACTAATATAGCTTTTAGGGTTAACTTCATCATGTTTCTTAAGAATCTTTAACTGACAGGCTTGTTTACGAAATTATACATCACGAAAATGACTACGACTTAGATGCACATGCGTACCTTTTTGTCGAAATATTTGATCTTCGGCCTCCAAACCTCTATGTTTTTTTGAGATATTGTCCAAAAATTTTACGAATTAGTAATACGTTTGCCACATTCTCACATTATATGAAAGCAATACTATCTCACAAGAACCCTCCCTGTCGCACTAGCTCTAGTTCAATCTCTTTATTTCCATCCATTTTTTATCTCTATCGCAATCTCTATCTCTATATTACAATACTGACCAAGTGGTGATCAGTAGCATGAGGAAGGTCACACCAAGCTAACACAGAGATATATTTTAGGAAGAAAAAACATCCATTTCGTACTAGTTGTGCTCATAATGACCATTATTATGAACTACCGTATTCCGTTAGCAGAGAGTGTCATTGAAGAGTTGATCTTCATGAATCAATCGTCCTAAATGCCAATTGGATCAAAGTATGTAGAAAGATTTACATAAGAATGAACACAGGATGTAATAATATTATCTATTTGGGAAAATATCGAAACTGAGCTCAACGGGTTGAACTGTCGCACTTGGTTCTCCATTAATTTAGTTTGGATGATGTTAGACTTCCTTCAAGATATCTCGGAGAAGCTCTCAAAAAATTGTAAAAAACTCAAGGAACACATAATTATAATTCTTACTATAAATCCATAGATTATTTCTCATCCGTCAATAGCCCTTTCTGATTGAAGCGGTTGTTTTGCTTCATATTTCGTTGTTTTTTTTTTCAATAAAAAAAAGTGTTGTATTATAATGTAACCATATATTTTTACCTACTCTGAACTCTCAGCAAAGTTCTTCTTAATGGTCGCCAGCAATTCACTGTACAAATGGCGATAAAGAATATAGTCGATATATATGTATCAAAGGATTGTTAGGTACCTAGTTCATGTGTGAAGTATCGTATTCTCGATGTGATACACGACCGTGCTAGATGCAGAAGGTCGTTTATCTAGGTTCATCATCCTCTTGAATCGTTTATACTTCTCGTCTGTTTAATCGCGAGTTTCATTGTCTCCGAACTGGCTACTGTGCAATTCGAATTTTCTGAAATGTGGTACCCGTTTACAGCCATCGTTAAATGGAATGTAGAGTTTCAGATGCGCTATTTCTCGTGCTATTAATTAGTCGGATGGTCTGTGGATGTTGTTGGACTTACCTTGGCATCCAGCGAATCCAGTCTAGTGTCATTGAAGACACCGTCTTTATGCAAATTTGCCAATTGGGACTGAAAAATTCGAAATTCTATGTAGAAAGGTCAACATAAGAATGAAAACATGATGTAATAAGAGTATCTATTTGGGTAAATGTTCGAATACTGAGGTCAACGGGTTGAACTGTCGCGCTTGGTTCTCGATTGAATTAATTTGATTGGTGTTACATATTATATTGAAGAAATATTCGTAAGATAATAGGAAATATTTTCTGGTAGTAACTTCGAATTAATATAGTAATTTTAGTTGTATGAGAGATAATCAGCTGTAAACAAAGTTTAGATTATCTAAAAAAAAAAGGTTTTTTTCAAATATCTCGCTTCCTATGGATTCCATAGTACCATTTGTATATATCACGGATATTTTAGGGAATAAAAATTCTGAATAAGTTTTGTTGATACGATAATAAAGGAAGAGATCATAAAGAAGAACGCTTATGAATTGTTGAAGCCATAACAGCTATTATTAGGAAATATATTCAATCATCTGTCGCAGAAACTTAGTCATATCCACCTTCAAGTAAAATGTTCGATGATGTGAATCAAGAAATACCGAAACCTTCAATGAATTGCTCAATAGAAGTTATTATGAAAAATAAGAAAGAAAAAGCTTATTTGGAAACAATACGAGAACGATCATTTCCATGTCAGCTTCTATCGAGTCTCTATGTATTTCTTTTCAGAAGATATGGATCTAAAAGCTCTTTTTGATTGTTATTCAATTTTTATCTTTACATACAAAGGCTCACTCTATATGCAGTTTATTTTTTTTGACTGTTCGATAAAAGAGCAGCACATATTACAGGTGTTAATTTATAAACTAATAATTCTGTATGCATGTATGAATGTTGACTGGATGCTTGTCTGCATATCTAGATGATCCAGAATGCGAAATACTGCAAAAAAAAAGATGAAAAAGCGCATTAAGAACCCAGAAACGATGGGAAATACCCAAATAATTTAATATCAATACACTGGCGCAATCCAGTCCAAAATTTCAATTGATTGATGTACCAAAAAGCGAAAAACATATAATTCTCGTCCTCCTTCGATTTCTAATTAAATAATAATAATAATAATAATATGTCTTTATTGTTCTTAAGCGGCAATACAAAGTATAACAAAATAAGAGAAACGTAAGAAAATATGTATACAGTAAGAAAAAAAGGAAATTTTCATTACATACAAAATGATATAAGCTAAAGAACAATCACAAGGCGCAATTCAAATAAATTGCTCTTCCATTGAACCTTGAAATAAGGATAATTTGTTTATGTTTAGAGAAATGCCTACATACAAAATGAAACAAATATTTATTTTACAAATTAAAAAAAAAAATAAAAATAAAATCAATAGGAAAACAAAATAAGAACTGGTTCGTGTCGAGCATGGCGCGAGCGAGCACTCAGGAGAGCTTCATGATGCAACAGAAGTATGAATGAAAACATAAACTCTTCTTTGGCAGCCTAACAGATGATTACGGATTTTATTAATTATAGTTGCGGTTTTCAATTTTTTATGGTTCGGGACAAGGGCCTGTAGGTTGTTTATTAATTTGTACATGGTAAAAGAAAATGATCTTTCAAACAGAGCTGTAGAGTGAACAGGTGGAGAATAATTAAAGTTTATTAGGCTCGTACGCGCAACATAATCTATTAAGCCGTTAAATACTTCGTAGGAGAATCATATATAAAAATACTTACGACTTAAACTCAAAGTTTTCATTTTATAAAATGTCACGTTACTTTCTTATGAAAATCCATAACGGTATGCGTTAAAACGAAAATTATGAGCATTAATGAATTTCCGTTGCAAATCTTCTATTCTATTTATGCATTTATCATAGTAGGGGATTCCAGACGACCGACGCATACTCTAGCTTGGATCTTACAATTGAATTATACTAAGCATAACAGACTTTCATCGGCCAAAAAGCCTAGTCACCCGTAATATGAAACCCAAATTTTTGCGGGTATGCTTGACGTTCACTTCAATATGCAATTCAAAAGTCACTTCTCATGTTTTAAGTTTAACACACAAATTTCAATCATTTTCAATTCACTGAATTGATTGCCGTCAAATACTGACCACACAATATCAGGATATAATAGACCAGGATCCTTGCTTCTGGAAAACAAAATATAGTGAACATTAGAAAATGAAGTGGTCTATGATGTGAACCCTGCGGTATACCCGATGTCAGTAGTAAGAAGTTTGATAATGATCCATTTACAACTACTACTGTCTTCGGCCGTTCAAACATGACGCGAGAATCGCCAGGATGTACACATGCAGATGTACCTTCCACGAAATAACAGAAGATTGGCATATATATATATATATATATATATATATATATATATATATATATATATATATATATATATATATATATTCATTAATGACACATATTATTAAACATAAGGTAATAATCAATACTAACTGAAAATTATTCATAATTATATATGTTTCAATGATTTGTGTACTAAGTATTATTTACCGGAACTGACGGTGGACGTTGCATCAAGCTGTAAACAGTTATGGGCTGTTAACACTATGCGCCCTACATCTCATAAACAGTTTCGTGTAAAAAAGAAATATTTTGAACGGAAGTTGTAGATAATTTTAAATTCAACAATATTCATAATATCTGCAAATGGCATTAAACCCATAAGAAGTGAGATATTTGCTAAAAACTGATTTTTTCAAACTTTGACCTTCGATATCTGCGAAAGCGACACGACATTTAATGAGACTTTTGACACAAGTTTAACAATCACAAAAAAAAAGTACGATTTTCCATCTTATCATCTCTTATTCCGAGGTCGGACCTTATTTGGTTTATATTACTGGGTTAAATGCTTAAATTCTATATTTGAAATTCGTTCGTAAAATCAATTTCGCCCTCATCCTTTATAATTAAAAATTTTCGGTCCATTATGTTTTGATAAATATTTCACGTTTCAGACACGTGAACGTATCGATTATATTAAGCTTCCTGCTCTTCCGTTATCGTCAAGTGATAAAAAATATTTACGAAAAATCGAGCCACTTTACAAATACGACAATAATTGAAAAATAGTTTGCGTAATCGACCACACTAATTGTCTGATAATTCTCTTTTGTTGTTCTGATAGCGTGTCTTTTGATATGGTATCAAAACACACGTGAACTCATGTTAATGTGATATGTGAGCGGAGTATCCATATGTGTGACAAGAATTGTATGGGGGCATACAATTGTTGTGATTATTTCAATTATGTGTATTTGTTTGAAGTTGTTGGACAATGTCGGTTTATTGCATTTCCTTTACTATTCAAACTTTTTCTTACTGGAACAGATTATTATGGAAGAGCTCTGAAAATCTGAAAAAACTGATGCAAAATAATGTTTACTGCTAAAAGGCGTCTGTGAGTTAACTGAAGAATCAAATCCGGAAATCAAGACGAAAAGGAAAATTGTTGAAAATCTGAAAAAAAATTTTGAAGCTGAGAGTTTAGTGCTAATGAAAATGTAACCTAATAGTTCAGATGTATCTTCAAAATAATGCAATATTGGCGGCCTCGTGTCAAAAAGTTCGTATAGAATGTAGTCAGAATTGAATCATAATTTTATCAAATATGGAGAGGCAAATGCAAAACCTCATAAAGTGTGAATCAGTTAAGAATGCTGATAACACTGGTCGTCCAAAAATTATCCAATAAACGAGACAAATAGTATTAAAATTTATTACATTGTTATGGACATTGTATTAATGTCAATGAAGATGCATTGTGTGAATTATTGATCAAAATTGTGGAACATGGATTGTGGAAAATAATTGAGAATTTTTAGAAGACCTCTGCGTCATAAACAAGCTCACATAATTCAATCAAGACAACTACACCTCAATGACCATACTCAGGGAAAACAGTTCGTTCTACATCATCAACATGATCCATATTTTTCGAGCAAAATCATTCAAAGTAAAAAACAAATGTTAATACTTTGATAGTTTCATTCATCTAGATTCTAGAACATTGCTGTATTAGGGGTTGGCGGTTTTATCTCATCAATTAACAAATGCTTGAACCTTTTGATGTTTGGTACAGATTTTGGTCAGTAAGCATTATCGGATGCTACTTTTTGAAAATGAGGATGGTCAAACTGACTGCTTCTGGTGCTCGATATGGGACGACATGATAACAGTGTTTCTTTGGTGAAATTGAATGGTGTTGATTTGGTGAATATGTAGTTTTAATAAGACGGTGCTATATACCATAAGGCCAGTCATAAAACTCATTCACTGCATGAGATATTTACTTGTCATTTCGGTGATCAGAGTTGTTCCCCTAGATCATGAGATTCAGCCCCAATAGTTTTTTGTGGGGCTATTTTAAGTTCAGTGGCAATAAGATTATTAACATCCGTGATTTAAGAATGAAATTAAGTCGCACTTATACCAATTGGTCATAAAAATGTCAACAAAAGATTACGTATATGTCGGTAAAGATGAAGGTTCATTTGCCGATATGTTATATCATGAAATTTCCTATCGTATATAGTTTGTGATTGAATAATTAATCCAAATTCCAGATGAAGTTCAGATCAAATCACAGCAAACGAAATGGAAAATCAAGATATCAAATTCGATAATATTGCGTATCGTTTCATTTTCTGATCTCAAAAACAATATCGACGAAGTAATGTCGGACATCAGTGTAATTGAGCCTTAAAATGATCAATATCTTGGGAGTATCATGAATATTTGGGTCCTCTATAGGATCCATTTTTCCAGTTCTATACTCCATATACATCATAAGCTTTCTATACTCCATATACACCATAAGCTTTCTTGAATGACGCAGTTTTTATTTTATAATATCAAGTATCAAATATTTTTCTCTATTCGGCTTTCTGGAACTTCCTCAGTGCCGATATCACGAATCCAGGATATTTGATATTTTCTGTAGTCTAATAACTATTTTTTTGAGTTTTAAGTGTCGTTTCTAAATGGGTGCAGGTGAGGTCTCAATGCTACTGATTGTGTTCATTTGTCAGCTCCACAGATAGAAGGCAAATTTGAAATGCCCTAATAGGCAGAATACTACTCTGTGATTTGCCATCGCATCGAAAGATAGTAGTCTGAATTCTCGATGTTTGCCAGTTCCGGGAATCGAACATGAGACCTTCGGATGTGAGTCAATGCACTTAATCACTGCTCCAGGACGACTGTTGCCTGATAGTTAAAAAGATCTAAAATTAATGAAATGTTGATTATAAATTCATATGTAGGTAATGCTCACATTCCGCTAGGTATCTTATATATTAGCAAAAATTGTGCACCTCTTCAAAAAAATGAGATTAAAAAAAGAAACGGATTAACGCGAAAGACAGTAGAAAGTTCATTCGGAGAAAAACTGCATGAAGTTTTCTTCATATTAAATGCATCAGAAATGCATTAAAATTATAAAATACACATTACGAACACTACTGGTTACATAACACAAAAGCTGCACATAATATCCTTGTTTTGTGGTCAAAGTGTAGATTAATTTTTGTCCTTAATAGGCTTCAATGATTATTTCTATCTTAGGTCCTATTGAATGTCAATAATAAAAAAAAAACTTTAAAATTGTTTTCATTTGTATAGTTATATATAATTTACGAAATGCAACTTGCCCGAACGCATAAATGAAATCATATAAGGGATATATGGAGGAAGTTTTGATTAAAAAACATTAATCAAGTTCAAACTTCGAAATTGTACGTATTATGTTCTAATTTAATTGCGCGACCATTAGTTATTATTCAGGAAATTCATAATCAAATCAACATTATGCATTTTGAGTGAGATATAGAAGATGCCAAAACAAAATCAGTTTTTTTCTAGTCATTATTGACAATATCATGTTAGTTAGTTTTGAATAAAGACACTTAAAGAAGAATAAAATATCTAGGTCGATAATGTGAAACTGAATCGCGGGAATAATAACGTAATCCATTTGAATTGGATCTTTCACTGAAGGACTTTTCTGGTCTATTCAGTTAATAAGAAATACAGAAGTCGTATCATTGACTTCACTGCAGTATTGTTTCGCAATTAAACGTATTGTAATAAGTGATAACATCTGTATTATAAAATTTGCTAAACTTCTTATTGAACTTTCACAATTCGAATTATCGAAGCCATTTGATTTTTTAATATTTTGTTCGTGAAGTTTTTCTTTGCAAACTCATTATTTGAATCAGATTATGGTTCAAATGCATCAAGTTAATGTCAGCGAATATTTTTTGCGAATTTTGAACAGCTAGTGTACACAACTTGGAACACTTCAAAGTTTTATTATATCTGAGAAAATATTCATGATAGCTAGAATTTATTGAGTCTTTTTTTGATATTAACATTTATCATTTGTGAGTGTACTGAAATTCTAATGAATTTATGATATTGCTAGTACAGTAGTATCTGAGGATTTTGCTGATATTTAGTAAAAAAGTTTTTGTGGATTGTCATTTTAATGTGTTATGTGTTAAATGAAGTCCTGATGGAATAATGACGTAGAATAAATATCAATTTGTTGAGTTTAGTATCTGAGTGTCGGTTTCAATTATTAAATCCCTTTTTGAACGTACAAGGTGAGCAGTATTGATTGTTTTTTTAGAAGGGATGTTATTTGAACCTCACCCCCATTGAATGTTTTGGCGACGTCTGGACTTCTATTAATATATTTCGACAAAACTTTTCTAGCTATATTCTTTCATTTGAAGTGAATAAGATAACCTCACGAAGTTCTTATTGAAAATACTGATATGTTATTTTTATATCACACTAAGATGAATGCAAAATTTTCAATTACTGTGGTGATTTTATTCAAAAAGCCTTACACTGAAGAGTGAGATTCGTTCTTTTCACCGTCAATTAGAGCGGCATATAAGCTTTATCCGCCAGTTACCATATTTTTGTGCCTTTTTACTTCCAGTTAGAGTAAACGCTCTGTACTTAGAAGACAGTTGAGACTATTAGTTCAATTTACATTTCGGTCAGGTACCAGAAGTTAACTGAGTATGTGAGGACCGGGCCTGAGGTAACTCAAAATGATCATTGAGAACATTGCAACTAGAAACTGTGTTATGAATGTGTATTACAGTCTTGTATATAGTCATCCAAATTATAATATTCTTCTGTGGGGCTTCTCTACAGAAATAAATTAGGTGTTTATTACACAGAAGTGAATACTTCGATTAATATTCAATATTCATCAACGAACATCTTGTAAACCTATCTTCATTAATAATTAGGTACATACTCACCATACCTTCTTAATATATTTATAGATGTTTACTATATGTTGAAGAAATGAAGACAGGCACATTAAATTTAATAGTAATCATGAGTATTCAACAAGGAACAGTGATGTGCTACTTACCCTTCCATCATAATACTCCTTCATTCGTTCTCCATGTTTTTTTTTTCTTTCTTCTGTCCATTTTGCTCCAGTCTTCTTCTTTTCCTTTTCTTGACAACCCCCGAATCCCTTGATTTTCTTCCTGAATTCTTCTCTCCTCTTCACATCCTCTCCATCAATCTCCATCTCTTCCATGTCTTTTCTGACCTCCTTGATCCATGTTATCTGAGTCTTGGGTTTCTGTCGAAGTAATTGAATAGTCTCTTGGTCAGTCTTCCTTCATTCATTCTTCTAATGTGTCCATAGAAAGCCATTCTTCTTCTCGTCATTGTGTCAGTTATCTTCTCTGTCTTTGTGTAGATCTCTCTATTGCTTCTCAGTTTCCATTTTTCATCTTCATACTTTGGTCTCCGGATCTTCCGTATAATTTTTCTTTCTTTTTTTCTACCTCTTCTAATTGTCTGGCCGTATTCAGTGCAAGACATTCTGAGGGCATAAAGACCCTCTGGCTAAATAACTGTATTATAGTGTCTTAACTTTGCATTAATAGATATGGACTTATTGTATATATTTTTTGTCAACTGGAATGCTAATTCCATTTTTCTTTTCTTTTTTATTATTATTATCATTATTATTATTATGTTCAAACAAGATCTCCAAAGTCTTTGAATGGGGTCATTTTTTCATCAGTGATTCTCAGCAACGATAACGATTTATATCGAAACAGCTTATCTACAATTGGGTAATTAGTTGGAATTCTATTTGAGACTCTTGATACCTAAACAATTTTGAAATATTAAAAAGCTATACAAATATTGTCTGTCCCAATATCGTTTAAGTATATGATACCTGCAAAAGATTGAGAACTGATTAAGAATGTTAGTAAATAAACTTAAATACTACGAGAACCACCGAATCAAACAATATGGATATTTCAATGAATATCAGAGGATTGACATCTCTATTCAATGTAAGATGTTCTCTAGTAAGATTCAAGTAGGTACCTCAAGAGTGATTAAATTAATCATCTGAGTAATGTTTTATCCAGTAAAAACTCTTTATTCGCGGGATGTACGTTCCGAAAATATGCCGCGAATACAGAAACCGTGAATATGGAATTGTAATTTATATGAGATTATAGGGGATACGTTCCTGGGTGACAAAATGAAAAAATGGTATAAAATAATTAATTTAAATGAAGTGTTTGATCATATTGTCAATTATTATGTTCAGGCTTAGGTAATAGTTTAAAGAATTTTGCAGTTTTTTCTTGGTTGGCAGTTTTTAAAAGTTCCTACAATTCAGACTGCTATCAGCAATGACTTCAGCAATTGGCATTTCAAAAATAAGACTCCGTTCCATAGACGGATCAGTTTTCATGAATAAAATCACTAGGCCTATTAGCCATTTTTAAACCTTCACTCAAAATTTTCAAACGTCTCATTAAATATCACGTTTCCTGTGCTCGTTGAAGTCCCTTCTTCTATAGGCCTCTTCTTCGATAGATAAATTAACATTTCCTCCAAGTCGGTTTGGGTCAAATCTTCATCTTGCGATTCAATCAACATCTGAATATCACTTGATTTGTGTAGATGATTTTGTTCGAACCCATCTCGTCCTTTTCATCCTTAATTTCGACTATGTTTGCAATCAAAGTTTGAATCTGCACAGATTCTTCGTCTTTTGCCGCAGTCAGAGTATTCCACATTTTTTCCAGCACGACTTCAATGTGTATGGCTTCGGTTCTTCCAATGATTCTTTTATATTCACTATGCATTTTGCTATATCAAAATTCTTCCACCATTTCATAACAGGAATATCAGGATCACATTTCATATTATTGAATATGATTTTGAAGGTTCGTCTAATGTAATAGAGCTTAAAGGCCTGGATTAACCCTTGCTCCATAAAAAAATGTCACTCTTATAGTTGGATGCATGATTTCAAGTTCGAGAGGATGACCTGGTGCATTATCCAAAACTAGATCTGCTTTATAATTTATAATTGATAAGTTTCAACTTTCGAAACAAAAAAAAAGGTGGATTTACACCAAACGAGCGAATGCTCATTTTATCCCCACTACGTCAAATTCTTCTAGTGTAAACAGGCGTAGAGCATTCTTTCGTTGTTCTTAGTGCGTTCGCAAAGATTCTATAGAATATTCTAAGAATGGTCGCTCGCTCGATGTAAACGGCGCAAGAGCGCGTGAACAGTTGCTTAGAACATTCTAGCGTGTTCGGACGCGCTCGCTCCACTGAGCGGTCTCATCAAAGTGTTCTTGTGTTCTAGCGATTGTTTACGTATCGTATTGATTAAATTATGGATTGGTCTCAAGAAAAATGTTTAATAATGATAGAAGCCTACCAAAATGCAAGATGTCTATGGGATCCGACATATGAACACTATAATAATAGTTTGTCATATGCAGGAATCGAATCTCTAAAATTCGTATTTGATTTCCGAATTTTGTCGCCGATCAGAGAAAGTAAATGATCAAAATCCTCTGGCGCCATTCTACAAAAATTTTGGTATTGACCACTTTCTTCCTGTTTTTGCATATCCGTCATTGTATCACCTACATTATCCAGTGTCCTTCGTTGCATTAAATTTGTAACCCACCAACGTCTCTTCCGTCTTTTATTTTTGAGTTTTTGCTTCAAAATACTAAATGCCGCACTTGCAATAATGATTTCACTGTCAGAATCAGACATAGTAAAGCACTACCAACACCAACCAAAGAATTGACTCGAATGAGCAAAGAACATTCGATCTAGCTCTCGTTTACACCAAAAGATCAAGAAAGAACATTCTTGCTCTAGTTCTAGTTCGGTGTTCGTTTGATGTAAATAGATACGTCGAGCTTTAGTTTACACTAGATATTAACGAAAGAATGCTCTAGTTCTAGCTCTAGCTCTATGTTCTTTTAGTCTAAATCCACCTTTGTGAATTCGAGTAGTATTTCGTACAATTGTGTTCACATTTCTGAACAAAAGTGCTCTCGTTCTTGTCATGCCTAGTTTTTGTTGAAGATGCACTCCGCGTTATCGCGATATTCCAGCTTTATTGATTCTGCGAGTTCTTTAGGTCTCCAGGTCTCTTGTGAATTGGCGAATGTCAGCGACCTTAGCGGCACACGTCAAGGTTGTCTATTATAACCCCAGCTTATTCATAGACACGGTGGACATTCACTCTTTATCCTTTTACAACATGACACCGTGACTGAACGAAGTTCAGATGTGAAGTGAAAGCACTTAATAGTTCACTGTGGAGAAAAAGGTTTTTTAACCATGAAACGACAAAAGAGATAATTGATTTTCCACAGTCATGACTTGTGCTTGGAAATTGAGATAACAGATTGAGATAAACGATTGTTTCATTCGATTTTCACTATATATATCATCACAAAATGAAGAAAGAATTTCAATTGCGATTGCAATTTTGGTCACACTACTATTTTTCAGTAAATTTAATTGAAAACCCAACCTTAAATTGCAACAGGATGGTTTATTTTTTCGAATTGTCTTAAGTATGTGTTACGCGAGTATGTGTTAGTACTTACTGTATGTTTTCGTGCTGATTTCAAGCATAAAGCGGTTTTTCAAACTGCAATACAACAACAAATAAGATATCGCAAATATATTGTGAGTTTTTAAAATCGAGAGATATAAAATTTATAATGTCATAGTCTTAAAATGTTTAATTAGCAAAATACGTATGGGGTCTGACATGTAATGTCTGATATGTTTGTTTCAAATTTCCAGAAACTTCAAGATAAATCCATATTTTTTGTTCTCAATAATTTTGGAAATTTTTTCCTATTTAGGTTGAACATATATGTAGGAATTCGGAAATTATTAGTTTTTTTTTCACTTATATTGATAAAGAATTTTTTGTCAGTTCAGATTCTAGATATAACTTTAATATTGTTATACAATTCATTTTTACCGGTTGATATTCTAATTGGTAATGAACGCTTCTATATAACTGTGTATATATACTCACAGAGTTTTTCTGCTTTATTTTGGGTTTATTGAAAACTTAATAACTCAAATGAAATAAACGTAAATAACGTAATATGTAAATAATAAATTGAGTTAAATGAACACTTGGCTTAAGTTTCACTGTGTATATTAAAAACTCTACATATGTAGTTAATAGTGTTGGTGTTTACTTGATGTAAATCTATTATAATTGAATATAAACTAAAATTCAAACACTTGAACTTTGGATTTAGACTTTATTCACAACATAGCATGACGCGTTTCTTCATTTCTTCAGAGTATTCTGTTAGCATCTGAAGAAGTCGTTTGTAACAACGAAATGCTTCATGCCTTGTTGTCAATAAAGTGTAAATCAAAAGTTCAATTGTTTGAATTTTAGTTTATATTCAACTCTACATATGTTTTGGGTGAATTAGCGCATTATCAAGAGTAATAATAATAACTGATCATTTGAATCTTTTCATAATGGGCAAACCACCCGAAACATATGTATGTAGAGTTGTTAAATTAATCAGTGAAACTTAAGCGAAGTGTTTTAATTTTAATTTATTATAAGGAGAACCTCCGTGTCACCTATTAATTCTTAAATGTTACATACGTTTGAATCAATTGAGTGAGTTCCGATTTCAGGTTTTTCGCTCGCCCACTAGAAGATACTTTCACTTATTCCAGATATTTGATACCAAAGGAATTAAACTGTGTTGTTGCCCTTCCCAAGTTATCGGATCGTGGCAGCGATCTCTATGGCGGAAATGCTTATTTTACACAGACATTTTTTTTTCGGTCAAAGTACCACTGACATCTGTGGTTTCCTATATGAATGTTTATTCAGTCCCAGTTCTATGATTCGTGTTAGTTGAATCTCTGGTATTTTCCGATAGTTTATAAGATGATTGGCACCGTCTTAACGGTATTCATTTACATATTACATATCCCGTCACTTTGAGATTTCCTACTCTCCTGTGCTGTGCTTTTGCTATAACAGCCCTTTTGTGGAATAGAACGGATCAGTTAGCAGTATCAGTCATTCTTGTTAATTATCTTCTCAAGTTTTGATAGGGGAATCATTTCAATGACCTTTTCAGACCGGTGGTTGTTGAATTTTGTTAAAAAAATATTGTTATTATGTTCCATCGCTAGACGTTACCTGACCCTTTCACTTTCTTCTTCTTCTATCATTGACATTGCATATTCGTTTATCACTGAATAGAAAATGTTGAAGTTTTGATTAATTTATATCAATCTTTCACAAACAATATATTTATCTCAATGATTAACGATAATTTCGGGCTCATACACAGTATCAAGACTATGTTGATTGAATTAAGTTGATCCTATGAAATGTTTTGTCAATCTTTATCCGTATAATTGATGACGCTGAACCAATTACCCAATTCGTACATCAGCATATTTAATGCACTTTGGGATGTGGAGAATTGTTATTTCGAAAAAACTATCAACAAATGCAATATTTATTGAACAGAAGTTCAACGTCAATATTTGAATATAATTTTTGGTATGTGATCGCCGCTGCTGTGTAAATTATGTAATTTTGGATTTATTAAACTGCTCACTGTGTTTGCAGTTGATTATTTTATATTTTTCGAATTACGAACACATTGTACATAAGTTCAAAGTGCTCCATTATTCTACAATGTTTTTTCACAGCCTGAACACGACACCTTATCTTTTCCCAAAGAATATGATTGAATGGTATTAAAACACAGTGAGAGATGGCCGTATAGTAGAATTCCGTAGTTTTAGAGTATCAATTCTTTCGTTATGCACTAAAATACCAATTGAATTTCAGGCTCTTGGGCCTATACCCTCACCATTTTTTCTAGTCTTTTCTGTTTTTTCCAGACGTTTCCGGTCTTCTATTTGTTTATTTTCAGCTATTGTCAGCTTTTCTACATCTCTTCCTGTTTTGTATTTTCTTCCAGGTTTCTGTGCTACATCTTCTACATCTCTATCTGGATCCATGATTTCCATATGCTCTAACCACTGTAGTATTTTTGATCGTATGATATCCTTGATTGTTAGCTCACCATACAATGTGTATATTTCATCATTTGTACTTATTTCCGACCCTTTCTCCGTCTTTTTCCCTCGATACCATTTCGTCATTTTTCTGTAATATCCTGTATATTTATCTTTCGGTTCAGTTGCTTTTCGAAAATAATATTTATACTATTAAGAATCTCATAAGTTGACTAATAAGCTCAACTAGTACAACCCTGAATCAGACATAAAAATGTAAATATAACAACAGAGAAGACAGTTCTCTCCGTATCTACTATTTCCAAAGTACGAATACAAGCCCAGAATTACGTGAATCAAGTCACCGGTCCGTTCCAAACCGCGTCTCTCAACCCTTCGTCGTGGTCTTTTCGCTGCACCTGTTTCTATCTCGGGGGAATGCGTGTGGAACGATCGAAGCGATCGCAGCAGGGGGACCGACGAACTGGTCAATAATACTACGGCTCCGCCAAACTACACACGCTCGCGATCTGACGCGAGCAGCGTGCATCCTGCTCTGTGCGCCCCGTCAAAACGACTCGGTTCGCATTTCGGTGTAGTATCGGTGGTCCAGTTCATAGAAGGTGGTCGGTGTTGATGTCGGTCAGAGAGAAAAATGATAGCGAGGTCTACCACTTGTGAGTGCGGTTCTATTTCGAAATTGTAATGTTATGAGAGAATGTGTTTTTGTGGGAGAATTTGGACATAGGTGTACGTAAAATAGCATGACAGGTGAGATTAATAATTACAAAGAAGCGAATTAATAATAAGAATGTTTATTGTACAATCGTATCTCTTCATATTTTTGTCGTGAACCTGAAATATTACACCTATGTGAATATAGATTTCTTCTGTGAATTGATATTTAATTTATTAAAATGATATAAATTTCATAATCGGTTACCTTCAGATGAGATAATGGAAATGTTACTATCAATTGTCAAAAGATGTATCAAATAAAGCCTTCTTATTTATAAGTTGAAATATTTGATATCGTTATCAGAGTATTTCTCAAAGAAATCTAATAATTGAATTATTTTTGTCTCAACGTAATCTAATGAAAACTTGTGTTCCGTTGTGAACTTTGTTACTGTCGTACCGATGTAATTCAATTTTAAATACCCAATGTTAAACATATAATTATCTAGGCATATATATTAGTCGTACTAGTATTATGCGCTTAATTTTCAAAAATAAATTATCATCGAGATGTACCATATTATTAAAGTTATATATTAGAAGTCATGATCGAAACAATATTTTCGTGTCTCTTCTGTTTTTATTAATTCTGGAGTTTTGAAGTTTTTCGAACACTTCATAATGATTTCGTATTGTCGAAAGAATATAATCCCTGATATTGGATACTGAATATTTGGTGTAGGTACATGAAGAAATGCCGCTTCGAAATAATCGAAGAAAAATTCAACATTTGGATTGCAGTAAATTGAAAGAAATTGAGAATATTTTTCGATGATTATTTTAATATGAGTTTTTAAAAATTTGAGTTCCACAAATGGTCAAATGCCTTTCTAAATGATTCCTACATTTATTATAAAATATACCTGAGACTAATTACGTGGGTGTTTAATCTGCATTCAGAAAAGGTGAAGTCCAAAAACGTTTGATCCATAATAAAGCCACCTTGCACCATTTAATATCTGAATACTTCATAATGTTAGTGTTTTGAATTAAGTTCGCGTTTTTTTTTTTTTGAATTCAGAGAAAACATTATTTATTCATAGATAGAAGTTATATCAAAACTCCCCAAAATGGACATCGAACATGTTTAGAGATGTGCATTGAGAAAGAAAAACTGAATTTGGAGGAAATTTGAATGTGCCCCTATAGATGTTAGTTTTCTGGAAAATAAGTACTTATAAATAAAGCTAATTCTTATGGAAAATGTGGATTAGACGAGAAAGATGTCGAAATATTCGACAATATAAATCTTAGATAACTGAGACTTGTTTATTTTTCAAGAAAGTAGAATGTTTTTGAGTTGATAGATATCAAATGAATTACATGGAATGAATGAAGAACCTTCTAGGAAGCAAAAGCTCTAGAATTTCTTGGCTATTATTTTATAACAAAACTACTAATACTGTTATAAATATTTTGAATATTTACTAAATTAATAAATGCAACAATAAACGAGTGAACATACATATGAATGTCCAATTTGAATGACGAGAAGGCTCATCTGATTCAGGATATGAGGAGGAATAAATCCCTCACTTTTTCATTATTTCTCGAGCATGTATCGTTTGAATAGGAAGAAATTCTTTGAAAGTGTAAGAAGGATGAAAACATCATGCAAATAAAAACAAGGCTAACAAATAATAAGGAATATAAATTGAGGAGATAAAACAGAAAAGGCCAAAATTCATTGAAATAAAGAACAGAAAGAATGGAAAAACTCATGATATAGAAATGGTATCAAAAATTCATGACACAGAGTAACCACTTCAAAAGGTTTTAATACGGGCCTGTGCATCCCGCTATCGATTGGAATGAAACTCCAAAAAAGAGCATGCAATACTAACAATCCTAACCGCAGTTTACCCAACAGATCTCGATTTCTTACGTTATCTAATTCTTTTTGTAACAGTTTAAAATTAAGCGCGACATAATTCCTTGTTAATTTATTGCCACTACACTACCCGATCTAATAACAGACAATATGAATAACAATGGTATGGAAAAATAATATCTACAGAATGACAGCAAAGTTTATGAATTACCTATTGACGTCACGTTATTTAGGGATAATTATTTATATAGTAAAAAACCGTGTTTTGATACATGGTGTAGGATGGATAAAGGAAATCACGAATGAATTAAAAATCAATTCGGAAGTGTATTAGAGTTAGTATTAGGTAGCAGTGGTCATCATCATGTACCTATAGTTTTTTCTTTGTACACATTTCGCATATCTAACAGATTTTCTTTATTAATATTATTCATTTTAGGAAAGTAGTAGAATGGCTCAAATGTTTCGAACCAATTTGTTGATATATTTGATGTATTTCTTTCATAAATTCTTTTCAACGATCTCCGGAGGAAATGATTCTTCCTTTCTTGACTGTATTTTTCATGTTTGCTATTATCAAATTCTTTCGATCTTTCATTATTCGTCGATCATCAAGTGAGTCTAAACTTGACAATTGTTACTATTTTCAGAAGTTTCCAAAACTGGATCTGTAGATAAGCAGGTCTTCCTCTCGATCGACGACAAACCAGGAGTGTATATAAGTTTTACTGGGATAAACTAAATTTCCAAATTCTTCATCAGTTTTTATTAAATTTAAAATTTTACGAGTGGTATTTGATCTGAAAGAAAAAATTTTTTGCCAATAAGTCATTACTGCCAAAGTAAAATAGATCTATTAATGGCTAAGCATTCTAAATAAATGACTTCTTTTCTTCTGTTCGATTCACCTTTTTCGGAAAATATGCTACTGGTTTCGTTATTCAATCCTTTTGTGGTTGGTTCAATTTGTCACCATAACCTTCAATACTGGTATCTCTTTCAATGAAAATAAATGAATTCGGATCAAAATTCCTAAAATTATCCATATATCTCTTTATTCCAATTGAATGGTTTTCGCAAGAATCAGATCACTCTAATTCTACGTTTATATTCACAATCTACATATAATAGTGAAATAGTTCAGGAAGTCTACATTGATTAAATATAGGTGAACTTATGATAGGAATTTATTTTTTTTAAAAATTGTTTCATTTTATTTTTCGTTTTTAGAACTTTTTCAACTTGGGAAATAATTTATCTATCCCACGAATGGTAGTTAGGAATCTCTGATAGGTGTCTCTTTTTGCATCTCGTCAGTACTGTTCGCTAAGGTACGAAAAATACGTTAAATCCATTTAATTTCAACTATCCCTAGGTGGGGATATACTGCGAAGAAATTGCCTTTCAAGAAACAAACATGGAATCTTGCGATTTTCTGTTGTATGACGTACCTGAAATATTTTTTGGCTTTATTCAGTAGTAAGATATTGGTTGGATGTATATAATAAACAGCGATAACTTAGGAAGATATTCAACATTAGAGGATTAATCGTAATACTCGATAAGAATGATTTCGATAAGTTTATGGTTGTTAGGTCTACCAATAGTGACCCTATATCTCGAAATATTCAACTTATTTTCAACAAAATTCAAATGTAATCGATAGACCTACCCCATATCTTCAACTCTGATGCAGATATATAATCAGTCGAATTTCTCGATGGTTTTAATTAACAAAAAAAGCGTATGAAACAGGAAGGCTAATTGGAATAAGTCGGGCAGTAACACCATGGAAATTTTATGCACATATATAAAACTTCCGGATTTATCTGCCGAATTTGATGAAATTCGATTAAGTAATAAGCATTCTGTGAATTATAAAATATCTAAATTTTTATATAGCTTGAAACTTTGTTGCTATCATATAATTACGTGAAAAATCCTTTCTCGAATTAGTTATCGAGTTTGAATGATACCACTATGGGTTTTTATCCACATTAAGCTATTCCATAAGTATTACCGCCATTTATGGCATATGAATGAATATCCGAAGGTAAATTGGATGGGTCTTCCTTTTTTTTTCTGCTGAATTACCAGTTGTTGATCAATTGAACGTATTAGTCATTTGTTATATTCATTTTTCTTCATTGAATAAGTTTTTATTCTCTCAGTGTAGTTTTAAATTAATTGCATTATATAAAAGTGTTCTGGTCTTTTATAATGTTCGGTTACCATGAAAAGTACTCATAATCTTTTCTTAATAGTAATCAGTGGATGAATAGATTTAAAGGAACTGCTTATATTCTAAAAATAGTATCTTCGTTATGAAGAAAAAGAAAATTTTCGTATTGAATAAGGTCTGAACTGAATATTTTGTGATTTTTCAAATTCAATTTGAACAGGTTTTCATGTGTTCCTGATTATTGCTCGAAAAAAAGAAAAGTTAATTTAATGCTTGAAGTTTGAGTATTTATTTATAATTTGCACAATAATTCTGGCTTTTTACTGAAGGGTTCGATTAGAACGTGAAATAAAATTCACACAGAAGAGCGTTTTAAAACTATCTACCATTTTTCATACTCAAATTTCCATCGTTTGAGTGAATTATGAATTCATAGGTAGTTTGCGAACATAAAGAAAATTGTATACAAAATTGACATGAAATCTTGAATGGCAACTATTACAGAGATGTAGATTCTTCAAAAACAACCCGATCTAAATTTCCACAGTGGAAAAATAGAAACGGATTACCGAAAATTCCCCCTTCTAAATATTCCAAATTCAATAAATGTACATATTTCTAAATAATTAGCAGTCCTATTGAATTAATCAGAGGAATATCAAAGTTGAGCTAGCTATGTGAGCATGTACGATGTGATGCTTTCTTTAGTCTTCAAGAGATAATGTAAGAGAACATCTTAATCCATGCCACAGTTGATGGCACCACAAGATAGACTGTTTCGTTTTACAAAAAACTCATCAGTTGTGCGATGTCCATCGTCAAGCCAGCTTAACTTTGATATTCTTTTCATCAATTTTAATTTCAAAATGAATGTATAAAACCCATTCCTGCCATTGACAAACGTCCAAATGCTTTGCTAATTGATTCATTTCGTTAGAGTTTGTACAGGATATCATTGAACAGTTACTTAAGTCTTCCAGGGTGTTTAGATTTTCCGAAAACAATAATTTATTCTGATTAATTATTTCATACGAGTAAATTAATAGAGTTTTCTTTAATTTGATTCCATTATTTACACTTAATTCATTTTCGAATTATTTACACATAATCAATTTGATGTAAACAGAGTTGAGGACTCAAGTAGTAAAATCAATTTTTTTACGTGAATTCGAAGTCGCAATTCAAACCGTATTCAGAATCATTCTAATTGACATTAAATGTCAATTGACTTATCCTACAAATTGACACAGTCGACATATATTTCGGTTCTCTTATGCATTATCGAGAGTTGGATAAACGCTCTAAGCTGTATCTCTGAGAAGTATTAAACAATTTCAACCTATTTATCCAAGTGGTTTTATACTATTTCATAAAATATTCAAATTTTAAATTCAACTATCGTCTCAATAATAATTATGCACTAAGTGTGAACTAGAGTCATCACCTGTCGTTCAATCTTCGTGACGTACCTACATTTTTCATAATCTCCTTCTTCGAGGAACCAACAAAATTCGGTAAATGGCTAAAAGAAACAAATTTCGTTAAAAAAATTTCGATATCACAATACATGATACGTGAAGGTTCATTCGTTGTTTACGATCTATTACTTTGAACGCTAGTTTGAGTTTATAGAGACCTAGAATTGGTAATTAAGATTCGAGAGCTATTATCTCGAATTGCAACTTATCTATATCGGACGTAGTTACTAATTACATATTACAGAGTAGCGATAATGCTTCTATTCAACAAATCATTCATATAGGATTAAACAATCGCATCTCATTTTTCGCAAGATGGGAAACCTTTGCGAATCTTTGAATTGCAATAATGAAATCATAATGACATAAATACAAACGTTTGAAAATATAATTTGGAATCATTGAAACTAAACGTGAATATAATGTAAATATCATGGCACACTCATCCCAGATCTACCAAAACAATCTTAGTATTTCAATAGGATTTCACAATAAATTCGAATTGAATAAAGAACTCTTGACTTTGTTTCACAAATGTCATATAGAACTTCGGGATTGTTTCGTGGTCTCACATTCTTGAAAGTGGAACTGAGTTGAAACTAAGTTAAATTAAGTGTAAGGAAACTCAGTTTATCTTTCAAAAATGGGGTAACATCCCGAAACAATTGCCGAACAATTAATATTATTTTGTGGAATTAAACTGGGTGTTTTTCATTCCATTTATATCAAACCGTGTTTCTCTAAGATATAAGCAAATTATTTTTTTTTCAATTCAGTGGACCTACGGTTTAACGCCGGTTCGTTCGAACGGCCATTGGGCTTGTTATCTATGTACATTACCCAGCATATATCAGTATTTCAATTACTAGAAGCATAGACAAACACAAACACCCATGCCTTCAGCGGGGCTCGAACCCGAGTTCTACCGCACCATAGTCGGGTGTTCTACTGACTAAGCTACGGAGACCAGCTAAAAGAATCTACTCTGTTTTTACAATAACTCGCAAATACCGTTGTTTTTCTAAAGATAATATGGACTGCCTAATTATGACGTCACTGCAATGAGTTAAGGACTTTTTCAAACAACTAAGCTAAATAAACTTATTATTGTAAAATCCGATAAGAACATTTTCATTAAGTGTTTTCATTAAAGCGTTTTTGGTGATAGAATAGGAACTTCAATTTGTGTATTTTGTTTGAAGAGCATGCTTTTCAGCAAATCATATCCGTTTTTACCATATTTTATGGAGTTAATTCAATTGAATCATTTGGCTTAAGCACTTTTCCTTCAAAACATAGGTTCCAAAACAAAATAGATAAAGGAGAAGTTATATTGAAACATGAGAAAACACTGAAAATTTGTTTATGGGAGTTAACGTTTCAAACTTTTTCGATAAAAACCAAGAATGGGTCTGATCGAAAAAGTGCGTCCCTTTCTGTGACTTCAGTACTTGGGCAGTCCAGTTCTGGATGACTTCTTCCTTTAAATACATAATGCATGATAATATAAAATATTTAATATATTTGAATGATATTGGATTTATTTGAAAATGAAACAGAATTAAATAAGTAAATTAAGTATATATATATTGAATTGAATTTAATATTTTAAGATAATGTTGGATTTTTTTTCGTAAATTTAATTCCTTCTCAGAATTGCCTTGAATGCTGAAAAGAAATATATAAGTGTATATTTGTTTGTTGTAAAAGCCATTTCGATAGAAAACTAAGAAAGAACTATTTCCAGTTCAGCAACGAGAGTACAATCTGAAAAAAAAAGAACAAAGAATAAGTTTACTATCTTATGAATACGAAATTAATATCAGCAGATTTTGAGCACAATCATTTACTAAAAGAAATAGAAAATTTTGATATGAACACTTGAACACTCATATCTCCAGTTCGGCAGACTGATTTGTGACATCTAAATAATGGGCAACTTAATTTTCACAAGTTAAACAAGTTTTCACCAGAAAATTAGAAATTCAATTTCGTCGTTTCACCGTGTAGGTCAATTTATCTACTTCCATTTTCAAATGGTCAAGTGGACAAAATTTTAATAGCAGTTATAATTTCAATTATGTACAATCATAATAAAAACTGGGTTTATTGTCATTTATCGTAGTGAATTGAGTATCACAACTCGAATTCACAACAGTGTTCATCAATCATTTGACATCTTAATAAATTTTTTTTCATGTATCGTATACAAATGACAGGAGTCGGCTTAATATATAACCAGCCAACTAGATAGTATAACCAGTTTTTTAATTACGTGACTATTCGTTCCAATCTCTCGAATATAAAGAATCAGAAGTCCATCACTAGGAATAAAACCAAGAACAAATAACGAAGTTATTACGAGTCGTTTTGCACATATCTAATAAACTAATATATAAATGAGATTGAATTCTCGCTTAACTCTTGGTGAAACACAATTGAATATTAAAATAAATTAAACTCTTGGCTTAATGTTTCACGATTTATTTAACAATATGTATAGTCAACATGTTTCGAGCGTTAGCTCATTTTCAAGACTAAACTACTATAAGAAACGTACAACAAACTTATATCTACAAAATGGATGTGAGTAGGAATTCAATTGCCTCCAGAAGACCTTTTGGAGGCAATTGAAATTACCAGTTCTTGGAAGAGAAAAGAAGAAGTTGTAAATGAACCAGTAGATTTTAAACTATCCTACCTACTCACATCCATTTTGTAGATATAAATTTGTTGTACGTTTCTTATAGTAGCTTTCTTATAGTCTTGAAAATGAGCTAACGCTCGAAACATGTTGACTATACATATTGTTAAATAAATCGTGAAACATTAAGCCAAGAGTTTAATTTATTTTAATAAACTAATATATGATTCAAACTATGTGAATTCAAATCGAAATGAATGAATTTTCAAAGTTAATTTTCAGTTTATTTCTCTAAAATGATGGTATCTGCGTTGAAGAATATTTTAAACAACGTGGCACTTAATGGAGTATCCAGTTTCATGTCTTTTGGGTCACATTGTTGAACGTTATATATATATGAAAACTTCATTGCATTTTTAGGTTGTTACACTTCATTATAATATATATTTTAGGTTCTTTAAGGATGTTTATTTATATAATTCTAGAAAATTGTTAAGATATATCTGATCAATGTAAGTATGGGTTCTCTAATCCTATATCGAAGGTTTTCTCAATTTTAAATCAGTAACCTACCTAAGTCAAGAAAACACAGTGAAGTATCAAATTTGTTAAAAGTAAGTATTAATATGTATATGACCGGTCTCCATAGCTTGGTCGGCAGAACACTTGTCTGTGGTGCGGTAGAACTCGTGTTCGAGCCTCGATGGGTGCTTGCGTTTGCCTATGATTTAAGTAGTTTAAATAAAAATGATATATGATGGGTAATATATATTGATTACAAGCCCAACTGCTGTTCGGAACCGCCGTTAAACTGTAGGTCCACTGAATTAAAAAAATATATGTATATGCGTAAGGCAGCTCTGGTGATGTGATGCTTTATCTCCTAAAGCTTTTTGGTTTATTCTCTTCATAGATCTTGTTTTTATATAAATTCATTTCTGAGGTTTTTGGACTAGAATACGGATTTGATTTCATACCTAAAATGGTTAATTAAATGTATGGTTGATTATCAATGATTCTATCATTTATTTTGTTGAATAATTAGGCTTAGCTCATTTAGTGTATTTTTCATATGGTTCATAATTAGACTGAATTCCTTCTATACTTGTGTTTAAGCGTTACTTATAACATTTTTATTGAAAGTTATTGTATAAGTAATTGTTGTAATGTATTTGGAATTTTAAAATTGGAAACGAATAATTGAAATTTATTGAACAAACTTTCAAGATGGATGGCTATACGAGTCGACAGCATATTGCCCATACAGCGCAGATAGCGAATTCTTAAATGCTCAAAATTCGAAAATCTCAATGATTACAACGCTCGGTGGAAACAGTAGACAGGACTTGTGTCATTCTTCCAGGGGCTTATCCGTTGTGTCGGTCCTTCGACCAAGTATCGACACATAACATCAGTTGTTTGTCGACGTATGTTTTTGTTCTTGAGATTGCATTTTCTTGACAGTCCTATCAGGTATCATTTATAATTGGTTTCATCAAATTGTAGTGCGTCATTGTGCTGGTTAGAATCTTGGTGATGGCAAACCATTATTTCTCGATGATCATCATATGAATAGCGAAACGAATGGACAAAAATCATAATCATCGTTTTATTCTCATTAATTGAAACTTTTCAGTGATATTATTCTATCATACGACCTTGTCCTTCACGTTAAGTGACTTATGTAATATACTTTTTAAAGGTCATCCTGTATATCAAATCCGTCTCGTAATCCAGAAGCAAAATAAATTCATAATGAATGTATCTTTGATATCTCGAAAGCGTTAGGTTTTCAAAAGAAGTGTCGCATGTCGAAAAAGATACTTCAGTGAATTAAAACTTGAGGATATCTCCATTTAAAGATTTACTGGTTGGCGATTCGAGTTTAACTTTTTCAGTATATGGCATTTATTTTACCATCTGGTTGGTTGATGATAAAATTAAGATAATCGTCATTTCTAATAATAGTTATTGAATAACATTAATAAAGTTCATAATGGAAAGAAATGTTGAAACAATAAATCTTATCAAGTTTCAGTAATACAGATATAAATAAAATAATAAATAATGAAATGAAGTTATTGAGAAACATTCTTTACATTGTGAAATTACATTCATTTCAATTGATACGCTAATTACAACTAAGAAGATTGCTCTCAAAAGGACTGAATTCAGTTGTGAGTCTGATCTTCCATTCAGGCCTCTAGCAAAACTATTGGTTCGAACAAAAATATTGGTTAAATTTATATTTACAATAATATACAACTTTATTTGACAAGAAAAGAAAAAAATTACCTCAGAAATATTAAACATTTGAGACAATTTCCCATGGTGAAGAACATTTGTGTTAAAAAAAGTATAAAAACATATGATACAAAAAATTGATTCATAGGTACATTATTGCCTACATTCGAATCATCGAAGTACTCTGCCACACTATATTATGCCTTTGTCAAGAGCAGAGATTTAACCCTCCTCTTAAACAAATGAGCTTTCAGTACATTCAAATTTGATGGTAAATGGTTGAGAATTTTAATACTCTGATAATAGAGAGAATGCTCAAATTTAGCTGTTTCGTGTAGGAATAAGTAGATAATCCCTGTTCCTTGATGAATACTCATGATTACTATTTAATTTAATAAACCTATCTTCATTTTCTTCAACATACAACAAACATCTATAAATATATAAACACGGTAAAGTGAGTATGTAATTATTAATGAAGATAGGTTAAATTATATCAAAATTATTCATTATATACTTGAAAATACTTAAAAAAACAATACTTACATAGAATGTATTATAATTGAAGACATATTTTTAACATTTCCTTATCATTGAAATTAATTTTTGATAATAATTAAAACTGAATATGAACTTGAATTCAAACATTTGAACTTATGTTTTACACTTTATTCACTACATGGCATGACGCGTTTTGTCGTTACAAACGACTTCTTCAGGTGCTAACAGAATAATTCTATCAGAACATTATTCTGTTAGCATCTGAAGAAGTCGTTTGTAACGACGAAACTTGTCATGCTATGTAGTCAAAAAGTGTAAATCATAAGTTCAAGTGTTTGGCTTTAAGTTTATATTCAATTATAATGAATTTACATCAAGTAAACGCCAACTTTATCAAATATAATTAAAATCTAAAAACTTTTTTAATACTTATATTTATGAATAAACGAGTTGAAAATCATATTGTGAAACTAATAAATTTTGAAATGTTTGAAACTGTATCTTTACAATATTCACTAATTATAATGGATTTGTGAGTCATTTTGATGAAAGTAATAGGACAGTTCATATTTCTTTCGCATGCTACCCCAGATTTGAGAGAAAAATTTTCATCGAGATGTGAATTCAAATCTGATGGACCAATGACATTTTTTCTAAGGCTTTCTGTCAGTTCAATCAACAACGTCCTATAAGATCATTTCCAATTCACATCCAAATTTTGATATATCTCGTCCAAATGTTAATCTATCTATTCAAAAACGCTTCGAATAACTGCTCTATATGATTAAATGTTGATTGTCTGAAAAACAATCCAATAAAAGAGTTAAAAAAGGCCCACATTGTTATGTTTTATTCATCGAAACATCATTAGTTCGAGGTGGCTGATGACAATACCAAAATAGAATTCACATAAAATAGTTCCGAAAATGATGAAGCAAGTTTTTTTCCCATATCCCACAACAATAATCGAATGGTTTTGACGTATTAAGAAACTGAACTAATTGTTTTTCGATTAAATACATACAGATATGTAGTATTTGCTTTATTCGTAGTGATATAATTACAGTTTGTACACCACGAATATCGACGGTGATAATAATTCAGATAATATTATTTATGTTTGTCCGATTGTTAGATGCGATGAAGAATGTAAGCTGAACACGTGCATCTTAATATATCGGTAAATTTCTTGTGTGAGCCCTTACCATGAAATTATAAATTTGTCACGGAATAATTACTTATCTTTTTTATGGGTTATTCGAACACATATTGTTACCTTTTCTTCTTTGATGATAGGATTCCTCCAAGGAATCATGAAAATTTCTCTATTATTCCCTAATAGCTCAATCACGGTGAATTATTAAGACCCTATCAAATCAAGGCATTTGTGTGTGAATAAGATAAAGAATGGCGCCATGATGATGTCCATACAAAGCTCAAAGGAGATTTTCACATATCGTGGTACAAATTTAACGTTCTATTCAATTGTTTATTAAATTTTATCGCTACTGCTATATTCTGTTTTATGCTTTCTCGACTTGGGGATAGGGGCCGAATTCATTGTATTCTGCCTATACTACTTATGTTTGGGTTATTAGTAGAGTTTTCTAATTCCAGCTTGAATGAAACGCTGTACGAGGAGATGATCGGTCGGATGGAGGTTTTATTTATTATTTTTCTTTATATATTCGATAATAGCCCCGATGTATTTCAGAACGAAAAAGTGTAAAATTTTCTCGTTTCACTCTGTCACGTGTGTTGACCATTGCGAAATAGGTAGATACAACTTGCCTCAAGATCCTAAGATCTTTGTCGGATACATAAAACCTTTTCACCATAATTATAAAATAGACCACAAAACTTTTATTGTACAGATCCAAGTCATTCTCGAAACAATGGTTGTTGGACATTCACTGTTGGACGATCTTGATGAAATCCTAAGACGTTCATATAAACTTCTAATTATATTATGAATCTAATTATCTAATTAAAATTAATCTTATTATCACTTTACACGAAAGTGGATGTAGGCGTACCTCAAGGAACTATCTTAGGTCCGTTGTTGTTCTCCTTATATATAAACAATATTTCCTATCATGTGAAAAAATTTTCTACACGTTTAGTCGCTGATGATACAATGTTCTATATATGTGGCAAATATATCAAGAATATGACAGAAGAGATGAATAGAGACCTTTCCGCAATTATTGAATGGTTATGTGACAATAGCTTATCGCTAAATGTGAGAAAATTTAACTTCATAGCTTTGGGTACAAGTAAAACCCTTAAAACCAATAAAAATGAGGATATAACTATAGAGATTAATGAACAAAAACTTAGAAGAGTACTTAGAGAAATATGTAGAGATACGTATGTAATTAAAAATTGACAGTTCAAAATATGGAGATTTTTTGTATAGCTTGAGCTAAATAAATATTATTATTATTATTATCATCTTTTACACAAATGGCATTGTCTTCACACAAGACACCTCATTTGAAAAATTTATTAATCGCTTTGCAAGTAACTATTAAAATACTTTCTTGAAAAAATGTATCAGGTGAAATGAAATGGAAGGAAAATAAAATCTTGTTCATTTATACTAAGGCAGCGACAGGAAATGTTTGGGATAAGCAATTGGCAAAAATGAGAAAACGTTTCATAAAACCTACGTTTATCTTGAATATCTACACATAATTGGTTCAAAGTTGTCCCGAATTCACAACCTAAATATTAAATTTGTTTCCATATTTGCAATACTGTGTCAACTCTTGTTACCAGTGAAAAACGAGAATTTGCAGGTGACCCAGCAGCTTTTGAAAAATTACTTCAATAGAAGCTTTTCACTCTCTATCTCGAAAACATTCAGTCGTATATAAAAATGTATCGGACCAAAATTGAACGGAATTGTATACCCTCTAACTTCTGTTATGAGTTCAATTCTCCTTCAAGGTGAAATGAGCGAGATATTCGCGAAAAACTGATTTTAGCGACTTTTAAACCCAATTATCTCAAGACGCGGATACGATTCATATTAGACTTTTGAGGTATTATTTATAATGGTCCAATAAGGATTAATACAAATATTCAGCTCGTTACCTTCAATTTTCGGATTATCGTCTCTTTCGTCTAATGTAATTCAGCTATCTGTACAAAAAGCAATTTTTGAAAGCAATGGGGAAGCTTATATGTATCAGTTTCAGGTAAACGCAAGATATTTCAAAATGGAAAATTATAGTTCACAATAAAACAGTTCAAAAATCACTATATGTGATACTGAATCTTGAATCTACTGAAACTTAAGTCCTGAGTATCTGATTATCTTCGGTATTATCAGTTGCCAATTTTGAACAATCTTTCTGTAAAACATGAATCTGTAATTCATGGACCTGAAATTATATGGTTCTAATTTCAACATTCATGCAAATGAAAAGTATTCTAAAACTGTGCAAAGACTAGATTTTCTTGTTTTCCATATATTAATATTCATGCAATTTCTCAATTTATTCTTCAACAAGTAAAATTATTTATTTTTGGTCAAGTAATAAAATGTCAATTTTAGTTTCTTATACATTCATTTGCCATTTGGATTCTTTAAATTTGCGAATAACTTACTGATGGACTTGTATTTCGTAGTCATACCATTTACATAAAATGAATGTGCCAAGTAGTTCAAAGAAGATGGTACTCTGCCGCCAAGAAACAGTTGAATTACAGAATTAATTCATTTCCTGGTCGAGCAATTTCCCATTCAAATGATGAAATTGACTGCCTTGTTCACGCGATTTAGAGCTAATCGAGTGTATTCTTGAGAGGTATTCGAAGGAAAATGTTTATGTCAACAATCACTATCCATTTGCACTTGAAGTAATGCAAGTGCAGTGTCTTTGTTAATTTGTTTTTGGTCATCGTCGCCATATCTGGATATTTCTTTCGTTAATATTCTTTCAACTTCGACAACAGTCGGATGATTTTGTCATGAATAACTTGCAATATGTTGAAAAGGATGACATACCAATTACTGACATCGATGACGTTTAATCACGCCGAGGTAATAAAAGAAATGGAAAAACGACAAGAATATATAGTTAATGCCACATGAAGCATATTTGAAAAATGCAGGAAATAGTACTTACTTTGCAGACGAAAGGAGTTTTACTGATTCAGATATGTTATGTTTACGAAGAACAACTTCAGACAGTAACTAAACCGCAAAATGTTCTTTGTAAAACCTAAGACCCTAAACTGTCGCCTGGATACAACCTCGCGTCTGTATCCAGAGACATAGCGATAAAATTGGCCACTATTTTGAAAATTTCTGTTCGAAAGCAACCACAATTCTTATTAGAAGTCATTATAGTATTTATTTCTTAGGCCTTATATATTTTGTTTTGAATTTCTTTCAAGATCAATACATTTTTTCAAAGTTTTTCAATAACTTGTTCATGAATTAGGTTAAACGATTGAAAATATCATATATATATATATATATATATATATATATATATATATATATATATATATATATATATATATATATATATATATTTTTATATTTTTCAGCAACAACAGGCCATAACTTCGTTATTAAATTAGTTTTGACAAATGTAATCAACTACAATACGTCAACCAAAATAAAATATTAAGATTTTTGCATTACACAGCCTGTTATTGTTAAAAATATTATAAAAATAAATATATCAAACAGACAATAAATTCTATTTTGGAATATATATATATATATATATATATATATATATATATATATATATATATATATATATATATATATATATATAAGGAAATGAAATTTTTTTGTGCTTATAGCACGGAATGAAATATTTAAGAAAATGAACACTAGAACATTCATTTGAAAAATTCAAATTAGTCAAGAGAATGTATACAATACCTTCGTCAGTTGTAGAACACTGAATGAAGACAGTGAATGAACAGTGTTGTAGAACACTGAGTGTCAAAATGAATCAATTTAATTTATTTGCAATTACTGAATTTGAGGATTAGTCGTTGGAAATTGGTAACTAACCAATTTTCTTGTCAATCTAATAATTTCGATACCTACTTTGCAGATAGTTGAGTTTCAAGCCTTTGTTTTCTATGTGGAGGATCTCTTGCTTAATTGTTGTTGAAATTATGGTTATTTCGATACAATGGTTTGCGATTGTAGAGTCTGATTTTTCGTTTTGGTTGCTTCTTAGGTCTCTTATTTCCATACCAAATGTCCTACCTGACCGTCCTACCTGACCGTCCTATGTAAAATTTCCACATTCAAAGATTAACTTATAGACACCGGAATTTGTTGCTTTACTCGATATATCTTTGCAGTTCAATAAAAATGTCCTAATGTATTATTTGTTTTGTAGGCGACCTGCTTTTATCTATTTTTTGTAAAGTTTTTATTTTATCCGAAGGTTTCTCATTATACATACTAATAATTGTAAACTGATGATGGACTTTATTTTCAATTCTTGGGTGAATTAGTTCTGATGTGAGTAATTTGTAACCTGATGAAGGTACTGTTGGTATACCGAAACTATATTGTAGTGAGCAATATATATAATATTTTGGAAGTGCTCAAATGTGTTCAAATTATTAATCGTTTGACATGCAATTTCAATACATATCTCCCTCCTTAGTCAACTAAATAAACTAGGTACTAGTACCTAGATATTTTGTGAACGAAAGGAAAGGCGTGTCAATATAAAACTGTCAAAGAAGTTAGAGCAAAAAAAATTGTAGTGGAAACCCATGCCTTCATGTGTAGTTTATCAAAAAGTCAAAATTGAATGGTTTGTATTTTACATAATTAAAAGCTACAATCTCGTTACTTTTTTTTTAATGTGTTTTAAAAAATTTGTCACACAATTTTTATATTTAAATGTTCAATCTTAATTATTGTAATGAATTTTGTAGGAATAGTTTTCAATTGTATGAAAAATAAAATGGTACCCAAAGTTCCATTTTTAAAATTCGAAATATTTCAGAAAAAATAACATAAAATTGAAACATTTGGGTTAAGTTTCCTGAATTTATTAGCACCTCTAAGTATGTCTGGGGTGGGTACCGAATAAGCGAGAATTATAACAATATTAACGATTATTCAGTTATTATTGTTATTACTCTTGACAATAGGCTAACCGCCCGATACATATGTAGAGTTATTAATATACTTTGAGAGGGAACTTAAGACAAGTGTTTTAATTTTAATTTATTACTCAACATAATGTTTCACCAAAAGATAGAAGAAACCTCCGTGTCTATTTCAAATATGACTTTAAGTCTAACTCTAAAAATTTTATATAGGAAAGAGAACTTTTATTATAAAACTGAAATATTTCCTAATCTGAAATTTTCTAAGCTTCATCTAAGTTTTTTCAATAATGTTTTAAATTAAAAAAATTTACTCAATAGTAGTAATAAAAATGGAATTCCTATACAATATCCGTTCTGTTAAAATCACCTATCACAGGAAGTACTTATTCGAGGTAAAAAACTAAAGAAGAATCATGGAAACCAACGTTGCGGATCGCTATAAAAAATGGGAAATCATCCATTTACATGCTTGCGCTTGCCGTCTCAAATGTTCAAGGTTTTTGGAACAAATTACATCGCTTCGATACCGTATAATGATGAGCATAGTTGCAAGATCAGTTGACTTTTCTGATTATCCAATCATTCATAGATACTCATATTCACTTTGAACGGATGAACAGGAGCTTCTCATAATTAAAACACTTCCATTTCCATTTCATTAAGTGATTATATATGTGTGACAATATTCAAAAGCAACTTATTTTCTCTGAATATTTTCCACTCTAAGAATAAAACTCAAAAATGCGATGTAATAGTTTCTCTTCTTCTTCTATTAGGGTTACGTCTGTATTATCTGATGTGCCTTGTGTTGACCTCTTTAATTTTTCGATCCTTCAACGATACTCCATGTTTTCGATTATGATATTCTATCAAACACTAATCAAACAAAGGATAAACTAAATCTCTTGACGTGTGTCAACCTTTAAGAATTGTATATTTTGAACTGAACATTGATGCAGATGAATTGAAAAACTTTTCATTTCATGGAGAAAGTGATTTCATTGGAATATTAAAAGTGTTGACTGGATATACAAAGTTGAAATTAGTCAATTAGATGATGATGGAGCATGAAGAATAAATATAGTAATCAAATTATAACAAGGATATCCTACACAGAATATAAATTGCATAGAAAACCCGCCCATTATTTTATGTAACATAATTTTTCTCAATTTTATCTTCGTAAAATATATTTTAAACTTTTTCCTTTCTCCAAAAAAATTTGGTAAAGATTTCGGCTTTCTTTCCCACACATACTCAACCAACAATGATGTTGATGCAATGTCAAAATTATGGTACTTTTCAATTGCTTATTGCATCTTGAATACCTTCTTTACCTCCACATATTTTCTAGTCATTCTCAATGTCCGAAGAGTATTGTCACCTTCTAGACAATTTTTTGGTTGTTTCGTTTTCCAAAATTTTAGTTCTTGCTTCCGTTGCGTTCGGTATAGGTACATATTCAACTCTCTTTATAGAAATATGCCGTCATAAAAACCGCACCGAAAACCCCAATTTAATCATCATTTATGTGTTCGAATGTTGTAGTACTCCCAGACTACAGCCGCAAGTAAATAAATAATATAAAAAAAAAAATTTCTTTTTTCTCATATTAAATTTTTTTTTTCTTAGAAAAGAAAGTCTTAAGAAAAAAGTTTATTTTTTGAATATTCAGTTTTCAACTCGAATCAGAAGATGGCCATATTCTAGTGGTTTCTCTGGTAATGGTTTTAATGAATTATCGCTTTGTCAATGAAGATAGGTACCTACGTATAAATAAATCATCAGTTTGACTCGCGTATAACTTGAATGACGAAATCAAGTATCCATATTCTGTTATCCTCAGATACAAAGAGTACGTAAAGCCAAGAGTATTCTATTTGAGATTCATTATGATGTTCATTAAAAAGGGGATTTCCGGATGGTAAAATACATTGTAGCAAATTCAATTAATTATACGACAAATCTAATCGGATGCACACTTGAAGTGGCGTTTTCCTGGGTACCCACTGTTGTTTCATTAATTTACGCGATTTAAAGTTGAAAAACTTGCCCATGAAATGCATTGCAATCGTCAACTTGTCATAGTTGTTCATTGCATAATTATAGTATCGCGTTGCTCATTTAATGACAAACTATGTGTAAAATGTACCTGGCAATTAATTATAATTAATTATCTATTGTCATATACCTAACACCAAGAATCGATTTAATGAGTTTTCACGGAACTAAATTTGAAGTCTATGTATTAAATGACTCAGCGAAAAAACGTCAGTCCAAAAGAAGCATTCGAGTCACTTTTGGAAGTAAAAAGAGTAAAAAGAGCAAATGGGCCATTCTTTTTGTTTCGAATTATGGACTGGTCTGAGTAATTGAAATCGCAAATAGATTTCAAACCATGGCAACTGCATTCAAATATTTTCGAATTTTCAGCATCTCCAAATCAAGTTTTCGTCCATTGAAAAATGTTATTTCGAGAAAATTCGAGATAAGGCTAAATCATCAAACGTTACGAGTTTTCATCTTAATTTCAATACAATGGCCCCCTACTCCTCTAGCAACTTCCCCAACAATTAAAATGACAACAGAGATCTACATTTGATATTGACTCCCTGATTTTCCATTGAAATACATATTTTTCAGAATTTTGTATGATTCCTTTTTCTTAATCATGCCCAAGAAAGCTTTGAAAGAATACGAAAATGGTTATGGCGAAATATTCAATTGTATTGCTCAATATGTCGACTTCCTACATCAAGCAGCAGTTAAAATCTCTGCTGAAGTTCAAAAACATAATCGACGTTTTCAGAAAATACTCCGCAATAATGATTCTTCAGAAAAATTTCAAAGTATTCTGGACGTGCATGAACTTTATAATCGGTCAAAATATGAAAGTTTGTAGTAAAAAAATTAAATCATTAACGTTTCCGGATCAAGTTTCCCTAGCTATGTAAATCGCATAGTACTCGTAGTAGACTATCAGGAATAATTCGTTCAACTTGCGAAGTGAAAATACATTTTCTATTTTCGCGATGATCCTCGTCTACCTTCAGTGCTTAAGATATAATTCCAAAAAATTCTGACCGATTCAAATTAAGAATAGCTTAATAGTTTTCCAGAATGCTATCCCAATTTTTAAGCTTCAGGTATTTTAGAAAAAATGAATTTTATTTCTTTTCTCAAAGTTACAAAATATAAATTAATTTTTGTCACGACCATCATAACTTTAGGATAAAATTATCACTTGCGAAATCCACTGATTCCTCATTTGTTCATCATTTCAAATACTGAATGTATTTGCATTTACTTTGTGCATATTTATCTGGATTTATCTATGCAACAAAAAACGAAACGATATGCAAGCTAATGCAAATATATAACTTCATTATATTTATTTTCAGCATTTCTATTGAATTTTCCTGAATCATTGCCTCTTTTTATGTGATGTGTATGATGTAACGATAAATACACATACGTACATACTTATAGGCTTTAAATGAGTATAAATTGTGTTAGTCCTTGACCAGTGAAAAGTTTAGCTTGCATTTAGGCTTTGCATTATTTCTATATCGTCGATTTCGATTTCATGTCATGAAATATGGATGAACCGCGGATTGCAGACATCGTGTTCTTCGTGTTTTACAATAATAATAATCCGCAATTTCTTCATCAATCGAATTAGAATGAGGATAGCAAATATATCGTGAAGGTCTGAAAATTATTTACCCAACCGACTTGATCTTTTCAACGAACTCGGATCGATGAAATCATTATTATTATTAAAATTCTCGTGATTCCGTGTTATAAATGAGTATCCCTAATTAATCATCAGATATAGTTTGTGTGAATTTGATGCAATGTAATGTGATTCGAAAGACATGGATTAATTCTTTTATTTATCACTTCAATAATGAATAATAATTAAATATTCAATTAGAAATTGTTTTTGATATGCTGGAGAAATTAGTCCCGCTATGTTTTATTTCTATTATCATATATTGATTAATTTAGATTATTTACTTCATGGAATATTGAAGATACTGAAGGAAAAACTTGAAATATTTTGTGTTTTATAGGTAGTACTGTTTTAATGCTGGTTCACTACTTTCGTCAACAGATGAAATGTAGATATAGTCACACGTTGAAATTAATCGAATTATGAACTCAAGAAAAATATTACATTTTGTGGTATTTTCTAGGAATCATTGGCTTCAGTTCCGGAAATATCGTTACATTTTATCAAAAGAACTCGAAGCAAAATTTTTTTGCAAAGTTTTCTTTCTACCGCCTTGCCCGTCCAAGATTGTTCCCAGAAATCTGGAGAGAGCGTAGTAGACTTCCTCAATTCAGTTGTGCCAAACCAGTGCGTAAAAATTACATCAAAAACTAACGGGAACGAGTACGTTGCTAGGGGGTGCATTCCGTATTCAGGAGGTGTATGCAGTGCTGTTGTAAAAATATTGGGCTTCTTCAGCGGTCTTTCTGGAGGCGCTAGTGATGTTAACTGTTACACTTGCGATAGTGACAAGTGTGACTCATCCTTCAGTATAAGACCTAGCTTGGCTGCGTATTCATAATCAGTATTTTATCTGCCGCTTTCAAACTTTAAATTTTCTACTCCAAAAATATCCTTATATTAAACGACTGGGTTACCTTACCAGCTTTAAGTTTAAGCTCAATTTTTTCAATAAATATTTCTTTTTTCATTTTGTATACTTTTTGCCACATGATATGAAATACTTTAGATTATATTGTTCCTTTTAAAAATGAGTTTCTTTGACGCTTGTAATGGTAATTTTTTCGTTCTGTTTTGACACTTTCAATTCTGTGGCAAAATTGTGCTGAGATAATTAAATATCTCAGCTCAAAATGTTTGATAATATTAGAGCAAGTTCATACTGATGTCATCATTGCAGTTGAGGAACTTCATAATTGAAACTGGTTGAAGAAGTACATTAATTAAAAGCTAACTCTGCTCGTCTACTTCCAGATTTATGTTACCCATTTATCATTGTTGAATGAATGACGATAACTTTTCTTTCCAACAAATCAATTGAAGTTGAATGAAGTTCATTTATCACTCAAAGCAAAGCCTTATTGATTTGTAATTACAGTATAGAAATCTGTTTAACAGTTTCGGTGATGCGGGTACTAATTTTTACAAAACTTGATATGCCACAATGTTAAATTTAATTTCCTGCGATAAATATCATTCAATAAAGTATAAACTTCATTTAATATAAAGCCGTATTTTTAGTGTGAATCGTAAACAAACAACCAACAAAGTCTGAAACAGATAATCTTATGCTTTGGCTTCGTATGAAAACAATTATTTTCACTCAAAATTTCACGTTATTATTCGAATGCAAATATCAATTATTCGCATATTAGCATTTATATGTTTAGAGCCAACTCAAAATAACGCTAGTATTTCAATGATATATCATTCTAACAGTGAAGAAGTTTATGTAATATCCACATAATAACACGAACGATGAACTATGAGATCTGATGATTAAAAAGGCTTCTAATATTCATCATTTCTAGGTGAATAAAATCAAGAGTGTACAACAAGATATGCAACTAAATTACGAACGCCGTTCTAATTATATAGTAAAATTAAAAAGACTTGAATAAATTACAGAAGATTGTTTTATACACACGAACTCGACGTATGCTTCGAGCTACTAAACCATTAGTAGTAGTGTTCAATACAACAAAAAGTGTTGTTAAGCCCTTGATATAGGTTACTACTAGCCTAAAACATAGGTAAATGTATTGAACAATTGTTATGATGTTTCTGAATGTATATGATACGTTCAAAAACGTTCCACCAAGTGATGTGCTGTGTTATTTGACACTAATAAAAATAATTCATTGATGAGATTGTTTATTGGCATTCTAATCAATACACAATTTCTTGAATTAACTGAATCATGGGGGCAATTGACTTTAATAGTTGATGGACTAGTCAATCAACTTTGGTAAATGAATCAATTCACTTAAGCTAGTTGACTTCTTTAGAGTTGGTAGACAAAGTTAAAACTTTAAAAAACAATGACTGAATTCCTCAAAAATTGTTCAATACACTCCACATATATTTCCGTCACTCAACATGAATTTATCGCTCTAATCGATTAGTAACCCATTATAAACTTGAATTGAATTGAAATTTCAAGAATTCAGATTATCCATTATACATCATTATATATATATATATATATATATATATATATATATATATATATATATATATATATATATATGAAGCATATATAAAGATTGTATAAAATGAATAAATAATATATAATAAATTAATACGAGTAGCTTTAAAGTATTAACATTTTTTTTCAATTTAGAAGAAGTGTGTTTTGAATTATACCATATATTCAATTAATGTACACTATAGTTTTTCAAGGTATAGAAGCATTCATTTTGCTATTATACTAACTGGTAATTATTTCTTTCGCTATATATGTTGCAGATGTTCCACTCCAATTCAAATCCTATATAGTTTCAGCTAAGTTTTATTTTTTGTTTCAGATTTATAATTCAGTTCCTTAACTTCCTTTATTCCTTATCCTTTTTAATCCTTTAAGTTTTTATATGAAATATATCAAATTTCACAAAATAATTAAATCTATCTTCGTTATGTTTTTTAGTTACTTTTTACTTGGACTCATTCTCTATTTACAACGATTTATTTCAACGAAAACATTCAACTTGGCGGGAAGAATACCTGGCTACGTGTTAAACAATCAATCTATTGATTTTCTTAAGTATAGTTGATATTTTTATTTACAATAAACGCATGTCGCCACGTTTTACAAATATACCAAATAAGGAAAGTTGTCAACAATAAGTATTAGTGATGTCTCGGATGTGAGTTCATTATCCGAAACAAGATAACGTTTCGCAAACATTTTCATAAACTATCTTTCTTGTCTCCATCTGATGAATAACTGTGGCATTCCGTTTTGCGAAGTTCAAATTTGCAATTATTTCTGAGCTTATGTTTCAAGGAGCTATGCATGTTCTATTCGTTTCCAACATCTACTAAAATAAACAAATGCAGCAGTGTTTGAGTTGTTTGTGCATCGCCCATATACGAACTGAACATTTGAAATGATGGCTATTGTAACATACAAATTATTGAAAACTGAGAACAATTTACTTTAACTTACGCAAAAGAAAAACGCATGTTCTGAATTCAGTGATAGAAAAGGGGGAAAATCCAATTGACTGTGAAAAATCCGTCCTTTTTAATGCAACGAAAACACTGTTTGCTGGAATTACACACTTCTATTCGACAATTGTGATGATTGTGATGATGAAACGTTTGTGACAACTATCGAATTAATTTGTTATTATGTATAGTGTTTTTATTGGCATTTTATCATTTTTTATATAGATGTTTGAGAACTTTCTTAATCAACTGATATTTTTATTTCGCTAGATAGAAACTTCGCAATAACTTTTAAATTTACATTAATGCTAGATGAAAATTAAATTTGCTTTATAGCAAAAAGAGAATTTTTTTTAAACTAATAAAGTTTTCAACTTCTAACGTGTAATTCTAACGTGTGATTACTTTGTTCAAATATTACTGTCAACTTGGAACTAGATTCTAAGTGTTGAAGTTGAGAATTTCAAACTTTCTCAGAATAAAGTGGCAATATAATTCAAATTTCAATTCACCTTTCTTGTCACTGATAATTTTTTCATAGGATATGTAAATTTGTACTAGCATTTCAAAAATGATTGATTTCAATGTAGTAAACATAACATAAAAATCAAAGATGATAATCAAAAGTTTTCGTTGCATTAATCAGCTTCTACTGTATTCCACCCCTTAGTACTCTATAGTTAGAACAGTCATCTTAATGCAATTTGAAATGAGTATGTTTAACAGTATTATCAACATCATGTATGTATGAATTTTGTAATGGAGAACTGATAAGGTTCTATTATTACACGGGGGAAAAATTTGTTACATAATTTCTATTGACTTCGTATTTTACGCTGTTTTAGAGGTAAATTGGCATGCTGATTCTAAAACGTTAATCAGGTTTTTACTATCACGTCAAGTTTATTTTCTTCAGTTGTTAAAGCCCTACTGCACTCCCGTCGGCGGAACTTTTTCCAGTAACGACTGGAGGGTGTAAAGATGCGGCGCAATAGGTTTAGATTCGTATTGTCTAGACTAATTTGGCCAATTACTCATGAGAGTAGTTGGACAAATTATCCAAAAAAGAGTCAGAACTTTTAGCATCAAGACTGCACGAAAAAAAATCTGTTAAAAGAAAGAGCTAAAGTCACCTACTTTCGATCAAGAGAAAGTGCATTTCTGCAGTCTATATAAATCAATAGATTTGTGTATTGCCATAACATATCTAGCTGGTTTAATGAAAGAATTGGGAATTTCATTCTATAGCGCAACTGAATTGTTCAGTCCCAATAGGTCAGGCAGTTTCTTTGCATGAAGAATAAGAAGACATAAAGAAGGCCTCTGAGTTGTTGCAATGTAACTTACACCAATGGATCATTTGTGTTGACCTGAAAATGGTGTTTCCTTCTTGGGCAGCAACGCGGATATACCAAGTATCCCTGTTTTCTATGTATGTTAGACAGCAGATCTCGTAAGAAGCTTTGGGTACGGTCACATGAAACAATCTGTTGAATTCAACTGAAGAGGACTGTTTTAAGTGTATCATTTCGGCATTTCCTAGCATGTCATATGAGAAGATAAAGGCTGGTGTCTTTGATGAGCAACATATTCGGAAACTTATTGAAGATGAAGGTTTCATTGAAACAATGACCGACCTTGAAAAGAATGCTTGGTTGGCATTCAAATGTAGTGTCAAGGACTTTCTCAAAAACACACGAGCCCAGAATTACGTCGAAATTGTTCAAAACTCTTAGAAAGTTTTAAAAAGCTTGGCTGTAGCATGAGTACCAAACTGCATTTCTTACATAGCCATCTTGTTAACTGTTCAAAAATCTTTGCGCTGTTAATGATGAACAGGAAGAGCGGTTACGCCAAGATTTGAGGCAAGGTATTCCACCAAGCTCATGAAGGCAAGGTATCAAGCTAGAATGTCCCCAGATATGATTGAACATTCTAGGAAAAGTTATAAGCAAAAATTTTGAACACAAATTAGCTTTTAAAATTATAGTAACCTTTGTATGAATAAAATATTCTAATATGTTTGGTTAGTACCTACTTTATTTTCCCCGGTATGGCCTTTTGCATGACTTTTAAGGCAAAGAAAGGGAATCCGGTAGTTTAAAAACTTTACGCGATAGAGAAAAATTGATAACATTTTTGAATTCATAGACCAAAATTCAGTCAAACACAAGTCACAGATCTAAGACAACAAATTTGCTGTTCCCCAGTGTTATTATAATGAAAATGGTAATTGTAATGGTAACTCAAAATAGTCTACTCTATTCAACAAATAAGTGAAAATTTCCAAAAGTTTCGATAAAATGATAAATGAAATCCATGAAATTAATTCACGAATTCCGTTGGTTTGTTTCGGTTATTTTTTGAACAAACGACAATCGTTGTACCAGAACTACGTCATCGACCATTAACCGTTCTTTTCTCCCAATTTATTCAGTTTTTCGATCGGTTTTGCAGTGATTAATTTTCTTTATCTTATATTCATTATTATTTACGCTCAATGTGGTTAACTTTTCTCGGAAGTGAAATAAATTAATAAATAAAGCGTGTTTTATTCATTTTATTTCTATTTCATATAGCAAATAGCGCTAACTAAACATACACAAACAACAACAAAACAGCAACGTGATAACTATTTCAGGTTTTTACCATTTATTACATGAATTACGAATGAATGACCATTGGATATTCAAAAACTTAATATTAATCGCCGGAATATATGTGTACGCACGTGACTTGCGAAAAACCACACCAAATTAGATAATACTTTTTTTTTGTTCGCTATTATTAGGACACGGTTCGGGATGCGTCAAAATATTGTTAGCATCAAGATTGATATCATGATGACGAAAAATCTAATCAAATTAAGCTTATAAAGTTTATATTTGCAACACAATTTTACACGAGTAATACCTATAACGTATAACGGCCTAACCTAAACGTATAAAGTTATCAGCGTATGGAGCTATATACCCAATACGCCAAATATTAATTTTCTTAATAATAGACCGTGAAAATGAAAAAATTCATTTCTTGTTGTAAGTGTTTCGATTTTTTTTGTTTTGAAGCGGCAGAATCATTTATTTCAAATTTTGTTTGAAGCTACAATTCATAGCAAAATGTTGACAATGAATGGGGTTTAATATTTAATATCTCCCCATATGTATTGAATTCATTCATTAAAAGCCGTTAAGTACAGTTTTCAAAGCCACTAGTTTCAAGAATTGAAATTTTTTAAATTTATAATATATATAAAATTACATGTATACAAGCGATTAGTCTTGAATACTGATAATTTATATATTTTTTGAATAGCCGAAATATCTATATTTTTAGTATGAATATATATATATATATATATATATATATATATATATATATATATATATATATATATATATATATATATATATATATATATATATATATATATATATATATATATATATATATATATATATATATATATATATATATATATATATACTATATATATATATATATATATTCATATATATATATATATATATATATATAGTATACTATATCAGTTTCGAATTCACTGATTCATACTAGTCTTAAGACTCTTAATCGAAATATTTCAATTAAAACTCTCAGGGAGCTGTCTACACAAATGTTGTATTGTCAACAAAAATAAACTTTTTCATATCAAAACAAGTCTGTTATTGCTAAAAACTTTCGAAATATATATATATATATATATATATATATATATATAAAACTTTGTGTTATAAACAATTTTGTTAGGGTTTAGCCACAAGTGTTTCCAAATAAATGATACCTATTTAATTACTCGTGCTGATGTTGATCTTCAATAATATTTCAATCTCTATTAAACAAGAATCCTTTTGCGTTGGTCATTACGACCCATTGTCTGTGATTGTATTGTTTGAAATTCAATTTGTTCAATTCAAATAATGGATCTTTCATTAATCCTACACTGTCTCACGGTCAATTTGATATCATAGAAATTAGTAGACAGGGAAACCGTAACAGTGTCTAGCAATAGCAATGAAAGTATTGGTAGTACAAATAATCTAGTTTCTGTATTAATTCGTTGACTAGTCTTTGTAAATTGGCTTAAACGTTCAGAGGTAATTGTACGCACTACGATAGTCCAAGGACTTGGATTTTAGTTCGATCTAAAGTTCCCACCCGCTAGAAGATTTATTCATAGATTTCTATTGGAAGAAACAATGTTTTTTAAATGAGCGGTTCAGTACTCGATAGTGAAATGTAAAACAGGCTCCATTCTTGATCTCAGTACGAATTACGAATATCTGCAGAGTTTTACTGCACATATCAATGATAAATTATTGATAAAAATCAATTTTGATCTCAATGATCGACTATTTAGTTTCATTTACATTTGTAATTGAAATGCTTTAAGTATATAATTTTGATTCGTAAATTAGCACTACACTTTAGCAAATGTTAGATAAGATAGGCATATTCATACTTTCAACAGCAATATATATATATATATATATATATATATATATATATATATATATATATATATATATATATATATATATATATATATATATATATATATATATATATATATATATATATATATATATATATATATATATATATATATATATATATATATATATATATAACTTAAAATTGTGTTTCTTAGGAATAACATACCTTAAAATGGAAACATTTTATTTTTAGCTAATATTTAGCTATAATTTGTAGCTTCATGACAACTTTGAAATGATTAGTTTTCATTAAATAGCAAGTAAATGACGGAGACAAATTGATAATTGAAAGTTTATCTATTTATTCTTTTTCATAAATCAGAGGAGAATACTGCCTCAGCTTTCACTTCGGCAGTATATTATGTTCTTCGCCAGAAGCGAACATTAGAAAAACCGCATGATTTGTTTATTTGAATACAGGGTATAAGTATTTTGAAAATAGAGTTCAAGAAATCATCGACATTACAGAAGATGAAAATATGAAAGTATTTCACCTCATCTTTAAAATTACTACATAATTTATTTGTGTGAAAAAATTTATACTCGTACATGCATAAGATTCCCAAGAATAAATAAACCTACTAATGCCAGGAAATGTTCTGAAACATTCTCATCAACAATCTCTATTGACAATAAGCAGAAACATCATGTAGAGTATATATATATATATATATATATATATATATATATATATATATATATATTTATACATAATACTTATATCATCAACCACTGTTGTCCGTCCACTGCAAAATGAAGGCCTCACTCTGTCTTTGTCAAGATTCCCGATCGACAGTCTCTCTCTTCCAGTCAACGCCCAGCCAATCCACAAGCTCCTTATCCCATCGATCGTGAAGGCGCTTTCTTGGTCTTACCCTGACTCTGGGCTCCCAATCACCAACCACAGCTGACCAACGCTAATCTCTTGTTCGGGCTAGATGGCCTGCCCATTTCCACTATGACATTTTTACACGCTTCACGACATCCTTCACATTGTTTGGCCTCTTATCCAGCTGCAGCGTATTCTATCTCGTATGGTTAGGCCCATTATGTATCTTACTATACTGAGCAGATTTCAGAGACCAACTTTCGCTGGCGTAGGCCATCGCTGGTAATACACATTGGTCAAACATTGTGCTCTTTAAGGATAGTGGCATATCTGATTTGAAGATGTGTTTTAGTCGGCTAACTGTAGGTACCCCAAGCTGTTCTGGTTCTTTACATATATATGCACATATATATATATATATATATATATATATATATATATATATATATATATATATATATATATATATGAAGAAATATTTGAAATTTGGAATCGAAATTACACCACAAAAGTTTTCAACCTCGACTGGGATACGAACCCAGGTCTCTCAGGTTTACGCCCTGTTGCTCTACCAACTAAGCTACCGAGGTCTACTACTTCGCGATGCAATTCCGACTATATCTAATTACTCTTTTGTTCGCAAGCCCGACTAGATACAGTTAGCCGACTAAAACACATCTTCAAATCAGATATGCTACTATCCTTAAAGAGCACAATGTTTGACCAATGTGTATTACCAGCGATGGCCTACGCCAGCGAAAGTTGGTCCCTGAAATCTGCTCACATCCAGAAGCTTCGAACAACCCAGCGGAGTATAGTAAGATACATAATGGGCCTAACCATACGAGATAGAATACGCTGCAGCTGGATAAGAGGCCAAACAATGTGAAGGATGTCGTGAAGCGTGTAAAAATGTCATAGTGGAAATGGGCAGGCCATCTAGCCCGAACAAGAGATTAGCGTTGGTCAGCTGTGGTTGGTGATTGGGAGCCCAGAGTCAGGGTAAGACCAAGAAAACGCCTTCACGATCGATGGGATAAGGAGCTTGTGGATTGGCTGGGCGTTGACTGGAAGAGAGAGACTGTCGATCGGGAATCTTGACAAAGACAGAGTGAGGCCTTCATTCTGCAGTGGACGGACAACAGTGGTTGATGATATAAGTATTATGTATATATATATATATATATATATATATATATATATATATATATATATATATATATATATATATATATATATATATATATATATATATATATATTCTACATGATGTTTCTGCTTATAATGTTCGCTTCTGGCGAAGAACATAATATACTGCCGAAGTGAAAGCTGAGGCAGTATTCTCCTCTGATTTATGAAAAAGAATAGATAGATAAACTTTCAATTATCAATTTGTTTCCGTCATTTACTGCTATTTAATGAAAACTAATCATTTCAAAGTTGTCATGAAGCTACAAATTATAGCGAAATATTAGCTGAAAATAAAATGTTTCCATTTTAAGCTATGTTATCCCTGAGAATCACAATTTTAAGTTATATATATATATAATATATATATATATATATATATATATATATATATATATATATATATATATATATATATATATATATATATATATATAATACTGAGACTCTTAATGGAAATATCGAAATATTTCAAATAAAACTCTCAGGGAGCTGTCTACACAAATGTTGTCAACGAGAACGAACCCAACACTTTCGAGAGTGAATATTAAGAGCGTTTCGAAAAATTCATCGATCTTGTTGAATGATAATAGGATACAATTGTTTCATCATTATTATGAATCATCAGTCCATATTTAATCTATCAATCAAGAATCGATGACTTTCAAAACGAACATAGAGAGTATGATCTAATATGATCAACATGTCATAATAAGTTCTTAGGGTGTATTTGCATTCGTCACTAACCTGACAATCGAACATTTCGATATTCTCAACTAACCAAGTCATATTTTTCGAACTCAATTGCTTCATTTTCAAACTAAGTAGTTTCTCCGGAGACAGTACTCCGATAGAGTTGAATTTAATTCGTTCCAAAATAGACTTTTTTTCCTATTTTTTCCATTCAAATTAGAACTTTTGAAATAGAACTTTTTTTTTAGCGGGTCCCAGCCTTCTACAGGATGTGGTGTCGGGCCCAATTGCTCGTGTTGCTAGCCACAGTTACCGTGTCCTATACACAAGATTTCGAACCCGACGAGAACACCCTCAAGGTGGGAAGATCCATCGACATCTTCACCAGATACGGATACTTAAGTCTGAGCATAAAAGTTGTACCAAGAAACGATTCCTCGTGGATATTCAGGGAACCCACGATTGATATATTCAACGGAATAGATCCCTTTGCAGTCTACCCGACAAGAAGTAATAGAAAGCAGGTAAGAAACAAGAAAAAATATTTCATGCAATTATGATGTTTATGATGATCTGCAATCTTTGCAGATCATTTCGATCATCGCATCTATTCACAAGCTATCCATGAAGGTCACATAAAATGTATGCTTGTTAGCTTTATTGATGACCATTTAGTTTATTTACCTGAAAAAAATTTTCACACGGTTTTTGATCCTGTGACTTAAGTTTCAGTTCAATTATGAATATTAACAACTTTTATGTGTCGAACTGATAACTGCATTTAGTTAAAGAGTCGCCAAGAAAAAATTCAGTATAACATTTCAAAGACTCAAAATTTGTTCCCTTGGTTTCCCCTCACTTGAACTCGTAAGCTTTGAATGTTTTCTGCAATCCTTCTTCTAAGTTCACAGACAATTGTTCGAATAAAAAGGTCTTGAGATTATAGCTCATGTTTAATTTTTTTTGCTTGCAGCTTTGAATTCAAAATAATCGTAATTATTACAACATAAACTTTGACGTAACATTACTTTAACGAACAAAGTTACATTAGAGAATGAAGTTGTAATTTTGAGAAAAGAAAAAAAATTGAAAGATCATCTTTAACAAAAACGGGTTGAAAAAGCTACGCGTACCGACTTTTTGCAGTCTGTTAACAATTCACGAAATACTTTTCAGTTACGCAGTACAATAAGATGCCAGATAGTTGTTTTCGCATATTCAACTCTTTGCCTAAACTCAAAGACTCAGTCGAGTTTACTACTTTTTAATCGTAAAATCCGTTTATAACATTTAGTGCTATTTTTTCACAGTTACATTTCTAATTTTTAGAGCTTTTTTCGCAATGATTCTTTGCAAGTTTTTCTAATTCGACGATACCCTGTTTTAGAAAATTTACCAAAATATTTACTATCCCTTAATCATGTATTAGCTGAAGACAAACAACACTGCAACCAAAAGAGCATCAACAATTTCAGAACATTTAGTGACACATATTGATAAATCAAATGCTTTCATCGAAAGATTATAAGTTTTCCAATTTACAAGTAATTAAAAAAATTTGGTATTTCTAAATCCAATACCTGAAGGAATAAGTACCTCTCTTTCAGTTTCTGCTAACTCACCTATGGATTTCCCTTTAATTTGATTTTTTCATGCGGTTCAATTAAAGTTCTTCATTATAGAGTTTGGAGCTGACGTTTGGGAAATTTCGAGGTTGAGGTTGAGACACCAAAAACGATTGATAGACGCCAACAAATATAATGTTAAGTTGCAAGTATACGAAACTTTGAGAACAATACAATCTATACACTATGCCATAATAATACTCTCACTTCCCTAGATATTCATTTTTACTCCTATATGGTGCTCAGTTACAAATATTCTTTTGTCGGCATATTTTCGTTTAATCCAAAAATGTATTTGAATAAAATAACTTAATCAATTAATATTCGTCCAGCTCAAAGTAAAGTGACCCCCTTTGGAATTGTTGTAAGGTTATTCAGTATAGTATTTCAAGTTGAAGAAATATTTCGCCTTCTTCGGATGCAAATCCACAAATGGATGTTGAATAAAGGATTTTCTATTTTTTGCGCAGTATATCAACAACAGCTGTACATCATATAGTCCGGTCCACGTACTCTTGTGTACGATCCCTTTCCGGCCTTCGATCTAACTGTCAATTAACGAATGCTAAAGAACTGATATTTCTTGTTTCGAATATATAACTCAGATATGCTATTCTCCTCTTTCGAATCATTTCAAATAGTTCACGTTGTTGGTTGTCACCAAGGCACCTCAAGGATTCTGCGATACAGCCACGTTTCGAAAGCCTCTAAACTTTACTTCATGCGTCTTCAATGTCAAACCTCCATACCATAAGGAAGCAACGACCAAACGTAACACTTTAGAAATCTTAGCCTAAGTCAAAGTCAAAAACATTAAACATCCTTCGAAACCTCAGCAAATCATGTCGACTGATTCGATGCGATATTTTATTTCCTTGCCCTCAAAACGCCAGATGCCCAAGTATTTAAATTTTTCTTCTCTGTCTATGGGTATTGTCTTATAATCAGGAATATTCTATTTTACAGGTTTTCAACGGAGACTTCCACATGGAATTTTGTGATAACGTGAAGCAACTCCTACAAGCCTATTTCCGTCACTTCTCGTTCGAACGCTTGGACAAGCCGTGGATGGCATTCACGGGCAGTTGGGCTCCCGAAACTATCGCCAGAAACCTTGGCATCAATTCGTCCTTCATCCACAAGGATCATTGTTTCGTGCTTGTGCGGCTATCTAGGTTCAGAACGAACGCGGAGTTAACTAGAGTGCCGAACAATGTGAACCTGGTTGACGACGTGGCCAGCGAAATAGACAATATCAAAGTCGGTGACGCTGCTAGTGTCATCATGTTTATAAAAAAATACGGGTCGCATTACATACACTCGTATGTAACCGGAAACTCTATGTATCAGGTGAGTACCATATTATACTGAAGTGTTAACCTTTTTTTCGCGATTCTTTACTTTCATACATTTGTTTGTGTGTTTGTTTTATTCGTCCTATTGTGGAGTTTGGAATATTTCTATACTAGTGAATCAAGCATACTTGGCTGTATATTTCCGGCACCTTAATTTAATACAAACACATCGAACTTTCATTAGAGATTAGGTCCTGGACTATCTTTTTGACAGCTTTTTGCGATTATGTGTCTGTTGCGCATTTAGGTAACGCGCATAAATTAATCGCCCTATTGAAGACAAATTCAACTTTGGCTAAGTCATCCTGGATTTGAGTTCTTCCTTATCAAAAGTCGGGCGTTTCTGTAGTCACGTTCTTTGATGGAGCAAAAGATTTAACTTACATAATACATATAAAGAACACTACGACATCCTATTCAATCGTTTACAATTATAACGCCATTGTTTATTAACGCTTTTATGTTCTCTAAGTGGTAGAAACGCTAATTCACAATTCGCTTTTTTTTACCATGAAGATCATGGAAACTCAGCTATTAGTTGAATTTCAGAGCTGTAGACGATTACATTGTAGAGAATGTTATCAACTTTTGTCGTTGAATATGTGTTTTTCAATATTTTACTGACAAAACTTTATGAGGTGCACTTCCATGATAAAATTGACATCACGTGCCTCTCGTTTTTCTTGAATAAATATATTGGCATAAATTTTAGCGTCAATACTATCTACTCTTTCATCAGAAAATATGAACCTGAGATGCAGTACCTATCTCCCCTAGAAAGTTTGAAAAAATTGTGATTGCGATATCCATATCGATTTCATTCCACTCATCCATATTCCTCAAAGTAAAAGCTAAGGTTGTTTTCAATTTTTTTTAAAGATATTTCTTGTACATGCAACCGATCTACTTCTGCTTCCTGCAGGTTTTTCACCGGCATACAATTCTAGTTTGCTAGTTTCCATTGCATATAATCTATGTATATTAAGAATTAGAGTTGCCTAGTATGGACCCCTGTGGTATACCGTGTTCCACTTCTCGAATATTCGAATACTGATCACTAAGATATGAGCTCTGCATTTTAGATAAGTCTGCATCAAATTGAGGTTCCCCTTTCTCGTAATTAATAATTTTGAACTGATTTGAAATCGAAATTCAGGCATGGCTTTAGGTTCAATCATTCAAGGCACTTATATAGTTCTTTAGTTGCACTCTCCTCATATAACATTTCGTAATGAATGCTGAAGTGTCTGTACATTTATTGAGAAACAAAAGTATATTGAACAGATGAACTTTTGTCAAATGAAGGTATATCAAATTGACACAGTAGGGCTTGACCTTGAAATATGTTCTATTGAAGTTTAGTGGAAAATTTCGAAACTATTTGTTTTTTCTATTTTCCAATTCATGTAGTTTCTATACATGGATTGTCACCAATCTTTTAAATCACATAAAAAACAAATAATTATGTTTGCGCAAAAATAGAATCAGAAATTATTATTAATTGAAAAAATTGCTGAAAAATGTTAATTGAATTATCGAGAAAATTGTTTGCGGTCGAGTGTAATTTCAATCACTCACAATATAAGCTTGACATTAATTCCACATATCTAATGGATTTTTCTTGATTGGTTTTAACTTAGTAGGTTTACGTTGAAATTGTAAAATAAAATATTGCTCTTAAAACTTCACACTTTTTTAAATTATTTATCAATTGGTACGTCATAATTATCGAATAAAACTGTAAATTCTAGGAAACAGTGTTTTCTTTGGCGTTATAATTTCGCTATGAATAATTGTATGGTAAAATATTTTGACGTCTCAGGTTTCTGTTTCCAACATTTACTAGAACAACTCAACTCTCTTCAGCAATATCATGACATAAAAAACTCATTAGTATTTTGTATTGACAATTTAATTCATGATTGAACAATTTCATTAGTACAATTTTAACAGAGCAAAGAATGTCTGCAACTTTTACATCGATAAATGCACCTGTGAATTTTCCACTCATTATTATAACCATTATTATGTCCAGAATTCTATTTCCCATTCATTGAAGTTTGCTGCCGAATTATACTCAATAGGTAGTTGTATTTAATGGATTAATTTGCGTTGTTAGAATTCTTTTCTCTGCCCTCTAGCAATTCGACCCAAAAAATGTCAAATTAATTGTTGAAAACTGTCAAAGTGTATTTTTCTCGTAATCAACTACTAGGTAACACATTTTCATCAAACAACTCAAGTTCATTCTATAAAATAACTCTTATGCAATTATTATGAGTGAAAATTCAAATAGAATATTGAGTTATTCTGAGTACAAATACGTATAACACGTAGGTTTGAGAAATATGTAATCCGGTTAAATACCTAATAAAAAATCTGACGAAAAACTCATTTTTGATTGGTAATATTTTAATCATACTAAATGCTCTATAATAAAATAATAACTTGTAATTACACCAAGCATAGTTATATACACCACGTGCACATTTCATTTTTACATTCATTCACTTTCTCTAAAGTTTCTTGGTTGTCATATTTCATGTTCCGATTTATAGTTGCTCCTAATTATCAAATCGATAATTATTAATGGTTATTGAATTATTCACTTGTTACGGACCATGAATTTTTATATTTTCATTTGTACTAACCTAATGACGTGTTGAATCAATTTGAGATTTCCATTTTATCAATAAATAATAAGAGGGGGCAACACTTATATCGCCAACATTTTGCTATATCAAATATGGAGTAAGTATATAATACCGCTATTGAGATACTTTCGTCCTCAATCACTTTCGTTTTATAATTTTTTGCCAGAAAAATGGCCGCTGAAATCCCTTTTCGAGATTGAAAAAGGTTCAAGGTTTTTGAAAGATTTTCTTTCTTGTTACAATTTACAAAATAAGTCAGAATGCTTTGACGGAATTTCTTAGCTGAAAACAAAATTATTGATATTTATAATACCTCTTATGAAACTTTGTCTATGAACTCCTACAGGATACTCTTTTTCAAATTTTTTGCTTCAGAAAGCGAAAATAAAAATATGAAAGAATTTTTTTCCAGTTTTAACTAGTTCAACTCAGAACTTGTCGGAATACAAAAGTGTTAGTTATAAATCCAATTTCAGAATTCTTGTTGTGACAGGAAGAATTTAAAGTATAAGTAATTTTGGTCATTTTGTTCAATCAATAAAAATAACTAGTAATTGAGGAAAGTCACGGAAGACTAAATAAGAAGTAAATCGCTGAATCGGTTGTAGGAACTAGAGGAATTTTATAAATTTACGAATTAAGATCTGAATATGCGAATTTAGTACTTTTTCAAATTATTTGCAGTTTTCCTCGTTTTAATAATTCAACATTATATCCTAACCCAATTATTAGGTAGAATTCCATATGAGTCATATATATATATATATATATATATATATATATATATATATATATATATATATATATATATATATATATATATATATATATATATATATATATATATATATATATATATATATATATATATATATATATATATATATATATATATATATATATATATATATATAATTTATATATATATATATATATATATATATATATAATTCGTTTAGTTTTCTTGTGCTTTGCTTAATAATATAAGTGTGAAGACCAATGAGCGTATTTAAACTTGATGACCTAATTATTTATTCGACATATGTTTCGCCAGCGAAATTTGGACCCTGAAATCTGCTCACATCCATAAGCTTCGAACAACCCAGCGGAGTATAGAAAGATACATGATGGGCCTAACCATACGAGATAATATACGCTGCACCTGAATAAGAGGTCAAACAAAGGTGAAGGATGTCGTGGAGTCTGTAAAAAGGTCAAAGTGGAAATAGCAGGTCATCTAGCCCGAACAAGAGATGAGCGTTGGTCAGCTGTGGTTGGTGATTGGGAGCCCAGAGACAGGGTAAGACCAAGAAAGCGCCCTCACGATCGATGGGATAAGGAGCTTGTGGATTGGCTGGGAGTTGCCTGGAAGAGAGAGACTGCCGATAGGGAACCTTGGAAAAGACAGGGGAGGCCTTCTTCTGCAATGGACGGACAGAGGTTGATGATGATGATATATGTATATATATATATATATATATATATATATATATATATATATATATATATATATATATATATATATATATATATATATATATATATATATATATATACAAATGATGAAAGTAATAATATACCTAAGTGGCAAATATAAAGACACAAAAAATAGATAAATGAATCAACAATTTATCTAAAAAATAAGTCAATATAACTTCCATTAGATCAGACATATATAAAAAGAAACAACATAGCCTTCAGTACATATAAACCTAATCGTTTTTAGACTTCAGGGTTCATTTAATAAATGATCTGTTCGTGGCATTTATTCCATATTTTTCATGATAGGTGTTATTGAAATTTCGACATAAAATTGAAAACATCTCATATTCATAAATACATACTTTATTGCGTGTCAAATTTTACTACGTATCTTTATGTCTTCTCAGATATCCAGATTCGAAGATATTCTGATGAATCTGTGGTCTTGTTGATAAGTCTGAGTATACAAATAAACTAAATAGTAAAATAATACAAATGAGCAAAATATAGCTATTTTTGCATTCTTCTTCTCTTGATAAGCTGAAAATAGGCAGTACAGTTATTAACGTATTATTCATTCTATGCACCCTTAATATAAGGGGAATTGATCTTGTTTGATTAGAAATAATCTCCTTAGAAATTATTAATGAAATTTATGATACGCGTTTAATTCATAGATGAATACAAATACTTTAATCCAACAGTCGAGTCTTTACACCGCATTGAGTTTTGTCGTAATAAATACATGTAATAATTTGTCAACTACTAGAATGTTGGAATTACCTTCACCCAATTTCCCGAACACGTTCGTTCATTTACAGTTACATGCATGACACAAGATGAAAAAAATAAGACAGTTCAAAAACTAGAGAAAACGAAAATGAGACGCAATAATATCTGTGTAGAACGGAAAGTTTCGCGTTCTTGCTTGTACTCGGTGTGCAGAATTGCAAATTCGGCAACAGTTGAAATTCGTAGTGTCACCAACATAAAGTAGAAATTTCACGTCGCGGGCCGTTAACCATCGAAATCCTTGCGTAATTACGTTTTGAATAATTCTATCATCTTGTAATATGATATATTTGTATATGGTAAATATTTTACTTTGACTTTTCTTAGCGTAACAGAAAAATATCATTCTTAATTATTAGTGGTATTGTCACTAATCATCTAATTGTTTGAATTATTCATGCGTATTTGTATTTAATACGCACATACTTTCAAAGACATACAACTATCTAAATACTCACTCACACACAACGTAAACTCATATCATACTCACTCACTTCGTTATACGTTTATATACCCACACGTACACTCACGCGCATACAGACTCTTAAATACACACCAACACAGCCTGTAAACTCACATACCACTCATTCACATACATACATTTCTATATATGTTCATACGATATACACACATACACCCACACGCATACCAACACAACATGTAAACTCACATACCACTCATTCACATACATACACCCCTATACATATTCATGCGATATACACACATACACTCACACTCATACAGAGTCTTAAATACACACTTACAAACAATATAAACTAACATCACACTCACTTACATACGTACACTCCAATACACGTTCATGTATACTTACGCACACGCATACAGACTCTCAAATACACACACCCAACGTTAACTCACATATAAATATATATATATATATATATATATATATATATATATATATATATATATATATATATATCCCATACACCTTCATATATACACTCCCAAACTCTCAAATACACACTTACATTTAATGTAAACTAACAGCACACTCACATCACACTCACTCGCATACATACACTCCCAAACACGTTCATATATACACACAAATACTTACACGCATACATACACTCAGACACAATGTAAACTAACTCATATACATACCTATACACGTTCATGTATACCTACGCACATACACTCACACGTATACAGACTCTCAAATACACACACACACATACACACAACGTTAACTCACATCATACACTCCCATACACATTCATATATACACACATACACTCACGCGCATACAGATTATCCAATACATACACACAACGTTAACTCACATCGCACTCACTCACATACATACACGTTCATATACACCTACACTGATATACAAATTCATATACATGAATTCACACTAGCACGCATACATACACCAAAATACATACATACAAAATAAACCCACATTCACATCAGCACGAACTTTCACACCTACACACACGCGCGGAGGCACACACGTAAGTACAAGTAAGTACCAACATATTCGCGCTTCTTTTAAATTGACTAAATTCACGTGATTTAATATTGCTTGAAGGAATTTGTTCGATATCAGTATTTCAGCAATTTTTATGTGACATAGTTTTAAACATTTTTGTTATCAAAGACAATCACAATAATTTCATTTATAATCCGATTTTTTGCTATAAGTGGGTTCATTCGAATAGAAGTGAATATAAAGCCTATATATTGCAGGTATATACGGTATCCATAACAGTTACAACATATTTCCATCCTGAAAAGATCTGAGAAAGTGAATATATTCAAGGAAGAATATTATATGTTTAGAGGGACAGTAACCGACCCCAAAACACTTTCGTCTAACTTCGAGCAGCTCCTCTTGTAATACAACATTGGCCACTTCCGTTTCATCAAATGGATTTATGATCCATGGTGGTATATCCATCGTCAGCATATCTTCAAACCTGGTTTTGAAGTCATCATGCAGGGCACTTAAATGTTGACTGTAGGTATGGATATCCTCATCAATACATTCTACCTGCGACAAGTTTGGAAATTGAGAGAATTCGCGCCGACTAATGTTTTGCTTCATAAATTTCAATTTCCCAAGAAAAGCCGAAATTATCCACTTTGTTTTTATTAAATTCAGGCTGTCCCCTTATAACTGCAAGTTAATGTCTGCTTTGAATTTGATCAAGTTTTCTTTTAAATCTGAATCTCTACTTTCTAAGAACTCTAATATGGAATCGAAAACCAGCGTACTTCAGTATGTAAGAGCAGTCGTTGGAAGTCTTCATCATTTTCGTCGCACAATTGAGCAAATAAACGCGTATTCAATGCATTAATTCTGATTTTGTTGACAGCTTTTATTACAGAATGAAGAGATTGGTTCAACCTGTCACTTAAATGTTTTGCCACAAGATGTCGGTGGATTACGCAATGAATAGCTGTAAGTCCTGGTATAATTCTTTTGAGATGACTTATAAACCCACGATATCGCCCGACCATTGCAGGAGCTCCGTCTGTTGCCACTGAAATAATGTTTGTAGATGGAATCGATTTTTCAGTAAAAAAATACTCAGGACATTAAATATCGATTCGCCTTTAGTGTCAGTCTCCAAAGTTCTGGCAAATAGCAATTCTTCGTGAATTTCTTCCTCCATAATAAATCGGACATATGCCAATAGTAATGCTTCATTACCGGGTAACGTTGACTCGTCCACTTGTATAGAAAAATGAGTTTTTTGCAGATGATTGCACAAAAAGCTTTCGATATCAGAGCTCATTTCATCAATGCCTCTTTGTACAGTATTGTTACTTAATGGAATTCTTTTAGTACGTCAAATGTATATTTGTGCAAAACAATTTTTAAAACCTCTTCAACAGCGGGCAAAATTAATTCTTCTCCGATAGTGTGCGGTTTTCCAGATTTTGCTATGAGTAATGAGATATTGTAAGATGCCCGCAAGCCATCATCGTTACTTTGAGATGTTGAAGCGAACATACTGTGCATTGTGGGTCTCTTTTCACATTTTTCTTCCAATGTTTGAAAATATTTTGAATCTTTACCTATTTTATCAGTATGACACCTTTTTAGATGATCTTCGAGCTTTGATGGTTTCATAGAGTAATTGCTCAAAACTTTGTTGCATAATAGGCACATGGGCAATTGTTTGTCTGCCTCTGATGGAACAAAACCATATTTCAAATAATCCACACTATATTGTCGACATTTTTTCTTTGCTGTAGCCATGTTTCGTGTCAGTTATCTTACCTGTAAAAAAAATGTTTTAGTAACCAACTTTTTTTCTGAATATAGGTATCACACCGCAGCCTTTGTCAACACACGGAAATAGAATTACGGCTTGTAAATTGACCAACTAATAAACCGCTAAGACAAATACCGACGTTTTCACAAAACGGTATCAATTTTAAAGTACATAATTTACCACTAATTTTTAATAGTATAAATAAAAATTGGTGTACTCAGTATCGAATACTGATCATATTTGTGTAGGAAAAAATAAAAGTCGAAATCCCAAAATTGTCCATAAAAACGATAACTAACATTTTATTAAATCAATGAGTTCACGCGCTCCGTGTATTTGCGTATTTTTTGTTTGCGGCTTCATTGTTAAAACGTGACAAACTGGCATCGAAGTTCAAGCCCCGCCCTTTCCCCGTCGCCCGCACACCGCTCGCTCTTTCCGAAAAGGAATAGTTTTGATAAAATAGTTACTTCAAAATCAAATTAAAATGATTATGAAATTACTGTTTTATAAAATTAGTAGTTATTTGCAAGAAAAATTACAAATTAATTGCTCTGCAATATTGCTTATTCGGCCTTTTTAGAGAGGCAGTGCTTCTCTCGTGAAAAAACAATTGAATAAAACGTGCTGTGTTTGTCTTCATATCGAAAGAGGACAATTAAAATATCTGTAAGTTACTAAGTTACCTATCTATACAAGCCGTTGTGATCAACCGACTAGTACACGTAAACAAAATACTTAAGTACTATAACAAAAAAAAGGTAGGTACTTACTTTTCTCCGGCACTAGCAAACACAGATATAAATTTTCTCACACCTTTTTTCAAAATTCCGGAAACAAATGAATGAGTTTGCCTTTGGCATCAAGTATTTATATTGGTGATCAAGTTCATGTCTGAACAAGCATTAAGCATTGTCGGGCGGATAGCGCTTTGCAAGTCTGTACACGAAATTGTACGTAATATCGAATACGCAAGTTTGGACAAGTAACAGTCGCTTGCCTTATTAAAATATTATCTGCTTAGTTAGGTACTTGAAACAATGTAGGTAGGCCCTTATAAAAACTATGCTTACATTTTTGCTCTTTACTATCGAAAGTCTAACTGGTGCTGATAGGCTTAATTCCCAGCATAATATTGTGTTTGTGATGAATGTATAAGAGCTAGTAACAGGTATTTAAAAAGTGTGAACTGTTGCAGTACAGTAAACAATTAAAAACTTTCTCAAAATTTATTATTGTGATTCAATAGTTATTTGCTGTAATGTGTTGCAGTACAGAAATAGAAAACAATTAAAGACTCTCAAAATTTATTATCGTATTTGAATAGGTATTTACTGTAAAGAATAAAGAAACTTCTCCAAATTTATTATCGGTTTCGAATATTGCAAAGTATTACAGTACAGAAAACAATTGAAAACCTTTTCGAAATTTATTATCGTGATGCAGTAGTTATTTACTTTAAATTTTTTACTACAGACACAGAAAACAAAAACTTTCTCAAGATCGTGTTTGAATAGGTATTTAGTGTAAAGTGTTGCAGTACATAAAATAGTTGAAGAGCTTTTACAAAATGTACTGCTGAGGTCTTTTATCTACTCACATAAAAATAGGAATAAGAATACTGGGATATTCTTTATTTAACAGATAATTGTGAATTCTTTCTTCACTTATTGATATGGTTGTAGCTATCTGCATTTGCACTGAAGTGTTTTATTTCACATGCCAGTTCATTAAACTCTTGATTTCATTTATATTATTCTCTTTTCCATTTTATTCTGCAACTAGATGTTTCTGTCCTCATATTATTAATGTACATACATTATGTATAAAATATAGGTATGCCACTATTGAGCACGTGATAAAATAACAAAGATGACAAAATTTTGCACTATTCTTACATTCTTTGATCTACAAGTTTTGAGTTAATTTACTGAAGTAAGGATATCTGAAGTGTCCTAGTTGCACGATCTAATACATAAAGATATCTAAAATATGGCGAAATGCGTATTGAGAGTTTTATATAGGTATATCCCAATGTCAAGTCCTGTTGCTTAAGCCCTCAGTGAATGAATTTGCTCATCCCAGATATCAAATATCAAAAAAATTAAGCTCTCATTTCCCATAACGGCGATATCCATCATGTCCTGAATTTTTTTTCACAATTTTTCTAAAATTCTAAACATAGAATTATGAAGGTCAATAAGATATTTTCATTCAGTCCGGTTCTTTGTGTAATTCAGTAGATTATTTGAAATTAGTTCTTAGGGTTCTTTAGTGAATCCTAAGATGATTTCAACTGTTTGGACAGTATTCATTTCGAGGTCTAATCGTTCGAGGTCTCGGAACTCAATGTAGTATTATGTTTGTCTCTTTTATCGATAATTAACAGACTCCTACCCAGTACAATCTGAAGTTACTATTTTCCAATTCCAATTGTCTAGTGAATATTTCTAGTGGTGAATTATTATTCCTGATTTCACACTCAATCACAGGAGAGCTTTCAGTTATCCCAGATATTGTATATGAGGAATTAAGCTGAGTGGGGACGCTTTCCAGATTATCGGCCCCTGGCGACAGTCTCAATGACGGTGATTTTCACTTCGGCAATCTTCGTATCGTTGATTTGCGTTATGTCCCAAAAACTTCCTGGCAGTCCTTGCTATGACAACTAGCACGGATTTCTGTAACTTCTCAAAGATGTTTGCCGAATCCTAGTTCTTTGATATTCATTGGAGATTTTTTGGGATTATACCAGTGAACCCTAAGTAGATTGGAACAATCTTGACGACGTCCATGTACCAATGCCGTTGACACTCACTTCAAGTTCTTGATTATTTAGAGATTTTATCGTCATTCCTCTCAACTAGGTTGTTTGCATTTGGAATGGCCACCTCGATAAATGCAGTTTCTCTGGCTCTTTTGTCAACCAGGACAAGGCCAGGCCTGTTCGATCAGTCAGTAGAGTCATTCTCCACAATTGACACTGTAGAAGATGTAATTTTAATGCTAATGGTTATTATTATTATCATTATTTTCATATGGTTTTTACATCTGAGAAAGATGAAATTGAAATGCCTACATGTAAATCGTTATTCAAGAAGTATTTCATTCAAAGTATTCCTTTCATCGAATAAACGAAGTTGAGACGTTTTAAATTGTCATCCTAAATATCGTTGAAACAATCGAAATTTTTTTTCATTTCCGAATGGCGCTTGCATGTTCTCACTGTCAGTACAAGAGAATTTCAATAGAAATTATAACATCTATCAAATGTCCATTGAAATTATATGAGAAGGCGATACGTTATTGTGGTGTGACAAGAGTACTTGAATTTTGAAACATATCGACATTCCTTGTAAAAACCTCTCTTGAATATATTCATATATTGTAGATTTTAGTAGGTCTTTTTTCAAGGTTCTGTATCATGCCCATTTGTAACATAAATCGTTCGCAACGCATTGTGGAGGTTATATTGTTTTTTTTTTAATTAGAACAATATCTTTGCTAGAAAGTGTAATATAATATAACTCGAAACCACTGTATTTAACGAAAATTATTCAATTTCTCAAAATGTGTATTTGTGTTATTGACTCTTCACAATCGATTAACAGTCCGAAATATATGTCGTGAAGTGAACAAATTTCGTAAAACTTAGTCTAGCGTTTTTGATAATATACTTTTTAACAATGTTCGACGAGTTTGATGTTATTTTAAACCCTCCAAAAAAATTTTTCGGGATATGAATCATCTTAAAATATGAAATATAATAATGAGACTAGATAAGACTAATAAATATATAAGACTAGACTAATATAATATCTCTATCCATAAGAGATAGACATATACCATAGCGGAGTTTTCTGTAGGACTTTTCAATGTGTACTATACTTAGTACATTATTTTGATAAATCTCGTAGGGTTCAGCCTGCGTTTGCAATGTAAGCTGAAAAAATGTAATTATTCACTACATCACATTAGAAACCTCAGAAATAACAGTATTTCTCCAATACCACAACTAGAATAGTTCATGAACATTCAAAGAACGGCAGATCGAAAAAATCATGATTTCGTAAAAAGATAAAAAACAATACTGACTTCACTAGAAACGATTGTTTCAAAACCTAATGCAGTGGATTTTGACTTGTCATTACAGCAGTCTCAAAACCGTTCTTCTGCGGTAATTGGAGGTTTGATCGATATTACTCAAAATGAAAATGCGATGCAAAGATATCCGCTCATATAACCCTACAGAAACAGTATTAACCCGGCTCTTTTTCATCTCGAATACAACCTGACTCGTCATATGACAATAATTACTCTAATAAATGGTCACAATCCAGGATCAATAAAAGTAAAAAAGAATCAAAATATCGTCCAGTAATTTAATGCTGTAATCCCCACAATGTGAACCAGCAGTTCCATTTTCGGTAATTGCACGGATGTACTTGCTGATAAATCTCCTTCGCAATGTTTCCCGAGTTAAGTAGAGATGTCGTGTCGAGTACTTTCGAAAATGAGCGATTCGTGCTGAAATGTTAAAAGTTTTCCGATCCATATGAAAAAATAATTTGACTGACACCTTTGTGAATAATTCTTCGAAAGAATGCAACAGTATATCAAAGTTGTATCAGAACAAAAAACGTACATGAAAATAGTACATACAATTGTAAGATGTAACGGATACAAATCTTTTTCAACAATCATTTATATCGTCTAATTAATTAGGAAGGATTTTACATGAAATTATCCAAAATTGGAACTAGCTGTAGAAAACGAAAATAATCACAAATATGCTACAAAAACTCGGCAAGATGTATTTAGTAGTTTGGCATTCTTCAAAAATGTATATCTTGATGGTGTGAGGCTTGTTAATTGAATTCAAATAAAAAATTTCAATACATTTGGAAATTTTACTGAGGCATTCTCCAAATGAATTAATAATATATTCTTGCAGTAGAATGTAAAACGATTAAATAAGTTACAGCTCGTTCGATTCTCTATAAATGCAAAGGATTTGATGATCCAACAAATTGATTCAAGCACAAAGCCCTTCATTCATCGAAGTGATTGACTTTAATTCGAACCATTTAGAAGCTGATTCCAAGATATTTAATCACATATTTAATCTCTGCAAAAGAAAAGTATGTCTGGGTTGTTGAGGTGTATGGATCTCCAGTTATTACGAAAAGAAATACATTTCAGGATGCAGTTTTACTGCTCAATCTCTTGGCGAAAACCCTTGTCATATATTTCCAGCATTACACTGAGTGGTTGCGATGCGACTAGCAGATTGTGCCGGAAAAAAAGGTTAAAATTGTTGAAAAAGGTTAAACTGGTTGGATTGTGCACAAAAAGGTCTAGTACATTTAGGAAAACTATTCCTAAGTATCGAACAATTGGGAGAATTAGAAACCATGGCAGGTTTCTTCTTTCAAAGTAAAAATCAACTGCTGGTGAACTCCGGTATGAATAAAATTTCATAGAAAAATTTGCTGATCTCTTGGTGAAACACTGAATAATTTGAATATTTTGAACATATATTGATAAAAAAAACACTTGAACTGGTTTCACAAAGATTATATTGAATTAATTGCTAGACAATTATTTCGGGGTGTTACCCCAACTGAAAGCTGTTTAGAGTGCTGAAAATAGTTTAGCTTTTGAAAATGGGGTAATATCTCTAAACAATTGTCAGGCAAGTAATTTAATATGATTATACCGTATAAGGCTATGAGAAAAAGATGACAAATTATACCCACGTCGTTTGACAAAGTTGTCCTTCAGAATTTTCGATTCAGTCTTGTAAATATTCATCACATGCCGGAAAAAGCCTTTGCTTGCAAAAAATTATGTACATATATCTTTACAGAAATGTAGTAACAATGGCATATTAAAATTCTTGTGATTATGAAAACTTTTTTTTATGAGTAATTAGTTTTCATGTAAACTTTTTGTATTAGCTTCCGAGCTATGGAGGGGAATGAGGGGGAGTAAACGTACTTCTTGAAAAATCAATGTGATGCAGGATTATATATTCCATTTTGGTCCATCATTTCAAATTGATCTTCTAGCAACCAAAATATTTTTTTTGGGGCAGCCCATTTTGCCCCCCGGCAAAATGGACTCGATATGCTATATATCTGATATCATTAGAAAAAATTGTATGTTATCGCTAAAAAAACATCAAAATAGCTCTAAAGTATTCGTTCGGTTGATTGACTCGATATCTTAGAGATGGGGGCGATAAAAAAAAATTGTACCAAAAATGTTTTCGGCATCATCCAGATTCGTAATCTGCAAGCTTTTCTGAGCCTAAAACAGTTCACACAATGCGGTCCTCACGTTTTGCATACTCAACTCCCTCCAAATCCTTGTCTTCAATATTTAATGGATGTTATTATACATATAAACCTTCCTCTTCAATCACTCTGTCTATTTAAAAAACCGCATCAAAATCCGTTGCGTAGTTTTAAAGATTTAAGCATACGTAGGGATATAGGGACAGAGAAAGCGACTTTTTTTATACGATGTAATGATGAATAAATACCTCAAATAATAAATTCAAAAAACCTTATCAGATCAATTCAATTTTTGTTAATAAAATTGATTTCGAAATTATTTAGGTTTACTTCGAACTATGTGTCAATAATGCAAAAATCGCTACGTATATGTCGGTAAGAAAATTTGCGATATAAAGTTCTAGACTCCCGAGGTTTTGTTATTTCTTCACTGGTTTGTTTTTCTGTATACGTTCAACCTGCTAATTCGGTACTGGAGCGAATGTCGACGCTCCAACATCCTAAATTCACGTTGCCCAGAAGCAGGAAGTAGATAGCGCGGCCGCAATCAAGAAGTTATCACTTTTCCTCCAGCTGATAGCTCGCGATACCAATTGCGAAAAAGTGTGTCACCTGAACGCTCGAATACCTAATGACTTCAGCCTTAACCCCTGAAAATGCGAACAATCGAAAGTGAAACGTTGCGCAATCCTTGAGGCATATCTGATAATCGATAAGTACGAGACCGGCGTTTCAAATCGTTCGGCGACTTAGATATCTTCAACGCTTGCAAATGAATGCAATTAAACATAATTTTGTTCATTGATCGATGCAGTGAAGAGCCATAATTTCCCAATGTATCGATATGTGGGTGTCCAAGTATGTCGGACAGTGTGTGGATTCCCTTGAAAATTACGGGCAAGGCTGAATATTGCCAAATTTGTTGTTTAACGTAGAATGTCAGTGTCAAGAAGTTCCGAGGACTTTGGATAGTGCGATGTTTCGATCTTGAAAAATATTCCCGCATCAAGTTTAACTGTGACGAAACCTATCAACATGCTAGTTAATCAAACCCGAATCTCCGTTCCAAAGTTCGATATATAATATTTTTTCAAGGGAGAGAAATTTAAATTAAAAACATTGCATTGAGAGCTATTTAGACAGTTTTGTTTGTTTTGGATTTTAGGTGTGAACTAAGAAGAGTTCTAGATGCTATAATTTATAACGTACTCCACTGCAAAATGTTGGTGATCGCGATATCAAAAATATTTGGGGCGTATATAAAATCACCTTATTTATATACGTCTACAATAAAGCACTGAAACTAGATAATTTTATTCAAAATTTCTATTGTAAGATCTTTTGATTCAAGGTTACAAGCATTTCAGATTGAAGATCTCTCTTAGCTTGAATCCACTTATTCCTTTTTCTTGGCCAGAGAATTTTGGCTTGCTCCAAAAAACGTAACTTTTTTCAATATATTTTATTTTCAATATTTTATATTATATTTTATATTAAAAAAATTTTTTTTCAAAATGGCGGGGCGGTTCTGAAAATGGCTAGTGAAACTCATCTGAATCGGAGATGAATGACATCATTTCTTGGAAAAGAATTATCTGAAAGCAAAAAATAGAACGGTTTCATGTTCTGTATCGAATTGGCTATGACCTCAACCAGACGGAACATTTTCAATGAAAAAAAAAACAAAATGGCGGACTTTTGAATTTTTTTACCTTTTTTTTTCACTTTTAATTGTTTATAAATTTTTTAAATGATAATGAATATTTCTGGTTCTGCTTGAGGCCATAACCGAATATCTAAAGAGTAAAATGCCGTTTGGTTCATATCTATAAGTACAATAGTTTTCGAATTAGATTGTAATTCATGCGAAAAAACGTGGTTCGGAGAAAAATCAGTTCAAAGTTTTTATTCGTGAAAACTCGTAAAAAAGGTGAATCTTACTCACATATACATTCCAGCTTCATACACAACTCCTTCCTGGTCTTCGTAAGCATCATTCTGAAGAATTCTTGCATTTCTCGAAGCAGTTCAACAAAATAACAAGACAATAACAATAAAACAAAGAACAAAGCAATAAGACGACCCAAAGGCATGCAGCAGCTATCGCTACCGAAGGCAACGAGCGGCCGGATTTAGTGCAGCGCTCCCTAGTCTTTTATACCTGCTTCTCGGTCTTGCTGACCTTCGGGACTAATTCTATACTATTTCTACGAGTATTTAGTAGCAATTTATGAAAAAAAATTTCGATTTTTGCAAAATTCTTTGGAGTAAGCTGGCCTTAACTCCAGGATATATTTCAACTCCAGAGGATACACGCTTTCAAGCCCACTCGAAATTCACAAAGATAATATATATATATATATATATATATATATATATATATATATATATATATATATATATATATTATATATATATATATATATATATATATATATATGAATTTTGAACTACGCCGTAATAATCAGTAGCAATATTCGCCCAGACGTTACAAATTATAGATCGTTATTACAATATGTTAACTCAAAAATTCTGTTTCTGAAATTGGATTTTTTGGACCATTGAAAGATTAAGTGCGGCACCAAAGAGTCGAAAATAAATTGGGACTTTATAAAGCTGTTTCCCTTTCACTTTGAAATTCAATCAAATTTCAGTTCGAAAGTGACAGTCCAGCCAAAAGACTAATGATCTCTAAAAGTGCAATAATATACAATTTTCAATTTTTGATTTTCATGAATAATATTTTTTCATCCCTATCTTCATCAGATATTTTTACTATTAAAATAAATACACATATCTAGTGACTTTATTTCACCATAGTAACCGATGCTGCTGATATAAAAAATCAAATCTGAAAAAGGAACATTTTATGCAATATGAATGGAGACATTTTGTAGAAAAATTGACAAATATCAGAAAGAGATAATTACTAAGGCATACCTAGAAGTGAATACGAAAACATTGTCTATTTTCATTAATAAACTCAGACAAGCCTGATTCGTCAATATATTGAAAAATTCGTTTGCATACTTGTTAATTTCTGAGTCTATTCAAAAATTCTCTTTGGGAAATATATTTCTATATTTTTTGAATTTATACTTTCGAATTTCACCTCAGGTAAATCCGTTTGAAAATTTAAATTCAAACGAAAACGTTGTTTTCGAAATTAACTCACTCTCATTAAATGATTGCGACCAAGTTTTACCGTTACAATGAACGAAAATCATTCGTTTCATCTAAAATATGAAATGCTTTTAAAAACGAAACTTGTGAAGAAAAGCCGTATTACCAAGTCGGTTTTCTTCAGTCTCTATTTAAGGAACTTTCGGTCAAGTTATTACGATATTAACTAACCTAACAATATATTATAGTAATCATATCAATATTGAAAATCTTTCATGTTTTGAATAAAATAGGTGCACTTGGCAATCGCACTCATAAATCTAATTGAATTTATAACCAGTGAGATACATTGGGTTGTAATGCGATCATCAAGTCAATAAATATTATTTGAGGCATAAAATATTTTTGGTTTTCATATAATCACTGAAAGATGTTGTTAGGTTAACTAATTACGTTATAACTTAATAAGGAATATCCCTTAGTAGAACTGAATAAATGCGAGTTGTGAGACTTGTTTTTTTCACAATTTTGTCTCATTTCTTTTCTCAAATCTCATCTCAAAACTCATCTCATTTCTTTTTGTATTACACCATTTATACATACATAGAGAGGTACTACACTGATTGACTGCAAATGTTACTTTTTAATCCTATATATTTATATGGGATTACATAGTTATTTATACAGTTGGTTTATCTAGAAAACTGGACCGAAATTTTAGACTGGAAGAATATTTTAGTTTTTTCTTGATTTATCACTAAACACGAATTGTGTTCTAAATTTGAAGCTTGTACGTCTGCTAGAAGTGCATTACAGTTTTGATGATCGATCAGTTAGTGAGTGAGAAAATGCGAAATTTACAAGTTACACTTCTTAAGCTATTGAATCAAATTGAATGAAAACTGAAATATAGCGCGTTTGTACAATATCTGTTTAGAAACTCAGAGTTCTAATTTTACTTACAACGAAGTTATAAGTAGTCAAAAAATGCCTGAACTGCTTCGATCAAAAGATGCTACGGCCTTGCAGCTTTTTCGCTTGATTTGGCAGGGGCAGAACGGTCCTGCAGATCCTGTATTTTTCATGAAAATCTACAATTAAATTATTGAGATAGGCCCAAAAAACACAAATACAGAAATTCCGGAAAGCCAACTAGAAGTAAATACATGTCCATTACTCAACTTCTGTGATGATTCTAAGTGAAATTAACGAAAATTATTTACTTCGATCTTACAGTGAAGGTCGTTGGAATTAAACTTGAGTTCCCGTATGTTTTCTTTGTATGGGTTAAATAATATTGAAATATTTTAACTGTACGAAGAATCCATGGTAACGGTGAAACGTGCGTCACAATTGTTTAAAACTTTATTAATCCAGAAAACAGTGTTGTCGTTGCTATTTAAATTATATTACATACTACATGTCTCAATTACTAATGCAAGCTTAGAAATTTGTGTTTCTATGATTCATAGAAAATAAGATAGAAAAAAGGAACATCTCATACTTGCTAATCAATCATGCTAGGTAGTATAAGCTAGGTAGCTTACCACCTAACAAAGAACATATATGAATCCATACAGAGAACACAAAAAGCGCATTGAATGTATTGATGAATGATCTCAGGCATCTCTCAGTCAAAAAAGAACCTGCTTCTGCCATTACAGAGAAAAAATGAAAGTTGCAAATTGATACCATGTTTGATCAACAAGCTTGTACACATTCGGAGGGTGATTGGTATTCATGTAGCGTTGATCTCGTTTGCGATATGAAATAATAGGAAGCTATGTTTCCATATGGGGAAGTGGAAGTAGAATGCGATAGAGTCCAGCAGCCGTAAAAGCGAAATCATCGCCATTATATTTGTAATGATGATAATTTTATTACTCTTGCAATTTCACGACTATTACACATCAACTTTCAATCTGTACCTCTTGGTACTACTTAATGATTATATTTTTATATGTTGTCTCAGCATAGCATGAAATCTCTAATAATTTCTGGTGAATGGTGAATTATTCGCAGATTTGCAGCATCTAGGTTCACTTGCCATATGGTGAACAAAAAAATTTCATTGTTTAGAGACAATGAGAAAACTTTTAAAAAATCTTCGTTGATGAACTTGTAACCTGAGTGGAAGTTCTTATAGCTAACGGGTGATTTTTTAAGAGTTAAGTTTTTCAGGTTGGCGAAACTGGTTGGTAATGGCATCTACACGTCATCTGTCGAAGTGAAAAGTTTTCACTATATTCTGCCATTTCATCATGTAAAGACTAACAAAAGAGCAACGATTGCCAATTGTTGAAATTTACTATCCAAATTCGTGCTCTGTGAAAAATGTGTATCATTTGTTACGACCATATTATGGTCGTCATAAACGACCTGGTGAATCAACAATTCGTGCTGTTATCACCAAATTTCGCACCAAGTTTCGCACAGTGTTAATGAGGATAGTGAAATGTCAATTGGTCGCCGTTCTTAGCAATTATGCATGTGTTACTTAACCACATGGAAAATTTTACGTGTTGATTTGGATTTGAAAGCCTATAAAATTCAACTTCTGCAAGAATTGAAGCCGATTAACCTACTACAACGTCTAATTTTTGGTGAATGGGCGTTAGAACCGGTCAATGAAAATCCGCTGTTTTATCGAAAAATTGTGTTCAGCGATGAGGCTCATTTCTGGCTTAACGGATATGTAAATAAACAGAACTGTCGCATCTGGACTGATAAACTGCCACATGCCATACAAGAATTACCGATGCATACCAAAAAAACGATAGTTTGGTGTGGTTTATGGGCTGGTGGCATCATCGGTTCATTTTTCTTCAAAGATTTCCGTGGAAGAAAAGTTACCGTCAACGGCGAACGATATCGAGCCATGATATGCAACTTTTTTTCGCCCCAGTTGGCCGAGATGAACTTGGTTGACTTGTGGTTTCATCAAGACGGTGCCACATGGCACTCAGCTTGTGAAACAATGGACATGTTGAAGGATGAATTTGGTGAGCAGCTTATCTCTCGAAATTGCCCTGTGAATTAGCCGCCAAGATCATGCGATTTGACGCCTCTGGATTATTTCTTGTGGGTTTATGTAAAGTCGTTAGTGTGTGTGGACAAGCCGAACACGATTGAAGCCTTACAGGATAACATAACACGCGTAATACAGACCGAAATGCTCGAAAAAGTGACGCAGAATTGGACCTTCTAAATGGACCATTTGATACGAAGCCGCCGACAACATTTACATGACGTTACCTTTAAAATGTAGATGGCAAAGGCCAAGTTATCAATTTGAATGAAAATTTTGAATATATGACGCAAATTGAGTGTTTTATTCGATTTAAAAAAAACTACGCTTAGAAAATCACCCATTATAAGAACACATTGCGCTAAATGTTTTATTGGTTCAATTTTGCTTGGCTGGACAGTTACTGCCGAGCAAAATTGGACTCTTACTGAGAGAAAGATAATCGGCTTATAGAGCAAGTTAGCAATTCAAATACCTATTAAGTTGGATTAAGATTTTGATATAGATATAAAGGTAGGAGCTAGAGAATGACAAAAGTATATTCTGTAGAATGAAGAGACTGCTCTCCTTAGAACTGACATTGAACGTAACGCCATGGTTAGGCTTTATATTTATCCACTTTTTCTGCATAAATTTTAAGTGCTGAACATTAAAAATTGGCATCATGGGGTATATTGAGGCTTTTCCTCTTGACTGAAAATATTGACAATGTATATTCAAATTTATTGAATACTAACTAATCCCGTGAACTTTTTGAGCTCGTATATATTTATTTATTCGTGAATATTTTCAAAAAAACTTCGAAGACGTGTTCTACTGTTGATACTACATGTTTTTATTATTCATCCCATGTGCAGAGAGGGTTACCCATGAACTTAGAAAATGTAAGGCTCTCATTAATTTCGAATCAATGGGACTATCAATAATTCGATATATCAATACGCTTGATGTATCAATTTGATTAAACTGTGTTCAACTTCAGCTCGCGCTGGACCATGTTGCTAATTGGTGTGAGGACAATTATTTGAGTTTGAATGTGTCAAAGGAAAAGAGACCGAGTTGACTGTTATTGTAGAGTCGGTGGTCAGGTTCTCTCTCGTTCAGATAAGGCGAGAGATCTTGGTGTAATCTTCGACCAGAAGCTTTCCTTTGTCCCACACATCACCCAACTTATTTCATCTGCTGCGAAAATATATAGATTCGTTATACGTAATGGCAAATATTTCAATAATTCCTCAACATTCATAGGACTATTTAATACCCTAATCCGTAGCAAGTTGGAGTATGACAGCACGATCTGGCATCCCATTTACACTTGCCATCAACGCCATCTTGAGGCTATTCAGAGAATGTTCTTGAAATTCTTAGTTTGGAGGGAAGATAAAGTTTATCCACATAGAGGAGTCAATCATAACGAATTATTGAGTCGATTTAGTTTAATCTCATTGCAGAGCAGGACAGAAACTTTATCACTCAAATTTTTGTACAAATTACTGCACAATAGTATTGATTGTCCTCCTCTCTTGTCCGCTTTGAAATTTCGTGTTCCTAGGCAAAATTCTCGTAATACAAAATTATTCCACCTATAGACTCCGAGGACCAACTCCCTAATACAATCCCCCATTTGGTTTATGGAGTCTACATTCAATAGAGTTGTCAATCATTGCGACATTCACTTTGACTCCATAGAATTTATTATCAGGAGTTATGTGAACAACGAAAATTGACTAAAATGAATTGATTCAGATTGGGTTATTTGTAATATTTCATTGAATACTATAATTTAGTTATAAGTTACTATTTTTTTTATTAGATTGAGCTCTTTGTTAAATCTTTTTTAATTATTTAGTTATGTATTCAACATTGTCATTATTTTCTGTAATTGGGTGTTATACCTGTTGAGAATAAAGAACTTATTATTAAACCTCACAGTTCTATAGACGAACTGAAGGTTCTTCATTCGTAGGAAGTAATTCTTCCTTATATGTCCTCATCAATTATATGAGGAATTCGAAAGTACATTATTCCAGTGAAAACCTGAATATCTTTTTTATCGAAAACTTTGATAATATATAGATTTTTCGTTGTCATAATATCGTACTAGATGTTCAAAAAACGATCAATTCCTGCAATCAAAACGAGGCAACCACTGGTTAAAAAATGTTCTTAGGATTATTGTTAAACCGTTATTATTATGAAAATATCAATCTTATGAGCCTTTAATAAAAATATTAAGGACGTTATCTGTTATTTGCCCTCCATCGTAAATATTAGACGCTATCAGTGAATTTATAAACAAGGAAACAAATGGTCAGCGATATGTGACTTTCTCTTTAACAATATCTATATTGTTTATATTCATTTTTATTATTCATTTATATTTTGAGATTGATTCAACAAAGGCTTTAAAATGCTTTGTTCTTATATTTTTCGTTTTAGATTGGTTGAATAGATTAACATAACAACTTGCGTAATTCTTGTTTGACTCAGTTGAATTGTAAATAGGTTCAATTTTGTCAATTGTTTATTAACCCTTGTGTTTGTTGAATTTCTTAAAATAAAATGTCACTTTTTTTTTATTTACAGGTATTCGTTTACAGAAAACCCATTTACAAAAGAATTAAGGAAAGGCTTAGTTCAAAATCTGTTACGAATTTAGATGATATGGACCTAAGGAACTTTTTCAGTCCTTGGTATGCAGACCATATGGGTACAATTAAAGTTGCTAGTGGAAATAGCACGGTAAGAATTTTTTCTCATTACTCAAGAATGTTCCTCTAAGCTTATCCTTATTCCACCAGGAAAATTTCAGTTAATCTGAAGAAAAACCCTCAGTAATGTTATTCAATTTCTCGTACAATGCTTGGTCGATAATTTCTAAATGTATGATGTCATTGAAAACTCTTAATTTCATAAAATATGATTAATACACACGACAAGAATTTTGAGAAAGTAATACCTATTCGTAAGATTTTCACCCCGAAATAATGGATATAATTATGTGGGTGCCAAATGTATTCTGTCCAATATATAGATGGGATGTCAACTTGCTCAATTTTTCATAGATTAGCAATTGAAATAAGTAACTAATAACAAACATTAACTCAAGGTTCATCTAAATTGGTTAAATATTGAATAGTATTGGCATTTACTTGGTTCGAATCCATTAAAATGAATATAAAATAATTCAAACCCTTGAATTTTATTAACACTTTTATTATAAAAATTTAAATCAAATTCAAGTGTTTGAATTATTTCATATTTATTATTTGGTTAATAGACGAATTTGTTTGTCCCCAGGTGGAAAGATGGGCGGCCTCCAAACTCCGCGTCAACTATTACATCTTCTCATACCCGAGCCTGCTGAAACTACACGGCGACACCAAACTGTTAGTCGGCCTCAATAGCCTTCTCAAAAACGAAGCTATCCTGGAGCTGGAGATGAAGACCCTCGCGCCCGCTTTCAAGGATCCGGCTAAGCGACGATGGTTCGAGGAAGTACTAGATAATTATCTGAAACTGTGGGAGAGCAACTTGTGAAAGGGGAGATGGAGTTGTTTATTTTCGGTCGACGTTATTTCAAAACACGGGATTTTCCGGTTTTAGCCAGTTAGATGTCGACGCATTCGGAAAAATTGATTCGAGAATTTTCAATTATGGAAAGCAGTCGTGATTATCAATTCGAAATCTAAATTTTTGGTTATTAACGATAATGGTTTTTCTTTTGAAACATACAAAATTTATTGAATTTTGTATGAATTCATTCAAATAGAAACTTAGGGAATACAGTTATTTTACCAAATTTCTTTCCTAGAGTTGAATTATTCAAAAAATCTTTTTAGTTTTTTTAAATAAATATATTGCGCTTTCAACTCGCATATTCACGTTTTTAATCGAGATTGATCATAAAAATTATGCCATTTGTAACAGATTTTTAATTATCTACTACATAATTAAATCTATAATATTCGTGTTATGTAAGTTTCCTAGACTCTCGATGGAGAAATTATCAGGTATTTTCTCTTAAAATGCGAAATATTCAATGTTTTTACTCAATGCAGTTTTCTCAAATTCATGTCCTAGACTTCTTTCTTCAGAGGATTCTAAACTTTGTAATATCTTTCAATGTGATAATAATATACTGAGCGGTTATTCCGATTCATAACTACTGAAAAGCTCAGTAAATCATTCAGGAAATATTTCAGAAAAAATTCCTTGTGCAAGGAAATAAATATGATTTAAATAAATCAATATTTAAAAGATCTCCTTGACATGTATAACATGAAATTATAAAAATTTTAATTGATTATGCTCAAATTCAATTTTTTCATATAGTTCAAATTCATTGAAATACAAAATCAAAGGATTCAAATCACACAACGCCCGAATTATTTTGACAAAGACTTGAAAATGAGTTTCGTAATATCATTTCTCGATAAAGCGTCTGTTATATTCTCAACACTAACTAAATAAACAATTACTTCTTCTAATAAGGAAAGTGAAAAGCCTTTCCTGCAATTAAATTAATGAAACTTGTACATACGTAATCTAGTTTTTGCTACGTGCAATATAAATTTGTAATAGTTTACAAGGACCAGCACTAAACATTTCGTTCGGTTATTCAGTACCTACTTCCCATATTTCACCTAGGATGCACCCCATCATTACATTTTACAAACATATAGGGCTCCATTTGTAAAATTTTCAACATTCCTAATACTTGTACTATCACGAACTATTGTGGTAATTTTTTTAATTGACTTTACTGTTAGTTCACAAGAAAATTACGTGAACATTCTTTATGCAATTCATTTTGCAGTTATTTTCGAAAAACATTGTCACAAATGACAATTGTAACAAACTTATCACCACTTTATGGCTTTTGGACTAGTGCAATTTAGTATAATGATCTAATATTTAAATCTATTCATAATTTCAATAGTTCCTTGGCATTTTTTTTTCAAATTCTTGTTCAATCATGACTTTCTGCTCAAATGAATTGTACTGAAATTATAAATATTTATCGGGGGATATATACGATTGGTATTTTATAACTCAAGAACTTATGATTTTATATACTTATGCCTTATTGGGTACCAATAAGCTAATCTTTAGTACAATTGTTAATCTGAAGATGTTATTCCATATATTTTCATATGCGATACTTATACATTTTTCTATTGAATGAGAACGCAATTATACAATTAGGCTGTGTACATTTCGATACTATCTATATATTTATTTGATAAGTAATAAATATCTATACAATTATTGATTGCTTGTTATTCCGTTATCAACCCTTTCATTGAAAACGTGGAGTTATTCAAAAAATGTTCTCTTTAAGCATATTCTGTGTTTGATTAGAAATAAAACACTTGGCTCAGGTGCCATCTTCAGAATGGTGTTTTCATTGAACATGTTCGATGCTTTTTCGGAACGCACTTAATATTTACTTTCGAAAGTGATAGGATGTGTTTTTGTTGACAACATTTGAGTAAACAGCTCCCTAAGAGGTTTATTTGAAATATTTCGATAAAGAGTCTCAGTATTGAGTTACTATGAAGGATTCGTGAATCTGGAAACTAGTTGTCAAATTGCCCGACAGGGTGTGATTTGGAGTGATAAGCCAGGGGACCATTTCTACACATCTACTAAAGTTCTTAGGTGTTTGAATGAAATGTCTACAAATAATCTTCGAACTCTCACTGATCTTATTACGAGAACACGATCGAGAGAGACTATATGTCGTCTCTTCGATAATCAGCTCAGGTGATTAGTTAACGAATGATTGAATGTTCTCCTCATTCTGAAGATGGGGCCGTGTTGGCGTTTGAAAAACCATAGAAACTTGATTGTTCGGATGAATATCACTCAATACTCTTAAGTATGAAACAATTGTATGATATTTCCTTTCCAAAAGTTCGATGATTTTTCGGAGCACACTCAATATTCACTCTCGAAAGTGATAGGTTATGTTTTCGTTGGCAACATTTGTGTACTTGTCTCTCCTGAGTGTTTCATTTGAAATATTTCGATTAAGAGTCTCAGTATTTACTAGTATTGAATGATTTGTGAATCTTGAAACTATATAGTAGAGCTAGATATGTGAACGTGTACGATGTGATGCCTCCATTATCCTTCAAAGGATAAATGTTAGAGAAATATTGAAATCGATGCCACACCTGATGGAAGTACGAGACAGCTGTTTCGTTCTGCAAGAAACTCGTCAGTTGCACCACGTCCATCGAAGTGAAGCAACGATTTCAATCCCCAAACATCTTCTTATGACTCCAAGTGAAATTATCGTCAAGTAATGAATATTTCACAATTCCATCTATAGGAATCAATAGAAAACATCTCTCAGATCATAGTCACACCAAACATCGAACGTTCAAATCTCTTCTATAACCGTAGGTATCTACTAAATTGCAAAGTCTATTTGACAAATGTCATCATATGATGTTTTCAAATGTCTATAGGTTGCGTTAGTAGTACGCTCTCTATTGTTCCCGTATTTCAGGGGCCTATTCGGGGATATTTTTAAGAAAATGAAATTTTTGTGCTTATGGCACTGAATAAAATATTTAAGAAAAAGAACACTAGAACATTCATTCGAAAAATTCAAATAAATCAAAAGAATGTTATAATAGAACTAGATATGTGAACGTGTACGATGTGATGCCTCCATTATCCTTCAAGGGATAAATGTTAAAGAAAAATTGAAATGGATGCCCACGCCTGATGGACGTGCGAGGCAGCTGTTTCGTTTTACAAGGAAAATTTGAAAATTTACTTGACGGTATTCCATTTGGAGTCATAAGAAGATGCTTGGGATTTGAAATCGTTACTTCACTTCGATGGACGTGGTGCGACTGACGAGGTGTGGCATCGATTTCAATATTTCTCTAACATTTATCCCTTGAAGGATAATGGAGGCATCACATCCTACACGTTCACATATCTAGCTCTACTATATTTCTTTCAGTGCCATATGCACGAAAATTTCATTTCCTTTATATATATATATATATATATATATATATATATATATATATATATATATATATATATATATATATATATATATATATATATATATATATATATATATATATATGTTCATACCGCTCCCAAAATCTACTCGAAATTTTACGTACATCCGACACTATCTACTCGGCTGGGCCCAAATCTACTCGTCCGTACAAAATCTACTCGGATGGCTTATATTTATCGATCCTAGTTTATTTAGAGAAGAATGTTGGTAATATACGAGAATTTAATTTGACATTCGCTTAGTTATTATTATATCGTTCGGCTATTTAATCTACATATATATGAAATTAGAAGATGTCAGAAATATGATTTCGACGGAACGAATGGAAAATATGAATTTAAGCAAATGTTTCATAATATGTATTTTTTTCCAAACAGCATTTTGAGTGATTCAACAATGTATAGGAACCATTCATATAAGGCATTCCCCATATCCATAAATAATTCAACAAGATCATTCGAATACGTTTCAGTTACGGATGTTAATAGTGTAATAATAATTTGTTATTATTTGAATTTTTATTTTGGAAATGATGTAAATTAAAACAGAGATGATAAAAGTGATCTTAATAAAAAAACTCGGCTTTTTATATAAATTGTAAGGAATTCTCGGCTTTTTATGTAAATTGTAGGAATGACAGAAATATTCAATTAATGAAAGAAGTTCTTTTTTTAATGAAATATAAGGAAGAATACTTGCATATAAAGAATATAGGTAATATAATGTCACAAAGTTTTGAATATATCTGTATCAGTTATACTTATATCATAAATATAAAGTGCATATGTTAAATTGAACAATATATAACGAAAAATAGTCAGTTAACATCTATTACTTCAAAGCGTCATGTGTGTAGCCTAGGCTGTTGACTTAGGATGTAGGATGTTAGGGTGTAGATTTCTCTGCTCATTCTAACTTGTTCAGAAATTATTCTATAGAGGGCACAACAGACAACTCTTTGATAGAATTTTTATTACTTTACTGATTGTAAAATGTATTTCTGATTGAGATTATACGGAATTATTTTCAGATGCGGTTTCAGTGTTTGAAACTATTTTTAATAGCTTATTTTTCATATAGGTATACATGAACTCAATATTTGTTTTACTTCGTTTGGTACATTGGATGAACATACATTTCATCAAATTTCCGCTGATAGACATGTCTGCATACATATGCAGACATAATGCAAACATAAGTCGTTATGTTCATTATTATTTTCTTGGTTCGTTGAAGTGGTAGTAAGAAATGAATTATATTAATGACTTTGAAAAATTAATCTAAAAAATTCTACAGTCTATCAATATTCGAGATGCAAAAAAATCTAACTGCGAAATGACTGGAACCGCTATTTGTGTTGATAAATAAAATTGAATCTGTCTATAGCGGACTAATCGCCTAATCAGAAGTATTATATTTAATATATCATTATTTCAAATGGAATACTATTATTGAATGTTTTATTTATTAAAATAATTCATTTGTTAAGTGAAATATATGATTCAAGATTTCAGTATATTCAAGATTTATGCTGAATGAATACCAACAAGATTTATTATTTTTCTATTCATTTAGTTTTCTTCAGTTTAAACAGAAAATTATTTTTGAATTATTTCTTTTAATCTGAGTCATATAATCAAAATAGAAAACACTTTCTCTTGAAAAACTGAAAAAATTCTGAAAGTTGCCAAACACTATGTTTTAATAAGCAAATAACATTCGCATCAATTTCGCGTGATGAAAGTGGAGTACCTATTCAGTGCGAAGGCCTCGATTGTTGTTATTGATATACGATTATATTTACTCTTTGAAGAATTTTAAAGGTGTAATAGATCATCCAAAAAGCTCTAAAAAATAAATAATAAATAAGTTAATAAATTGCCAATTTGAGAAGAAAAAAGTAGGTATTCAGTTTGATGATATTTTTGTATCAAAACAATACTATGAGTTGCGAGATGTGTTATTCATTTCGACACGGGATAATACCGTGTACATTCATCAGAAAAATTTGAACTTATGTACATGACTATAATTAATTTTGGTATGCCATAATTTATTAACATAGATTTCATAACATTTTTCTTCGTGAAGGGTTGAATTCGACTATTCTGCATAAATAATTGAAACTTCAGTTATAATTGTTAAAAACACTGAATCCATTTTTAAAACAACTACTTTCAACCATAACGGCAAAATCAAGAGATAAAGACTTGATAAAACTGTAATAGTACAAGTCAAATTCGTTGTTTTTGCAATAAACTCAGTGATTATAAGATTGTACTTCATAGAAGTTTCATTTAAAATTAAAGTTCACACAGTTAATTTCATTTCATCGATTCATATTATTCTTCATAAAGATTTACCACCTTTTGAAGAGGAGTTTCGTTGGCATCTGGTTAATATCACTACGCACAGTATATCCAGTCCCACCAGTGGCGGATATACATAATATTTTTGGAGATGGGGGGCAAGAACAAGGTAATAATATGTAATTTGGGTAATAAAATAGTTATGTTTCACGTTAGCTTTTGAGGTCGATTTCAGTGAACAAATTACAATTAAATTTCAATTTCGTTTTAAAAAGGCGAAACAAAGTACATATAAGTGAAGGAAAAAAACCGTTCAAAAATATTATATGTTATAAAGACTTAGTGAGGTTAACAATATTCACATAGTACAGAACAAAGTTCAAGATTCTCAATGTATTTCAGAATTCATCAATAACTCCCTGATAATTATCAAGAGGATATAAATGATAGAATAAAAAGTCCTATGACAATTTGCGGGAGATCCAATATCACTATGGCCTCTTTCTTCTTGCAAAAACACAACCTCACACTAATTCACATATGTTTATTCGTCAAAATTCAACATTATGCTGGACTCATCATTTTCGCAAATGAGTTAATTTTGTATTACACTGTCTGATTTCGAGGAGGAGGGTTCGGTCCCCTAGGCCCCCTTTTATATACGCCCTTGCGTCGTCATTTCAATCGTTTTATGGATTCAATATTAGGTTAATTTCTTGGAAGGTTCAGGGACATGTCGAACTGTCGACCATGTAGATCTCGAATTCTTAACAGATGTTAAAAGACATATTATAATTTATAACTGCGGAAAAAGAATAAGAAATTAACGGTCATCATATGGACGTCAATTATATAACGTTAAGAGGTTTTGAAAATGAATTTTGACTGAAATTTTTTTTCCGTGATTATAAAATAGCCATTTTGATTATCAAAATTTTGGCTCATTCAGAACATGTGTTTCGAGATGTTCTAGATGTCTCTTGTTAACATCTGATTTCACAAGGCATTTTATTAACAAAGACTAAATAAAGTCTCTCGTTTTTATGACAAGGTAACACAAAAACGTATGAAGATGTTGAAAATATCGTTCAACAATAACAGACATTTAACTGTTCATCGTCATGAACAGTTAACATTAATGTCAGAAATCACCAAATAATTGAGGGGATTCTACTCGATTACGAAGTAGCTTCTTTGATCAGTTTTTTCATTTATTTATCGCAACTATATCTACTGTATCTTATAATATAATAATGAATTATCGAAAGGATTGTGTAAAACATAGGTACCTAATCGTGACTTTTATGAGAGTTTTTCGACAAAGAGGAGCATATCGATAGTTCGTTTTATAGGTAATTGAATGAATGCATAATGAGATGAGCAATCTACAGCTATTTGGTTGAGGAGCATATCGATAGTTCGTTTTATAGGTAATTGAATGAATGCATAATGAGATGAGCAATCTACAGCTATTTGATTATTTCAGCTGAAGATGAAAGTGTTATATTATGTCTCAAGTTAATATTTTACTTTACTTATAATTTTTCAATAAAGATCAAGTAAAAATGTCATTTAAATTCAATATATTCATATTCATTGTTTGATATACCTATTAATTACAACATGAATAAGTTGTACAATACTGTTGAATGCAATGTTGCAGAATGAATATTTGACTGCAAATTACTATTACCTACATATAATTATGAAATATTTCGAAAATGAAAATGTTTACTAATTGAGAATAAATTATAGATGTCTCTTATAGTTATTTAGGTATGATTTCATAGCTTCATAAAGGTTATAGTATATTCAATGAAAACACATCTAGCTTATTACCTCTGATCAAGTTATAAATTGTTCGATCAATTAAAATAATTCAGAAATGTTTGAAAAAATCGTGGGGATTATTTTAGATTATATAGAGGGTTCGAATGTGAAACACGTTTTAAACCACAATATTTTCGAAATACTTGAATTTGAGCGTAAAAATTGCAAAAAACTATTGACTGATATCAGCGGTTTGATTATCGTAGCACTGTACCGCTTATGAGATTATCTGTTTATATAAATTAATCAGGGATACGTGAGTGAATCGTAAACAACATTCCTTATTCATAGAAGAGTCGGAATACCTAGGTGCAGAAAATCGTTGAAAACATTAATGAAGCAAAAATAATTCTAATTGTGAAGGAAGCTTTTCTAATATTTTTTACGAATATGAATTGCATACCTACGTATATTTTAAGCAGAAATACACTAAAAAAATCTGAATAACTGAAAACGGTATAAGATAGTCAATAGTACATACCTATGTAGTATTATTTATTACTTATATCACGAATATGCTCATTTCGAAATACCCTACGTGTACGACTAGATGTAACAACATGTTGCAAATCAAAAATGCGCAGAAATAATTCAAAGTCACCTAGATCTTCATAAATGAGTCAAAAAAATTTAATTTTTTTTCGTTTTGAAGAATACAATAGGAATGTACGTTACTCAAATGAGATAGGTGTCCGATTCAAAAGATTATGATTTTATAGGACTTCAGAAATAATGTATATATAACATCATTCATGTTTTGAAAATATCAATTATTTTTATATTATAAATAATGCATAATATAAATCTATAGAAAGTGTATATCAAAAGCATACAATTCAGGAAAATTTTTCTTTAGGAATTTCCACATATCATTTGAAATATTGATTACTTTTAATGAATCACTGTAGTTATACTTTGTACCTGTTCTAGCCCAATTTCACTTCTTCCAATCCATAGTAAAAACCCAATTATATTCCAGAATTTTAAATAAACAAAATTGTTGGAGGACAATTTTGCATTGTCCTCCAATCTAGTTGCATGCGAGATTTTTGTCTTTCATTACATAATAAAAAAAGACATTATTATAATAAGAGAATAATATTAGTTAGAATGAAGGTCAAAATTTAATCTTACAACAAAAGGTTTTCTTCATCTTCTATTCAAATTTCTAAACAGTTGAAGGTTTTCATAGGTTTTTCAACTGAAATTCTTCGCATGCAAAAGATTAGCATTAAACAAATTCTTCAACTTGACGTATATATTCAAGTAGCAATATCTGTAATACTGTAGGTAATTCCCATTTTGAAAAGTGATAAAATGAACTAAATCACTATATTTTGAGGAATGTAATATAACTTCAATAGAATTCAGGTCAAGGAACGTAAAATTTTTTCATGTCCATTATTTCTGCTTCTATTTCTATGTTTTCTCGCAATTTTTCTGACTTAACACAAATAATTGGATGAAGATATTGTTTCTATGAGTCAACAATTGTTGATTCATTCATTTTATCAATTTAAAGTTCATAAGTAAGCAAGTTCAATTTGTAAAATGTTGCATGAGATGCAGTTCTCAATACAGGAGTAACATGTAAGAACATGAATATTCTAGCATTTAACATCTATTTGGTAAACCGATGTTTATCATGAAGTCGGCGACTATTTTGATTGAGGATAGATGCGTTTCCAAAATGGAACAATTTGTAAAACTCTGTTTAAAATTTGAATTCTGATTGAAGATATTTATTCCAATGTGCAAAATATCTCAAATATCGAAATTTTGGAATTCAGAATACATTATAGATGAGTCCTATTGTTTTGACACTGTTTTATATTGGCAATAACAGGCCTTTATTTCTTATCATTCCTGTCCTATCAGGTTATAAGAGACAAGGATTTTTAAATACTTCTGAAATTTTGCCCTGACAAAAAGATTTTTCGGAAGTGACCGAGAATTATTATATTCAATTAATTCGAAATTATACTGAACTGTATTTCAACTCACTTCAATATGTATTGTTCACTTCAATATGTATTTCAACTCACTCATATTAATAGAGATGTGCAAAGATTCTCGAGTATTTTTTATATTATTACATAATTCTAATATATCTTTGAAGATTTGAATCACAAATGAATAGTGATGATTGAAAATGGGTGGCTAATTGAAATTCTAATATTATCGAATCCTCTACTGTTCGGTCATCTTTAATTATTACGGTTGCTATCCGTCCGGGATTTCCCAGATTTGTCTTCTTCGAAGGGAGTCCAGGGGCTGTCCAGCAGCGGCTTTTAATAAGTGACCGTGTGTAAACCGTACTGTCAGGAAATCCAATTTTTTTAGTTGAGCGACAAATTTTTCTGCAATCGGAAGGTTTTAGAAAATGTTCGAGGCCTTGGAAATTTATTTTAAAAGCTTGGATAGACTACCCATTCCGATCAAATAATTTTTTGAAGACCCACTGTCAGAGGCATATATATTTCCAATGTATTCAGTGATGTACGTTCTCTAATCTCGAATATCGAAAAGTTGGAAAAAAGTGAAAAATCGAAAACAGAATCGTATATGCGTATCTGAATAAAACGTTAGAAGACAGAATGAAAGAAAATTTTTTGTTTCTAAAGGCACAAAATATTTCGAACGAACAGGATGAAAACACCAAAAACCATTTCAAAGTATTTTACATTTTTTACATAGCAATGAATTCCCACATAGAAAAGTTTGAAAAACCAATTGAACACTTTGACCAATTTAACTGAATGATGTTACTAAACATCATTGCAAGTACCCCATGGTCTGATGTCGAAAAGAACAGTCCCTTTTCTCAAGCAAATTAACATCGAAATCGATGACACGAAGCTGATTGACGAATATACAAACGCTCACAGCATGGACCTTATTGACGGCGATAAGATTTCATAGCGCAATTCATCTATGACTTATTTTTTTCGAAACACTCATTATAGTCAGAAATGCTTAAAATCGTATAGTATTATTTTGTGTATATCTGCACACAATGCGTCGACAGAAAGTGTTTTCACTAGTCACGTATCAATGGACGGAATAAAGAAACTCGCTTAACGGCTCATTTTAGGTCTATGATCGAATCTTTTATTTGATCTCTTTGAAAAAATTTCGATCTTTTACAAACTCTTGTTAGAACAGAAAGATATTTCATTGAAAATTGGGAAGACTAACATAAATCAAAATAGTTTGAAAAAACTTGATCTCCCTAAAATTCACAGTTTCAGAACTTACTTGAAATAATTTATATTTACAATTGAAACAATATTATAGGGATTTGGCTATCTTACTAGATGTATGAGAATATCATTTGTGTAGTAGTTTTTTTTTCAAAATTATCAAGTATTAGTCATTAGAAGTATCATATAATAATTTGATTGGTACCTGAAAAAAGCGCTTTAGTTATTTTTGTTACCATAATACAACAGAAGGAGTGCTTCTTAAAAAATGTCTATTATTTGTTGGTGTTACATAAAATGAAGTCGATTTCAATGGCACACTGTATGAATGAATGAAAATTGAAAATTTATAACGATGTTTTTATTTTGTTTGCAAAAAATATTTTTTCAGATATGTCGTGAAAAAAACATATTTCGCCTAAATGTCCGGGTTTTTTGCCTTGTTCATCAGGTGTCGGTGAACTAAGTTATAACAGCCCCATATTTTTCGAGAATTTTCAGTTCGAAAAATCTGACTTGAGATTGCGGGCAAAAAAAGTTGCAAAAGAGCAGAGAAATAATATAATTTTCGAGTATTCAAAACTTTAATTATGCTCCTATTCCATAAAATAGTTTTTTAATAATTTTTTAGGTGTACTTTTGTGAAGTTTTATTTGAATGTTTATTTCTACTCATGTATTAATCCGATTCTTTTTCGTTTAAAATGTGAGAATGTCTATAGTTTCAGATGCTCGTTTCCAATTGAAAATCGCAAATATAAGGGCTCCGAATGAATATTAACTATTGCGAACGAAACTGTTAATTTTTATCATTGTTGGGAATTCATCAAACTGAAATCTGAGTTGAAAATTATATATGCAACAAATCTGTTGACTGCTGTCAAGGTCTTGGGATCATTATAGCACTTTATCGTTGTTTTAGGATATTTGTTTACATAACTTAATCAGGGTCACGCTAGTGAACCGTAAACAAAAATATTCATTCTTCATACGCGCAGAGCCGGGAAGCTAATAACAGAGAACAAACGTCAGGAAGCTCGAAAAATATGAAAGATAATTAGAAGGTAACTGAATTCTGGGTGAAACTCATTTTATTTTTTCTAAATATTCAAATGTAACGAATTTGTTTTGGGACGAATTGTTGATGTTCATCGACATTTTGTCTTCTGTACGATTTTAAGGTCTATAAATTCTAAGGTGCTCAACTTGAAAATCTAGAAATTGCATCGTGGGAGTATCAGGTTAATTTGGAGGTACACTTGAAGAATCTCGCGTCATTTAACTGTACCGCAGCAAAGTGGTTAAGAATCACTGCTCTAGTTCTTCAGTTCATTACCTCAGAAACGTTATGATGACGTATATGACGTTATGAAAAACAAATCTGAACTCAGATACGAAAACCAATATAGGCGTGGATGTGTTTCAAGTTTGGGAAGGGCGATTTATTCGTTATCGATTTTCACTTAGATTCAAATCGAAATATTGAATCGATAAACGTAAAAATTCGAGTCTCAATAATAGATTCACAGAAAATTGATTTTTCGATTTGATTTTTGAGTTGGTGTTTCAAAGTATTACAATACAAGATCGAAATATGATTTGTTCTATCAAAAAATAATTGATGTAGGTATAAAAAGAAGTGAACTAGGTACTCGTATTTTTCAGATGCCCGTTTGCTTTATATTCATATGATTTGTTTTCCGCCAGAAGCTACAAGGTTGAATAGGGGTCGTTGTCTTGAAATTCGAAAAAGTTAGGTTTATGATTTTAAGTTCATTAAATTTTTAGTTGTGAAATGGCATATTACACTGTACCTATTCTTATTATAATAAATATGCTGTATAAACTATATAAACATCTGCCGGTAAAGATATCTTTTATATTCATATAATGACTAATTTAAACGTTCTGAATTATCTGTGGTTCAAGTAATGAAAAACAACATAACCAACAAAAAAATATAGCATTTGAGTGCATATAATAAATGATTACCCTTAATTCAATTACATATTAGATGAAAAACTGCAATTTCTCTAAATGTGATTTGAAAGTTCAGCTAATTGTAAATTATTTCATTGTTGTTATCGAACAGAAAAATTCTAATCTAAATTTTTTAGGAAGAAATATCTGCTCACTAGATCGATTCCTTACATGATATCATTCGAAAGTATTAGAACACGAATTTGAAACGACTAATATTCAATTATTCTCATTAATACATTAACTGCAAATGTTTATCGCAGAAAACAAAAAAAAAACTAAGTTTGCTGCTTTCAACTGCTTTATCAAAATAGGACTTTATCGTATCTTCATCTGCTACATCTTTTTCACAGTGGACTTTTCACAGTAACTCCTTAGACTTAAATTCTTTGAAAGACAATCCTTATTTTTTTCTAGATATACAAATTGCAATTTTTCAAAACATAATACTGAGATATCAAAACTGCCGTAAGACTTTTTTCCAACTGCATAATAGGACTGTTCAAAAGAAAAGGTGAATTTCGAATTTTTGTAGGCTGTAGACATTCGATTATCAAAAATTTTTTTGTTAAGGTGGTATTTCAAATATGTTGCAATTATCAGCCCTTTTAGATGAGAAGTTTGTTTCCGACAACTGAAAAGGTTAATCACGATCTTCATATGTTATTTCGATTTTTTACTTTCCAAAAAATGGCTCAAATAATCGGTATTAAATTTTACGTTAAAATGAAATAAAGTGCTCCAACGCATTTAAAATATTGATTGTGGCATACGGAGAACCTACTTCGTCACAAAAAATTGTTTATAAGTGGTACAAGCATATTCGAGAAGGAGTTGATGATGAAGAATATCCTGGAGTTGCAACCACCTCAAAAAACGAAGAAAACAACGAACCAATCACGAAAATGATTCTGGAAAACCGTCAAATCCTTAGTAGGGATGTTGCACAGAACGTTGGCATATCAATCGGCTCGTGCCATGCACTTTTCTCGGATGTTTTGGACATGAAACGTGAGGTAGCGAAGTTTGTTAAGAAATTGCAAAATGCTGAGCAAAAGCAAGGTCGCTTTCGTATTGCATCAGATTTGCTCAAAAAGGGCATATCTGGTGACATAACGTGAATACATGGTTAGGCCGTCGGAACAAAGGCCCAATAATCCCAATTGAATCGGTCAGAAGAGCCTAGATCGAAAAAGGCACGCCAAGTTCAATCCAATGTGAAGGTTTTGCTCACTGTTTTCTTCGATTACAACGGCGTGATGCACCATGAGTTCTTCCTAATATCTCATGCGGTTAATACGGATTACTACAAAGAAGTTGTTCAACGTTTGCGTAAAGCAGTACGGCTCAAACGATAGGAATCAGAATGATAATGCACCAGCTCACATATCAATGCTTGTTAGTGATTGTTTGGACAAAAACAACCACCGTATTGACCAGATTTGCTTTTTTCCTTTTCCCAATGACTGAAGCAATCAATGAAAGGAAAGCCACAATTGATGACATAAAATCGGAATAGCGCATTTCAGAGCTTCAAGGATTAGAAGAAGCGCTGCCATAAGAGCACTATACCTAAAGGGGGTTACTTTGAAGGAAATAAAATGGATATTTATAAATAATTGAATACTTTTAGAAAAAATTCAAAATTCACCTTTTTTTCGAACGAACTTCGTATTCCATTCAAATTCAGTGGAAATATACTTGAAAAAAATGTATTTCTAGAGTACACATGGCAATTTATCACTTTCATTCAAAATGTATTAATTAACACAACAATGAATATCGAATAAAATTATATCTTCATAGAATTTTTTCGACAGGATTTCATTGGTAGGTACTTATATGGAAAATAATCGATATTATATTCTATATTTTATGAAACATTTTACGTTCGAACGATGCACTCATATAGTTCGTTTCCCCATGAGTTTGACGAGTATGAACTGTACTTCGTAATGCTGAAGCAAATCGAAAGTTTTGTTTTATAAGGGATTGGTTGCATGAATTCACAATATAATGAGCAGTTAACCGATATTTGATTATTCGATTGAAGCAAGGCTCTTTTATTGTGTATAAATTTAACATTTTATTACACATTTTCATTTCTTGACAATGTAGATCAAGTAAAACTATCGTTTGAATCCCCTACTGTTTATTAGATCAATAATTAAAAATTAAAAGTATTTTTATTAAGCTCTTTCAAAAATTAAATATTGACCGGAAATAAAGAAATAAATTCACCATATTTTCTCGAATTATTCCTCTTCAAAACTTCCATTTCAGAAATACCCGAAAAAATTGAAGGGATTCTGCTTCATTACTTTGATATGATATTTGCATTTCAATCAAATAATTTGTACAAGTCTGTTTAAATGAAATTTTGACTTATTCGCACTATGAGTGCGAAATGGTTTAGGCATCAAAATACTAGCTAATTTGGAATAAATTACAGATTTCTCTTATTTTTCATCTTGATTTTCCATTGCTTTATATTTGCCGAAACAGACCTTGTCTCGTACGACCCCTAACGATCTATTAAGGCGCAAAGATTTCTCGAGATTTTTTAAATTATTCTTTCACGAAAAATTTGAATTCAGAAAATATCCAACGAATTGAACTAATTGTTGCATTGATTACATTAGTAGGTAATCGATACTTGTTGACATTATTTATTACGTATAATGTCAACAACCATGCGGTCCGAGATCCATATTAGTATTTTCACTCGTAGGGCACTTGAGAACATCTGGAGATAAGTGACCTCGTACAAATATGTGTAGGTAGGTATATTTTACCGAGCCAGTCTAACTTTAAGCGTGTTACACCTAAGTCTTGTGAAATAATTTAATTGTATTTTTCGTGAATGTTTGTGAAATTTATTCTCTTTCAGTCAAATATAACATACCTACCATTGTTTAGCAGTTTTGTGAAAGTTGAGTTATGAACCGATGAAAATTTATCGTGAAATTCTACAGAAAAAAACGGGTAAGTACTTGCACGACATTAGTTATATCAAATATTTTCTTTCATTGATGAATTTTCGGATATTTATGAAACATTTACATTTTTGTTAATGTTTGTAATTGTATTAAACATACAATTCAGAATTTTAGCGTTGAAAAAAATTGGTCAAAAAATGATAAATCATATAACCCAAACTATTGTTTATAAATCAGTTTCTTCTGGATAATATTTCATTTACCAACTTTTATTTCCGTTTTTATTAACCCTTCTATTTTTCAAACAGTTGAACTTTTAGATTTTTCTCACTATTAGGTTATTATGTGCCTTCCAATAATTAATAGCAATACGAATGTTTGTTATACGAGCTCCATTTATTTCATGACTATATGGGAAATGTTTGAATTCATTTCATAAAATATTATTCTTATTGCTTATTTCTCAATCATTTTTTTCGAATATATTCAGCCCTACATTTGAACGTGTAATGAATATCCTAACAGAGCTTACAATTGAAATCGCAATTAAGTAATTAAGGGTCATTATTTCATGTTATTTGACAAGCCAAAAATGTATATTCTCCAGCAATGCTGAGAAATAATGTCTCAGGTGACCGGAAAAAATGAATTACTTCAACAAATTAGTACTTTTCGTTGTATTCGTTTTAGTTAAGTGCCTTTCCGATTTATATCCCTTCTGAAAGTACACCCTAGTAATTTATGTTCAAGTAACGACATTGATAATTTTCCATCAAGAATGTTCCTCATGTCTGATTGATACGTAAAATGAATGATCTTTGCTATCTATTACTTTTAATTCAATTATTCACTAATTAAATAACTAAGTCTATGGTATACTATTTTTGTTATTCAATGTATTTTTAGGTGACACAAGTTCCACCTTCAATTATTATCATGGAAATATTATGGAGGAAAAATTTTGTTCCTTTTTTGCAATTGGTTGCAGAAAAAATTGGAAAGACATTGATTAACAACTTTATTAAGTACTGAACCTTTGGTGAAAGAAAATTTGGAAGCAGGTAAGTAATCAATTCATCAGGTATTTTTCGTTATTTAGTGATTTTGTTCTTCATTTCATCGACTCGAAAAATTTAGTTCAATTATAACTTATTACTCAATAAAATCACTTTTTCAACCTATATTATTCAATACGGCTTTGTGCCTCTAACACTCAACAATCAATAGGCATGACGAATAAATTAAATATTTTCAATTGGAACCGTTCCTAATATTTAGTTTTTACTGTTGAAATATAAATGCTTGTGTTTCTGTTCTTGTGGACCATGATGAATTTTGTTCAGATGCAAAAACCGAGAAAATTCATAAAAAAATTGAGAAAAAATGACGGATGAAAACATCTGCATAATTTCATTCTCTTGATGCCAATATATCAACAATAAAATGGCAAATAATAACAAGGGAATTCTTGACAGAGATCATGAATGAAATGATGTTAATAAGTTACAAAAAAACAAAAGAAAAAAAAACAAAAGAAATATGCCCCTGGATTTGGAATATTCGTGAAAAAAAATTAATAAGTCGTTAGATTGTAGGACACATAGATCATGGTATAGAGATCCAAAATAACAGATGCAAAAAGACTATTGCAAAAATATTGGTGAAATATATTCGCTCCTATAAATTTGCTCGATGAAAGAAATGCACAAGGAATTTCTGAAAATTTTGATGATTTTATAACTTCATCAGGTTTGACTTTCGAACGACAGCCAGATAATTTAATAACTGAAGTAATCTAATTTAATTATTGAAGCAATCTCGAGTAGTTTTGTGGAGAAATTATGTAATTTGAAAATTTACTACTAGTTGGACTTAATACAGGAATAGCATTATAACCTACATAAAATCATAATACCGATTGTAATTGTTATGGTATTACTGTCCTCATCGATTATTTTTCATACACATATTTTTCTGATTGCAGATGATACCTACACCAAGAACCTGATTACCTGAACATGTTCCACATCAAAAATCTCAACACAATCTTATTGGCACCTGGAGAGTCATTGTCCGTTGAAATTTGGTGGCTAACGTCTATTTTTAGTTTTTAAGGGTTAAAAACAAATTTGGCTTTTTCATAGCTGTTCATTTTCGAACTTTTTCTATAAAATGGTTCGAAAATTTTCTAAAGTATTAGGTAGTTATTATATATTGCATTATATGCTCGAAATGTGTAAAAAATAACACTTCACGATTGATTTCTTTTATACATATTTATATACTTCTTCATGCTGGATAATTTTGTAAGCAAAGTATAAATGAGTCACCAGGAATTCTAACTTCCTTTTCTCTAGAAGTATCAATACTTCACATATATTATACATTTATATATAATATATTTATCTTCAAAGATGAATGTACTTTAGTTGGACTTTCATTGACAGATTTTAACGATTATAAACTTTAAAATTTACTTAAATCAATTTTTCTCAAATCATAAAGTAATCATAAAGTTCTATATTTCTTCACAATCGATAGTGAAGACTGAATATCTTTCAGAAGTTTTGTTCATTACTACATTGAATTTTCCTCCGATCCTGTGGTAGTCAAGTTGAGCTTTTTTGTCTCACTACATAGTAAAAAGAAAAGAAATGATCTCATTAGGAGAAATGTGGAAGTTTGAATAAAAATCAGAATTGACTCTAACAACAGAGGAAATTTTTCACCTCGCCCTTGATATTTCTGAACATGCAATAAATATAGCATTTTGATTTGAGACAAAAAAGGTCAGTCAGCTAACCAAAATCACTAAATTTTAAGACTTGTAACAATGGTTCAAAACACCAAGGAGTTTTTCTTGCAGCTTCTTCCTCCCTAAGATATAAATTTTTGACTGAAGCTGATTTTGTGAACCCATTTGTTTCATTGTCAAGCTTTCGTTTTCAAATTGTTGCAGTTATCAATTGCATTTCAAAAAATACTGAATTAATTGCGAATGAACATGAAGTTTTCTTATCATGTTTTATTTCATTTAAAAATCACCAACAAGGTCACTCCTTTATTTGGTTTGTTTGTTTGCTGTAAGTTATTCAATATAAGTAAAAATGTATTATGAAGTGCTGATTGAGTTTTTTCAACTTCAATTGAGCTCTATTCAACTTATTTCATCTTATGACATATGTTACGATTTAGCTACTTATCTAGCATTAAGTGGCTTGGCAGAAAATTATTGTCAGGTGTAAGTTTTAGAAAATCATTTATACAACTTCTTGGGATGTTGGTATGATTATATGAACTTGCTGTTTTAGTTTAGTCCCAGGAGAACACATAAAAATTTTCGGAATTGTTGTTCAAAAACGTTAATTATACAATTTTTTTTTCATATTGTATATATTTTCATCTAAAATATTAAAATGCAATCATTTCGTTTTACCTGAACGATATTTGTGCTGAATTTTTTCCAACATTTTCATGAAAAAATATATACAGAATACAAGGTATACAGAACAAGGGTATAGAGAAAAGACATAAATAATGATAAATTTCAACACTAACTCAGTAATTTAGCTACACTTATCATCTCAATGCAATAACATAAGGTGGTTGCAGTTATCTAACTCAGTTTTGAATATAATTGAAAAATTTATCATTTTTTATTGTATTAAATATTGAAAATAATATATATGGATATAATATATATTGATCATTGATTTAGTTAGAGCATAATTATATATGCAATGTAAGATGTGTTAGTTATAAATGCTTTATCATTTCTTTAATTTTCAATGTAAATTCTATTGTTGGTTTCATAATTGTCGGTATTACATTTTCTAAACGAATAAATATATAAGATACATCAATAGAACATAAATATTTCACCCAATGGTTATATATCACTGAATTTTATGATGGATTATGTTGAATATTTCCAACTTTCACTCAGGTCACAAATGCTTATTTAAGTATTCATCATTGATTTAGTTAGAGATTAATTATATATGCATGTGTGAAGTATTAGTTATATATGCATTATCATTTCTTTATTTTTCAATGTGTGAATGCTATTGTTGGTATTCCATTTTCCAAACGAATAAATATATAAAATACATCAATAGAACATAAATATTTCACTCATTGGTATATATATATTCCACTGAATTTTATGTTTTATGGAAAACATTTTCAACTTTTACTCAGGTCATATCTGCTTATTCAAGTCTGCCATAATTTTAAAAAATACATAATGCAACATCAATGAATTGAAGTTTTCTTGTTCTTTTTCCTTATAATATACAATTATCATTCTGTTCAGTTATCATGTATCTATTCTACTAGTATCAATAACAATATTTTACTACAGTTAAAACTGTTTTGAATCATCTCTCACTACTGTATTGAATTTTCAATTCAGCAAGAATTGTTCTAACATCTTTTTATCTTTATGATCGAAGTATTGTGTTTTAGATATTTTATTGTTAAATTGTTTATACTAAATTGAGATTAAATTATTTATATTAAAATGAAGCTCGTAACTAACTAACACAATTTTTTGATTAATGAATTGTGTAGTAAGAATTCAAATCAATCTCTTGACTTAATATTTCACAAATTAATGATGCATAAAGCCAACAGTTTGATTTGAATTTTTATTCAATCAAGTTTCACCAAGAGGTAAGTAAAAGTTCAATCTCAATATTGTAGTATATTGGTACTGACTTAATGTTGAACATTGCATGTTCCATTCATTATTCTGGCAAGTATTTCTACGAAACACCTATAATAATAAGTAGTATCTATCAAATACACTCATTGATGATATTAAACATACAAATAGCAGCTTTAGCTCTGAACATTCAATTCAGCTGCTATATACCTAGATGTATAAACAAATATAGATGTGTTTTCTTCAGTGCATTCTTTCTATATGACCTAGAACAATTAGTTACCACAAAATGAATAAAATAATGAAAACAACTGTTGTGTGTATATTGATCCTGACTTAATGTTGAACATTGCATGTTTCATCACAATATTCTGTCAAGTAATTCTACAAAACACCTATTATAATCAGTACTATTCTATCGACTACACTTATTGACCATATCAAACATAGAAATAGACGCTTTAGCTCTGAACATTCAATTCAGTTGCTATATAGCTAGATGTAGAAACTACTGTAGATTTGTTTTAAAACAATGCATTCTTTCTATATGACCTAGAACAATGAATTACCACAAAACAAATGAGATAATGAGTAGTACTACTCTTTTCTGAAAGGTTAACAACATAATGGTATTCAATTTGCAATATCGTATTTTGTATCATGTGTGAAACTGCTTGGACCCAATAATATATTTTAAACCACTTCAATTTATTTTTCATATAAGTACTTTAGTATTTGATTATCTGGGATAGTGTGTAGTCAATTTATCAAATGGAAATTATGTAGTAAGCCAATTTAAACTACAATGAATATTTCTGGTAACATAAAAACAAACTATATAAATACAAACCTTTCCAACGAATTTTATCTTTTCTCACTATTCTCTCTGTCTTGATACTTAATTTATTTTTAAAATATATATTGTTTCTCTTTTCTAGTCGAAGTATGATAATTATATAATAGACAATTATATATATATATATATATATATATACATATATGAGTGATTTTTTAGGAATTAAGTTTTTCAGGTTGGCGGCACTGGTTGGTAATGGAATCCAAACGTAATCTGTCAAAGTGAAAAGTTTTCAGTATACTTTCAAAGTATTTTGGCATTTCATCATGGAAAGACTTACAAACGAGCAACGATTGCAAATTGTTGAGATTTACTATCAAAATTCGTGGTCTGTGAAAAATGTGTATCGTTTGTTACGACCATATTCGACCTGGTATATCAACAATTCGTGCTGTTATCACCAAAGTTACAAAATAAAGTTATACATATTTATGCGACTTAACCTTTTCAATATTTTCATCGTAGACCACTTTTCTTGAAGTATCGTTTAAAACGGTTGTGATCTACTACATGAGGAACATTTTATATAAGCATACAGTAAAATTGCGTATCATTTCAATTCTTTTAATAATATTCCTCTATCTATAGTTTCGAAGACCATCCGAGGATTCAAGAATATCACACCATTTTGTTTTTCAACACTTCCAAACCCTCTCGTTCGTTGAAAACAGTCAGTATTTCTGCGCTCTGAGTGGATTTAAAATCATTCAATATCATAAATATGCAGTTTTCCTCTGCATGGCACGATACCTGGATATAAATTGCCCGTTCGTTAGAAAATTCTTAACTTTTCTATCGTTGATAGCATATTTATGAATTTGCTATCATCATTCTTTGGTTGAATTGGTAACTTTAGGTATTGGTATATAATTAAAATATTGGATTGATTTAAAACATAAGAATAATCTATGGAAGCATCAACAAAATCTAATAGTAAAGATTTCAAAACGGGAGATATTACCTTATACATTTCATTTCTAAATTTTTCGTAGAACATTTTTTTTTAGTTTACTCACCATAGTTTCTAGTTTTAAATATGCAATTTGGTTAATATAGTTTTAAGTTCATAATCAAATTATTCTGGTTGAATCTTTGGAATGAGCTGAGTAATTTCGTCAATACCCTATATATAAAAATTCTTCCGATTAACTGAATACAATATTCTATCACTAACTCTTGAAATTACCAGCTACCAGACAAGTTGTCGATTCATATGTTGTAAAAAACAACTCCACCCGTGTTTAATGTTCTTCCTCTATTTATTCAAAACTCCATAATTCCAAAAGCTTTTGTTTGTGATTTATTCACATGCAACCAGTTTATATTGAAATTTCCTAAAATTAATGGAGTCTTATTTTTTGGAGACAATTTCAGCCAACATTTCACATCTAGGAAGTTCAGAAAGATATCTAATTGTGTTTTTCAGAGGGTCAGTAAATACAGGCAATAATAACCAATTTTGAATTTTAAGATTTAAGCTGTGATTGACCAGAAGTTAAATGATTACATATTCAAGTGAACTTTTACATTTTACATAAATATTAGAACACTATTTATATGAAGATTTTTATGAAGATCACTTTGTTTTTAGGTAGTAACCCTGAAAATTTATATAATATACTTTTAAAATTTTCATTTGTTTGACTTTTATCATTATTATCATTATTTATTGATTGTTGTGTTATTTTGAATGTTTTTATTGATTTAATATAATCATATACGATTCATAAATTGAACGTGGTTGTTTTGTTTAACATCTGCTCTGACTTTGAAAGCACTTTCAAAATGTTTACGTATAAAAGCATTTCTGAAATTTCTTTACGTTATTTATCCTTTCCAGTTGTTAAAATACCTGTATTGTTATAAATAAATATATGTTTCTCAGTTATTTTGTGTTTATATGGAGCAGTTATTTGAATATTTGCGTATTTATGGTATAATGATTTGATTAATCTATCAAATAACACTACTCAAAGTAACACACCATAATCAACAAACAATAATACCAATGATATAACATCGAACGGTTAAAAAACTTGGAAGCATATTATATAAAATTTCTGGATTGCTACGCAAAGACACATTCTAATCATCCTTTATTTTATCTCTATCTGCATTTACCACAAGTAAAAGAGTAGGTAGGCAATTTCTGAATAGCAACAATGATTAAATTTATGATCTTTTGACTAATAAAAATAAGAAACATAAATCAATATAAGGATTTACCAATTTTTTTTACCTAAAAAGAGGGTGAAGTTATCATTAGAAAATGAAAGACAATTATAATCAAATAAATAGTTTTATTAAAACAATATTAGAGTATATACAAAATCATACAAGAATGTTCACAAAAGTATTGGCATTATCCTTGAAATATGTTAATCATGAGATTCCAAAATTACTCGGGTCATTAAAAGTTTTTAATATAAGCGAAATAAAAATATTATTCTTGTGAATAGTTGTTTCACAGCCAATTGTGAATCATTCTGTATGAAAAAATTTGTTAAAAAACGAAGAAACGAAGAATATTCAATTGTAAATATCACTAAAGTTGAATATACAGTCTTGCACATTCGGATATTAAAATCGATCACAATTCATTAGTACTTAAATTGGTTAACACTGTGAGTATTTTTGTGAGGTCCTTTTAGAAAACCAACTTTCAATAAGCACCTTAGGGATAAAAAGTTCAACCAAGTCCAGTAACTGTCAATCACACTTCTTGAATATCGACATTTGCACACCCGCTGCTTGATTTCTCTGAAGAAGTTTGCCATTCACTGCTAAAAGGAGGGGTGACTCAACACGTAGTAATTTAAAGTTATATCTCTGCAAAAAAACAGATCTGTTAATAAAATGAAATTTTATTGATCACATAGTAACAAAATCGGAATGAAAAAGGAAACAAGAACATAAAAAACAAAAAAACAAAATTATTAACATAGTAACGCACATAAAAGAACTCTTGAATTATTCCGAATTGTAATCTATAGGGCACGGATACCACTGACGGCTACTACCCCGCCTATGGATACTCCACTGTAATTAATGAAATAATAATAAGTTCTTCATTTCAATAATTATTGAAATTATTGGAAGCTATTTAAAATAGCCAAAAGCGGGGAATTTCGATGTTTTAATGATAAGTTCTATAATAATATTATACGAAATATGTATTAATAATAGATTTTCTGAAAGAGCAGATCTTAAGACGTAAAAGACATTCAGCACAAATGTCTTCTCAAAATGCTGCATTTTTATATCAGAAGAATCATTGTGAAGTTCTTAAAGTGACCATAAGTGGTGCCTCTACCCTATTTTCTATTAAGTAATCTTTTAGTGTAGGTACTTCCCAAATATTCTCATTCTTTTCATTTGTTGGGAACTTAATTGTTAAATATATCATTAAATCATTACCTAGCACTAGCATTAAAAGAATGATTCAATAATCATTCAGTGACAATAATAAATCTATTCGGTACACTAAGTTCTTCATTACTTCTCATATAATATATTTATATTTATATCTCTTGTCAAGTTGAAGCAGTAAAGTTCTTAACAATGCTCAAACTACTTTCGATATTAATTCAGCTTTACACTTAATATGCTGCATTTCCTAAATACAGGTCTGCAGTAACATTTTCTGCCCCTTCAACTTCTCTGCAATCTCCTTTATGATAAATAATAACTACTTCAATTTGACTTGGAAAACCTCACAATTTCAGAGCAAAAATAATTCTGTTAGCATATGCTGTCTTTTTGCTCTACTATTCTAATTGCAATAAATATATTTATTTCACTTTTCCTTTTTCCTATTTTTATACAATGTTCTTTCAATGTGTGCCAGGTTTTAAGGCTATTCATTTCACTGAAGTGAAAGTCCTCTAGAAGAAATTTGCAGAAGCTTTCATACTAAATAATGTAAAATTCAATGATCAAATTTTATTGTTATTAAGTAAAAGTTTATTACAATAAAATACATTGAATCATATTTCTACTATTTTCCTGGTGTACTCATATCTATCGCAATTTCTGCATACATAATCATATATCTCAGGGCTGTCCAACTAGCGGGCAGCGGGTTGCAAGCGGCCGTCGGTGCAGTATATTGTGTACCCGCGGATTTAGACAAGGATTTAGACAAAATTTCTAAAAGCACATATGAGATTCGAGGGTTGATCTCTGAGCTACTCGTTCATCCAACACTATATCAAGTCGAGTACTTGACCAGTTATGCTTCCCAAGTGCATAACTGATTTTCAATGTTCCAGGTATTATTAATGCATCTAATCTACTCCATAATACTTCAGAGTACCATTCTTTCAGTGCATATCTCATAAATCATACAGTTAAATTCCTTTGATAAATGTTTGAATTTATCAGAGATTCTCTAATATTTACTAAATTACTTTATTTAAATTATGAAATGACAGAACAAATTACTTTCAGCAACAGAATGAATTTTTCTGAAATCGACTTTTTCATTACAGAATGCTTCATTTATATCCCTATACAAACACCTTGTTCTGTCATTATCTTTTGGAATACTTGGGAGAATGTGGATAGAATTTATTGAATCTTTTAAGAGATAGGCTGCCATATATGCAACTTATTTCACCTAGTTTGCAGGAATATCATAGATAGTAGTTATTCATTCGTTTTGTACACACTTTTGAAGAATTCATTGAAATTGGGTATTCCAATGAATTGTTCAATCGAGTTCACAATTGAGTACTCTTCATTTTCTAAGGTTTTTGGGTATTTTGTGACTAATACTCGTATGAACAAGCTGGTATGATGTATTTAAAATTTATGTATAAGATTCATATTCCTGGATATTGGTTAAATATTTTGAATGGACATTTATTTTTCTGTGTAATATTTCCTTGTGTCAAGTTTGTATTATTCTATATAACGTGAAATTTTTAAATACACTGAGAATGTCCAATTTTGAAATATCCAATGCAAGAATTTGCATTTCGATTGTTGAATTAAAATTGAAGTCTCCAGTTGTAAAAATGTCTGTCTATGCATTAAAGGCAGGCATTTATATGCAATTTAAATGTAGTCTAAGACATTATGCTAAAAATTAAAAAACTAATGATAGTTCTGTTGAAGACTAAACTGCTATAATCATGATATAACATTATAACCATTTGTTGTACAAATAATTGAAGTTCACAAATCACATTCGTTATTTCCTCTGAAAAATTTTTCATTTTCTTATTTTCATTTAGTCTATGTCCTAAGTTGCATAAATAGAACCACCATCATGTGCAAATGATGGAGATTAATATAATATGCATTGTTTCCTTGAATAAACAATAACAAAATTATATATATATATATATATATATATATATATATATATATATATATATATTTATATTTAATTAGCATTAAACTTTAAGTCTAACTTTCGCACAAACACGGAGTGCTTCTCAAAGAATAACTAGCTTTCATTAATCAGAAATTGAATATCCATATATATATATATATATATATATATATATATATATATATATATATATATATATATATATATATATATATTGCAGCAGATCTTGGAGCTTCTCCTAAAATATTCATAAAAAGGTACATTAAACAACAGATACCTTAATTGCGGAGGAACCGTGTATCTGACTTTTGTACTCTAATATGTACTTGTTGTACCTGAAATGTGGAGGAACCCTGTATCTGTCTTTCGTACTCTAATATGTACTTGTTGGCTAAGCACAAGACAGCGTTATAATTTTAAATTTTCACCCAGTGAATGCAAATAGTTGAAAATTAAGGCAGCTCCAAGTTTTATTCAATAGTTTAAGCACATTTCCAATGATGTGGACAAAATTATAAAATGCTTTGAGAATTTCAAGTCATATTGAAATATCATGGATGCTGATAAACCTTATTTTCCAATATGACTACAAAGTTTTAATAAAATACAATATATCCTTCTATTATTTCAATGCTTTTTCCACAAATTTCATGATATACAATATAATAACAACAAATAACAACTTACCACCGACTTGTATGTAAAATCTACGATTTTTACAAATGGTTCTGGAATGGCTACTGAATCGCCTATTATAACTCCTCTCCCATCTGCCAAATTGAATATTGTTACAACAATACAATCCCCATTTTCATCCAAGAGACAAAAAGTACTGTAAAATCACATAATTTACATCATTAATCATATCATTAAAAACCTTTTCAGATTGCAATACATTAAATGGAATAATTTCAACTAAACTTAATATCTATAAGTACATATTTTTCAATAGATAAGCAGATTCTTCCAATCTAGCAACAATGATTATACTGAGCATTGAAATTTGAAATTTTCACTGTTTTACTATTTGCAAAGATCATCTAAAAGTATCTATAGAAATATTCAAAAAATTCATAAAATTTATATTGGAAAGGAAGTATAAGGAATGTTTATGCTTGAATTGTATAATTAATGTATCAATTTGAAACAAAGTTGAGATTCTCAAGTATTATATTGTTCTGATAATTATGTATCAAAAAAAAACAATACATACAAAGGAACTGTATCTTCATTTCTAACAGAACAAACAACCTTTCCTAGAAGAACTTTCAGTTCATTGAGACCAGGTATTAAATCTTTAACGTTGACTTTCACCAACTTTCTATTTTCCCCTGTAACTATGTTTTTAGTATCTTCTAGATATGGTCCCAATTGCTTTGCCTCTATAGAACTAAGTAAGCTCTGTAGTTTTTTAGTTTTAAGTTTTCCTTTAGTTGTTACTAACTCTACAACATCATTTAAATATTTAACAAGTTGTTGTTCCCTTTTTTTTGGTGGTTCCCAGGTTGAGTCATATAAACTAGCCTGATTAAAAGATTCCAATGCTTCCTTAAATTCTTCCTTATATCTCAAAGTCTGAAACAATAGTATGAAATTGCTAGCTAATCTTCTGTTTGAAAAAAACAATATTCATGGATTGTTAAATTTCTTTAAGTTTAAATTTATGTCAAAGTACCTATTATATCAATTTAAAATTCAAAAAATTTATTCAATGATGAATAATAATTATAAATAATATTATTGACTTTAATGATCATTAAATTAATAATACTTTGATATACTACAGCTAATATAACACATATATTAAGACCAATTTCGTCATACATACTTGTGTATTTTTAGCCAGTTTTCATTTTGTGAATTTATTAAAAATTTATTAATCAAAATCACTGATGAATATACTTACAATTCCTTTATTATAATGTAGGTCAGGCGTACTTCTAGCAACAATGTCTTTTTCCTAAAAAATACAATAAAATTATGCAAAGAGAATGAAATAACTTCTGCAATTTATATTATGTTTTTAAATAAAGAATTGCTAACTCTTGTTTATTTGATATATTGCTCAAAATTAAACATATTGTTTTTTTTTTCTTAACCAAGATACATTAATCTTCTAGCAAATAGCAATAAGACCCTAAATTCTAAGTATTTTTCAGTTAAATCAACACTTACTGCTTGAGAATAGGCACTAATACATTGTCTTAATATTTTAGGATTCTGCTGGACTCCAAAAAAGTATGACAAATGAGCATTTCCTAGTACAGACCAAGACAGGCCATCATGTGGGTCCATTTGAACTGCTTCCTTAGCATAATTTAGCCCCTTTTCAACATGAGCAGTATAATCTGCTTTGGAATTAGGAACATCTTGTCTAGATAACATAGAAAGATTTCTCAAGGAAACCTTATTCTTTCTCTTAAAAATAATTTGACAATAAGTCAATGCTAAGAAATTTCTTGCTTAGCTTACCTCTTTTAATGCACCTTCAAAGCAATTAATGGACTTTTTCAGTTCATCATTCTTCCAGTAGCATTCACCAAGTTCATTCCAAGCTTCCACAAGTTTTCTATCTAACTTTATAGCCTTTGAAAGCAAATTTTCCGCCTCTTTACAATACATGGGAACTACATTCAAAAGTCTTCCTCTGAGATAATAATACCTTGCCTTGTTGTTTTGCATTGCAGCTGCTTCATTTTCTTCAAATATTTCCAAAGTCTCGTCAAGAAGTTTTTTAACGTCATCATTTTTATGAATGGCATCGTCAAAACTGTGATTTTCAAAATACCTATCGCGAAAAGTATATACAGCTTCAACCTTATACTAAAAAAAATATTCATCATACCACTAGTTCACTTTAGAATATTGTTGTGGGTGCTTACTGTTAAGAAGTCCATAATTCCCTTCGGTGAATCACAATTAATATCCGAATTGGTTTCATCGTTATTACTTCTACCGAAAGACATTTTTTCATAAATATAACTTTTAAAGTCTATAATTTTTTCTTTTTGTTTATTGAGGTTAGTCCACTGTCAGATTGTGTCACATCAATGTCATCATAAACGAACGAACGCGTTCACATATTACACCTAGAAATATGAATAAAGAACATACTCTGATCTATTAATTGATAGAAATGTAATTAATTGTCCAATCTTTTTTTTTTAGTTCAGTGGACCTACAGTTTAACGCCGGTTCCGAACGACCATTGTGCTTGTAAGATTCAATTATTAATCTAGGTGAATTATGATAAACATCATATTCCAGTCCATAAATCCATGAATTATGGATGAATATTATATTAATGGATTACATTTAGGGTCGTATTAGAAGTATCATATTGCAATCCTTAAATTTATAAATATGATCGATTAGTATTTCGGCTGATCATTTGGTGAGAAATTTTTCAACATTAAGTTTGAGCTTCTATTCAAAATATTCGGTAAAGTTTCACAAATGTGAGTGAATCCTATTCACTAGATGCTAATGATGTGATTAGGTTTGAAAATATTAATTTGAAATTTAGGTGCAAAATATATGATTTATTCCTAAGAATACATCAAACAAAACTGTTAAATACACTGAACATGTGATTCAGAGTGTCAACCCATTAGTAAAAGTTTCATATAACTAGTCCACAGAGTTACAATTCAATTTTTTGAATTCAAAAGACTGACTTTTAAATGCCTTTGTCTTTTTCGAAACTAATTGTATCAAACATGTCGAATATATTGAACAATTTTGTGTACTTCAGCCATGCGTTTTTATTCGTACAATACATTTTAACAAGATTTGACCACGTTATATGCAGCAAGTGCAGAGACGTTACTTCATCGTCAAATCAAAATGCTTCAATAATTAAGGGTAATAATGAAACGAAATTATGAAATTGAAACTATGATTTTTCCATTTGTACCCCATTATGAATGTTAATTTCAAAGCCAATTAGAAGAACCTCCTAGTTTTAATGAGTCTCAAATTATCAAAATATTCATTTCATTTCTTGATTTACTAATACAATAATTTGAAACAAAATAATAAAGATTGTTGATCTGTAAATTGTAGTAATGGAACGTGGTATGCAGAGATGCGACATCTATTTATATGAAGACGAACAAGTAACGCACCATAACAGTAATCGACGCTTGCGCTTTTGACAAACCATAAATTACATTGTCCATTGTATTATTGTTATATCTTTAAGGACTAATTGTGTTCAATACGTGATGTAGACTGAAATTTTTAAACTAGCTGCAGGTTCTTAGTGTTGTTTACATCGATCTGTAGTTTGCTAAGTGAAATTTGTAGTGGAAATTTCTTAAATGAAGTGAAACTGTCCATTAGAAAGTTCCAGCCTAGAATCCACTATGGAGTAATGATTCTTTTATCTTGAAGTTTTCAAGCTTCAAACTCCAAGTTTAGGAGGATTTTGGGGCGATCCAAGAAATTTAAGAATGGGTTCTAGGCACATACCAGCCGATAAGGTAATTTTTATGGAACCGCACCCTTTGAATTTTCATTTATTGAATCTGTGTTATCTGACATTCAGAAGGCGACCTATATTTTGTACACTAAAAATTACTTTGACTATTTCTAATTTAAATGAATTTTATTTCATTTTATGGTAATATTATAGTGAAAATTCAATTTTTAAAGCATTGATATGCCAAAATAACATATTTTTTGAAAATTATTATAATTTTCATTTTACTCATGTAAGTAGTTGTAAATTAAATTCCATAGTGTTCATGATTTCTTAATTACGTCCACTTCATTCTGATAATTCTCTGGCAATTAAAATTCATTAAGATCTTCCAACTGATTCTAATATTAATAACAAAAATCTTTGTGACATAAAGAACAATTAAGAGTGCCTAGAGACCACTCTCCCACTAAGTTATGTAGGTATAGATGCATAAATAATCAATTCCATTTCATTTACCAATAACATTGAATATATTATTTTCAAGTTTGAATGAAAATATGATTTCAATTAATAATTAAGTGGATAATTGGAGTTATTAAAGTTCAACTGATATATAAATTTAGTTAAGTTTCACTTAACGATTTTGTGAATTACCTTTTTTGTTAGAAATTACATATACGTATATTTTTTGAATTAAAAAAAACATTTTGGTATGTGGGAGCAAGTGAAATTTTTATAACAATTTTACCAAAGAAACTTTCAAATACAAATTGTTACTTGTAGCGATTCTACTACTGGTAGTTAGAATGTTTTATATTCCTTTTAACCTGAAAAATGAATATTTTTCATCACATGTGTATTCATTCATTCAATGCACTGACGTCTAAGCACATGATCATTTATGGTGGTGGTATGAAATTGACTGTGTTAATTTCAATTAAAATACATGCAAAATGTATTTTTTTATAAACTTGAAATTATATTATGGACACTTCATAAATGTAGTATCATCAATACTTTATTATTGTAATATAATATCAGATTTCAACTACACATGTATTTTTCCAACGCAATTGTGAAATAATCACATTGAACTCACATTTTTCATAAACATTTTTTATTAAATTAAATAAATTATTTTTCATTGCTCGAATTTGTAATAACTATAACTACCTATGATTTATAGAAAAAGTTCAATTCAACATTTATTCATTCATAACAATACATTATGATATCAATTCTATGGAATTAATTCTCAGCTTATCAGACAAAATTAATGCAATATGTGAACCTAAAATATAATATGTACCTATTCTTTCACAAAACTAAGTAGATGTTGACTAGGAATTGTTTTTTTTTCAATAATTGTTTTCTCATGGAAAAAAGTATTCGCAGAAATAACTATAGAAGAATGTTGTAATTAAGTTATCGCAGTATTTCCGATTCTTTCTAAATTTGAATAAAAGTTAAGCCCTCTCCCCAAATTTTCGTAATTATATTTCTCTATAACTATTTAGAATAGGTAGGTATATACGAAGGAAGTGGATACTTTCTTTTAATTGTACCACTTTTTCAGTAGATTTGAAATTGATCATATGAAAAAATAAGTTTCCCCTTTTTTTAAGTATAAACTTAAAAATATTAAACCTGCTATTTAGAATATAAATTTGAAAAACTCTGTTTATTGTGTTTACATGTTAATGTTGATGGTGATTGTCTAGTAGAACTTCAATTAAAAAATATGAATTTTAGAAACTCCATTATTTCAACGAAAATTCAGAAAATGAAATGAGTCACTCAATCAGCTTTGTAAATAAAACAGCTACATCAGACGCAGTGAGTAATAAAAATTAATTTCCACAAATTGTCACATACTATCATATTCGTAGATGAAAATGTTCGTAGTCGAGGCATATCAAAATTAAATTGCTGTATCTCGTAATTGCCTGGTACATCTCCGTACGAAGATCCGTTTTCCGAAACAAATTGCTTCGGAGAAAATTCACATTATTAATTCAATTATAAGTCAAGGAATTTCTTCGGCTTTCATAATTTCAGCCTCTGATAAAATATTTCGAAGAGGAAAGGAAACGTGAAGCCTATTTAAATGTTCAGCATATTTAAATACATTTTCATTATAGAATATATACCTACTCACTTATCAGATGAACCAATCCTGTGTTTCATAATTTTAAGACAATTATGAAATAGAATTAATAACGGCAAACTGTGCTTTATTATACGAAAAATATCATTTCGAATTGTAGTTTTCATAATTAATTTAAATGTTCAAATAACTGAGTAATTTTCATATAGGTACTGCATGTAACTCAGTTTTCGTCCAAAAATTATCCTATGCATTTTTATTATGTTACTAAGGTCTTGAAAGTTGCAACACTGACCATCTAAAACATAATAATCTAGTAACAGTATCTACATAACAAAAAAATATTCGACTATTTTGCTTCATTAAAAAAAACGAAATTCGAATAAATGATTACTGTATGTACTAGAAAATCATTCCAGAGCTCTGAAAATCTAGAAAGATTCTAAAAGCTAGAATCTTTGATAATGTTAACACTTCGACTAAGTATCTAACATTCCAATATGTAATTGTCGTTAGACGCAGTTAAAGCTCATGTTTTTGTTAGGTCGTAAAGTCTTGGCAGTTTTGGAAATATGCCCTTTGAAAGTGACGAAATGAGAAAACTTTACCTTGAAGCCAATCAAGAATGATTAATTTTTATCTCTTTCTGAAATTAACTTGCTGAACGTCATAAAAGTAATCAAGATACGTTCAAATAGGTAATCATAAGTTGAATTAAACTTTGAAATATCTTAGTAAGTAATAATTAAAACTTTCATCTAAAAAAATTATTTTTTCAAATAGAAAAAAAAATTCTAAAATTGAGAATTTTTACACTAAATTGTATTATAAGTGTTCTCAGTTGTCACAGTTGATGATAAATAGATGAATGAATTTGTTCATAAAAAATTCAAACAACGTTATTGAACAACGTAACAAAATGAAGTAGTTACAAAAAATTTCTTGAATTGTATAAAGATTAGTTTGAAAAACATTTTTTTTTTTTAAATTCAGTGGACCTAGCGTTTAACACCGGTTCCGAACGGCCATTGGGTTTGTATTTTTGTGATCAATGTACATTACCCAGCATATATCATTATTTAAACTTCTCAACTCATAGACAAACACCCCTGCCTTCAGCAGGGCTTGAACCCGAGTTCTACCGCACCATAGTCGGGTGTTCTACCGACCAAACTACGGAGACCGGCTTTGAAAAACATGTTTAAATTTTCAAATAAAATAAAAACAATGAAAAGGAAAAATATTTTTCGTGTCAAATCCCGTAATAAAAAGAAAACCAATGATCACGGTTCACAGAAAAAAGTCACGCACATCCCAAATAACAATAGTTTTTTTAAAAATCAAGCCTATATATATATAATTATTTACTGATCCAGCAAAAAGTAAAATGAGATACGATTAAAAAGTAAAGTGTTAATCAATGTGATTTATGTAACGGCTTGAAGAAAGCAAAAAGTATACAACATAAAAAAGAGAAAAAACGGAAAACGTGATTTCTCGCTAAGAGTAGCTCGTTCAAAATCGCATTATTCATAAATTTCGGCGCAACTGAAAATTGAGTGGAAAATATAGGTACTTCGCGGAAAATTATCCAGGGAATTGAAAGCAACCCTTGCGAAATGCAACCTGTGCCATTATTATCACTGGGAGTAATCTACCTTTTTGCAAGATGCAATGAATGTTTTTCAATTCGAGTCTAGTTGGACTTCAGCCAACTCACGGATGAACACAGTTTATATTGAAATATGGATATTAAGAGGAATAAAACAGCTATTGTGCCGCTGATAATGTCCCTTGCTGACACCAGGTGGCGGAACAGCTTCCAACTAGTGCTTCAATTTGTAGAAAACAGGTTCATCTGTGAATTACCCCGGCTTGGTATTTGTACGACTTCTGGACATTTTAATTTATATGGGTTTAGATTGTTCTTATTCAACTAAGCGGTAATTTTAAAATTCGAAGAAGACTTATATTTGAGAGTTACATAACAGCGCTGGTGTTTTGTGTTAATGCAGTTTCATAGTTTGTTCACAGCATTCATACTTGTTATCGATCAAAGCCTCGCCGATCAATTAGTAATATTAATTTATATTGATTTATAAATAAGGCAAAGTCATTATATTTAATCACTGTTGGGTATTTTCTTGAAACTGATAGTACTCTCGAAAAATATATAAAATAAAATGTTGAATACAACTCCAGGTCAAAATATGAATGAAAGCCGGATGATATGCTGAAAAATCGGAATAGGATACAGTCACATTTAAGTATGTATATGGTACCGTTTTTCTGGAACAAAACCATAATATACTTAGGTATATATTTTCCTAGTAGTTACTGACTATTATGAACATATAAGAATTCGATATATCACGTTTTGGAAATGATGTTTTTATGGATTCCTATAGAATCAGTTGTGAATTAATTGAATCGGCAGTTTCATACTTCAAACATAGTAAAACCCTCTCCATAACGGTAATAGTTGTGATTTAGAACATAAAACAGTACCATGGAGAACAGAAGAGGGCAAGCAAGCAGTGTTGATAAAAATATTCTTTTTGTCAAGAATTCATAATAATCAGGTTGATTTTATTTGAAACGGATTTATTGGATTTGAATCAGATTTTTTTGATTTGTTTGCTTTCTTGTCTTTTATAGTAATTCAGTTGTTTTTAGTTATTTATCAAAATATGAACAACTTATTTTGATTCAATTGATTAAAATCAACAATTTAAAAAATAGTAGTTTTGAAAAACATAACATAGAAATTAATGTCTATTATTATTATAGATAATACTTTTAGATAATAATTTTTAGAATTCAGGCCCTTTAAAAGGTATACTATTTTGGCTGCCTTCTCCGTCTCTAATCTATTTATTATTTTGGGCGGCACTGTAGCCAGCAGTTGCTTGATTATAGCCAATTCTTCTTCGGTTATTTATTTTTCTATATTATATAATGCTACCCACCAATCAGTCGGGGCAGTTTTCTGTATGACTTGTTCATCAAATAATACTCCTGTAGGCTGACTACAGGAGTGTTGGGGTTTGTTAGGATGTGTACCCAAACTCTGTTCAGTATGAACAACTTTATTTAACATAACTATTTACAACTAAATACATTTAAGTGCACTAATAATGTTTGTAGATGACAGTCATGTTGACTGCTTGGCGACTAGCGCCGAAGTCCACTAGATCTTGTTGTCTTCTCCTGAGGTTGCGTCCAGAGCATGCGCAGTCGTCTTTTCTTCTTTTTCCTTGCTGTGACTAGTCTATCGGTTGATGCATCCGGTGACAGGATGTGACTAGTCGCCGCAGGAGTATTAGGAGTAACTTTTGCGTTTAAACAAATAGAACCCATCAAACTACTACCAGAGCCTCCATAGTTTTCTTGTAGAAATTGTAAGACTGCATCAGTTTTCTTGGAGCGGTTTCAGATTTATCATTGGAGCTAAATAATGACCCGGTGTGAGCTTGTCGGTAAAGATTCTTGACAATCTTCATTTAAGTGTTGTTTGGTGAATCTTCCAGTTCAAGAGCAAAATGCGTCGCGTGTATTAGTTTCGGAGAATCCCGGAACCGTGTCAGTAAACGCTCGCACGACATTGCACACGTTTGCGGGCCATATTGCTTGTCGGGGAAAGTTCTTAGACAAATTTTGGACGATTTAGTTGCATATAAATCAATGGTTTTGAAAAGTGATTTTAAAAAATCACTTGAAGAATCGACAACGAAAAGATTAAGAATTGAAAAATAACGACATCTCATAAACACCCAACGAAGGCAAGGTACTCAGACGACTTTGTTAAAATTATTGGCCCGTAGGAGATCATCAATGTTTTCGGGGAAAGGTAACAATGTATCTTGTGGGGTATCCAAACATAGCTAAAGAAGGCAAACAGGAAGAGGAAGAGGCGTATGGAGGAAACTCCGGACAGATGGGAGCTGATTTTTAGAAAAAAGGGTTTAAGGAATCGCAAGTTGACCGTTACGATAAATCGTTCGGTGTGTAACCAGCTTTAGGAAGTCTGACATTGTTTTCTAAAGAATTGCTACTGAACTATAGGTACTACTTAGTTACTAATGCTACTCAACAATAAATTTTTTATACTTTGTCGTCTCCTTAGCAGAGTGATAATAATGGAATGCCTTCCAAAAAAAAGATCTACACTCGAATCAGTTTGATTGTTTCACCATTGTTTTAAAATTTTTTTGACCGTTCCAACATTTGTTTGTTGAAAGTGATACAAATTTTATACAAAAAATTCATTAAGATGTATGTATCAAATAAGAAACACTAGGCTTAGTTTCAAAAAATTATATTAATTGCTTGACAATTGTTTCGGGGTGTAACCTCATTTTCAAAAGGTAAACACCAGCACAACCAGCCAAACAAAATCTCAGATTCAGCTACAATAATATAATTCTATAAAACTAAGCCAAATATTTTTTGTTAAATACATTAAACAATGTTTCACCCAGGAATCTCCGAATATTCAATCAACTTCATAAAAATAAATTTTTTTCATTCATTTCCGAAATATCTAACAATTTTTTGAACATTTTTATATGCAAGTAACATCGGTCTAAAAAGTGAAATAATTTTTTTTTTAATATTATTTATACATAAATTTTCTTTGAGATCAAAAGTTAAACTGTTATTTTCAAGATCAATCTTGTTCGATATGAGTTTTCGTGATATTTTTCTATATACTTCACTTATTATCAATTCACGCAATCATTATCTGCTTCTTATAATGTATAGTTTGTGCAAAAATGTTCTGGTAGTGAACCTTCAAACACTTTGTAAGAAGGAATTTTAAATTTGATTCTAGGAACACTGAAATGTTGTTAAAGGAATGTTGTTCCAGGTAACGAGGATATTGAATATAATACAACTTTAATACGTATAGCGCTTCGTTAGATATCGAAAATGTAGAATTCATGCTTATGTCATTAGCAAATATGAAACTGGCGAACGACGTCATGACAGTGCTTTTCTGATGCGGATAAACCTTACACAATGAAATTACTTTTTTTTGTACCAATTATTTTGAACAAAAAGTCTAAATCAAAAAGGGATGTAAAAATACCCGTATTTATAAACGAGCAACGAATCATTTTATTCCGCCAGTCCATATATAGGATTTTATTCGAAACTAAATGATTTACTTTATAAATGCGTAGGTAGTACGTCCATCTCCAAGTCTGAGGTGGATGACTTTTCAATAGAAAAGTTTATCAATTATTTGCTCTAGTTTAATATTAATTAGTAACGTTCTTTAGTTTTAATTGTATGAATATTTATGTATTATATATAGGTATGAGGAATTTTTCTCAAAATTTTGGAAATGGTTGTATAATTAAATAACGCAGAACTTGAAGGCGATGTTATTTGTGCCAGACAAATCTTGACATGTTTATGCAACTATCTAGTGCAATATTGGTCACACTGATTTAGGTGTTCGACTGATAAAGACGCAGTTTTATTCCACTCATTTCATAACCATAGAAAGACACAGCAAAATCTCAGAGTTTAAAAATTCAAGAAAACTTTATCGGTTAACCAAAAAAACATCACTAGCAGATGTCAACATCTTAAGAAAATAACCACGCAGTGGATGCACGAGCACGTCTCTATATGAGAGAAGCCTTACTGACGTCGAAGACTTACTCAAAAAGACAACCCAGAGACTATTTATCAAATTAATGTGCGCCTCAATTCAAGCGCGCTGGGTATCATGACTGTTCAGACCACTGACAATCACTGATACTTGTAGTCAATTGCAAGGGCTGTTAGTCCGTTACGATAATGAGTATCAGCATGTGAATATGAATATATCGGCAACGAAAAATATTCCGTGACGAAACATGGATTTTGCATTTCAATCCTAGGACCAAAAGAATCAGACGAAAAAATGACGCAAACCTGAAGAAAAATCCTCACTTGAGTTCACTCGTTCAGTTCCGTCTGTTGGAAAGATAAAGCTAACTTTATTCTTAGTTTAATAGATCATTGTTATGGAGTATCTAGGAAAGGTATTACAATTAGAACGTATAATGTTTGAATTTATTATTCCGACCATTGCGTCAATCACTTGGCGAAAACCAGCCTGCAATGCTGCATGAGTGTCCATTATTACAACAGGATAATGCAAAACTACATACAACAAAATGTTTTTCTCCCGCTGTTGCCTCCTTATTATTATTTATTACCTCCAATAATTTCAAAGATTTGCCAACAATTTAAAAACTCATACAAGATAGTCGCAATTACAACCAATTCAATTTGAAACCTTAAAAACAAGAGCACTACATATCTGTTACTTTTCTAGTTATTCAGAAAGTCCTCCACACTATATCATACACTTTTTCGAGTAACCTCCTCTTCACGTATTTTTTGAATGTCATGTTATCTATGCACATCTTCATTTAATTTGATATATATTTTAGTACCAAAAAGTTCCACTTTTCAGATATCGAGAAGACGCATGCCAAAATATAACATCCTGGAATAGTAAGTATGCCTTTCCTCTAAGAAAGGTCCCTACAGCTTGTATCTAAGATAATATTCTTAGGACGCTGGTCCTTACTAGAGAATAATTGATGAAAATTCGCGTGATAGATAGGCAGTGTCGCAAAGTCGCCCGGCCATTAATTTTATTCTTATTTTCACACAATTCATCCAAATATGCTGTCCATAAGAGTGCAGTGTCCAGGCTGAAGTCGACAATAGTCAATTTTTTTGTTTCATTCAGTAGCTTTGTAGTAAGTACAAGTTTCTGGGTCTCATTCACATTAATTGTCTCCATCCGCCACTCTGCATCTGCTATTGCAGTCTTCGATTTAAAATGAAATTCTTGTTTAGTTTTAGCCCTATTCGAAAGAATGATTTCTTCTTAAAAACCCTTGTAATGGTCGGAGATTAAATTGTCTAGTAGAGCATTAGTGTACAAGATAAAGAAAATTAGTCGTGAAATAGAGCCCTGTGGAACACCTCGTGTGATTTTCAATTTTCCTGGCTTGCGTCTTCTCCATTTCATTTTACCCTGTTTTGCAGATATGATGACCATATACTCATGATGGATTTTCTAATACAATAAAATTCTAGCAATTTTGAATGTTTAACACAATGGAAGACCTTGGTACGGCCAAGACATGTAACCATTATCTCATAGCAAATTTCAAAACTTCAACAATTGCAGTTGTTGATTTTTTTCTCTCTAAATCCATGTTGATTGTCCTTCAGTGTTGATTCATTTTTCAAATTCTTCATGATGCCTACATTTAGAAATGCCGCAAAAACTCTAGAAAATGTTGAAAGAATTGAGTGTTATCACCTATTCATCTATTTGATGAAACTCTCTAGGGCGTTCCATTCAACTGACAAAACATGCCATAAATAGATTCAGGAGATAACGAAAAAGTTCAGGGACCCTTTGAAAATTAGGGGCCATCCATAAAGTACGTCACACGAATTTCATGATTTTTTGAGCCACAAAATCCACAACTAAAAAAACGACGTACACTCAGCGAAAGTTAATTGTCGAATGAAATAGAAACAATAAAATCACGCGAGGTGCGGTGCGTTTGGCGGCATTAGTCGAAGGGCTCGTAGGCGATCGGCGCGTGTCACTAGAACGGGTATGAACTCGTCAACAAAACAATTTAAACTGTACTGTCATAATGATAGAGTTGGAAATATTTCTTAGTTTAATTAATATTTCAAAGTACGGGATTCAAAATCTCTAGATATATTAGATTTTGAAATGTGATGTCACAAAACTTAGGACCCCTCCCACTCCTTGTCACACTTTGTCGACCCCCTCCCCCCCATTTACGTGTGACGTACTTTATGGATGACCCCTTAGTTGATCGTTGGGATAAGTCGAAGTCTATTCAATTAAATAATTATGGTGAAAATCTACAATTTAATATTGACTAAAATTTATAGCATAACAAAAACTATAATTCACAGAACTTTGTAAATATCCCTAGTTTTTTTTTGACCTTTATGAAAAATATCCTGAACAACAGAAGTGTATTGGAATCCAACGATCTTATCCTTCTATTCTAAAGAATTATTATTGAACCCAAGTACCTATATTATTTTATCAGTAGCGGAACAACGAAAATTCCGTACCGAATTAATAGTCTTTTTTTTTTCTTTCAATAAACACACAGACATATCTAATCGCGGAGCTAAAGCGGTTACGGTCCGCTGAAAAAATGGATAATTGATTAGTACTACTCGATAGGAGTTCCATTCAATACGTTTGACGACGTTCCGTCCTGTTAACGTTTCTCAAGGCGTCGTAATGAAATTTTAAGCGTTTTGACATTTTCCAATATTCAAGAACAAAGCTCGCACAATTCGATAACAAAATTTGATCGACGCAATTCTTCGAGCAAATTGAATCGGTGGATGTGTTTGTCAGCGATTAACTTTTTTCCGAATATTGACATTTTTTTCATTCAATTATTGCGGCAATCTTTATTTTAGAATACCTTGAACTTCTTATGTACCATTCCTGTAGTTTTTTATAAATTTCATATTAATTTGTGAAGATTATGAATTTATGAAAATTTCGAGAGTTTATTTCATTTTAGGCTGAAGGTCCAAGGTCGATAGCGATTTATATGGATATGTGTATGTATATATGTATGCTTTTACGCAATAAAGATCTGTTATTATTACTATTATTTCATTTCATGAAATAGCAGCCACTGTATCGAAGAAACCTTCTACTTCCAATTTTTCAATTGGGAAATAGTGACCCGCACCCCTGTCAAAGAGATAAATTGAGAGAAACGATTGAATAAATTGAAAGTATTCTACGGTTCCTTTGAACTTTGATTAGGATAAATATGCCAGTAGATTCGAGGGGTGAATGTGGAATCGAGATGTGTATTGGTTGACATGCCTACATAAGTACAATTATTTACATACATTATATTAAATGAGATTAAACACGCTTTGCTCAATGTTTCCTTATATTTGACAATTTTTTGCCAACATTGTTTTAAGTCAAACATTAAATTAACCCACCAACTGTGTTTTAGCTTGATATTTTCTACCCAATTTTTTTCTGGAAAAATCAATTCCTATTAATTATATCTCAAAAAATGTTTCTCCTTAAAAAAATTTGAAATGATGAATGATCAGAATTTTAGCTTTAAATTTTTCTTACAAAAATTATTCTATTCATTTTTTTCCTGTTACCAACGTATTACGTCTTGTACATTAATATTGGTTATTTGAATTATTTAATGAATAAGTTTATTCAATATTTACATTTATTTCTTATATTTATTATAATTAAATCAAATTTGTAATTTGTAACGTTTGCGCTCCATCCCATTGTCAACACAACACGAACAAACTCTTATACCTTCCTTCATTTAAAAAACGAAAGTATTACTGTATACAAATTAAAACAATTTGAAAGGATTTTAATTCTTTCCAGAATTCACTATCATTATCACTTTAATTAATTATTCAAACTCCGGAAAATTGTTATTCGGCGTCCTAGGAAAAAGAAAAGACTATATTCTAGGAAATATTGCCGACAAATATTTATATGCGTCATAAATTTCTTCGCGTTGAAAACTTATGTGACCTTACTCATGATTGTGCCACCCATTTTTGTCACACGTTAACTTAATATTTTCAGACTTCAATTCCAATTTTTGAGCTAGGAATAGTGTACATTACTCGTCAGATAACATTCTCAATTTTATGCATACATAAACGTCTACGTCTTAACCGGGATTCGAGCTGAATTCTCCCTAGAAATAGACGACTAATTCTAACCATTAAGCTATAGAAATGACCTTAACGGCTTATAATACATTATAGAATTTTTTTCACGTTTCTATCGGATCATTGATGGTCGATGGCACCTCAGATGGTTAGGGAAAACTAAAAAATTTCGTGCTTGTCTATGCTGAATCGATCTAAAATATTTTCAGCATTGTCGGCTTTTTAATTGAGATACCTGTAATTCATTACATTTTCAGATTATACTTGCAAATCGTGATGAGTGTTTATGAAGGTACCCTGTATCAAAAATTAATAGTTTCGAAGTTAGCCATTTTTTTCTGAGAAATTCGACTGATGGGGTGCAATTCGTGAGAACCCTTATCTCTACTGTTATCAATATTAATATAATAGTGATAAAAAAAATATTAGTATATTGATGAAAACTGTTAAGTTGAGAAATATTGTTTTCTTGGATCATTCCATTATATATTAGCTCTCAATTTTATAGTATAGGGTATTCGTAGGACATCCTATACGATTTTTAGCTTTTTCCGAAGTCGCTCATTTAAAATGGGACCACCCGTATTTTGTTGATTTATCTAACAGTACTAGTGGTCATCTGGTGTATGATAGTAGGTTCAACTACAGTACAGTAGTTACTGGAGTATTTACACTTATATAATTGTAAACAATTTCAAATTTTGTTGTGTTGTACGTGTCCACATTTCCAATGAAACTCACTTTCCCCTCAAGTTTCGAACCCTGACTGGTAAATAAAACCATAAACCACATTATCTTCACATTATTTGTACCAATTGCTTAATTGTTCACTGTATCTATAAAAAATAAACATATGTATAACATATTATAAAAGCTTGCTTAAAACGTGAAATTTAACTGCTGGAATGAATGTCTCTGAAGATGTGTGCCATAACAGTACCCATCCATCAATACAGAAAGATTACTCATGAGAAATTTTAAATTTTGCACCTTATTTGAGCAGTTTTCGCTATCACCTTTCACGTAACATAATTTTGCAAATACACATTATCTTTTTCTCATTTATGATTGTTAAATGAAATTGTTTACAGTATAAAAAAAGTATGTGAAAAAAAGTGACCTATACTCATTGTGTAGAACATCGTGCTCTTTAAATAAAAGAAAATTAAATAACGATTAATCGAAAATTATAGTCATAATATCCCCATAAATTTATATGCACCATTATCATTTATCAAAATCAAACGACGCAAGAATATCTTAAAATTACATTCTTACATTATAAAGATAACATAAGTGAGGAAATCGTTGTATACCTAGTGTCACGTACCCCAGCACCGGTTATCCATGTTTGAGTCTCTTCACCATTGTATCAGGGCATTACACCTTAATGACTTACGATCTACGCTTAGGTCAATCGGATTGTGTGCGTTTAAAACATTTTTCAAACCCACGATCATATTACAGTGTGGATTATTTGAAGGAAAAAATTGAGGTTAACGAAAAGCTATGGAAAAAGCTACGGTAATTGTAATTTTACATACTACATTACGAGTGTCACTTTACTGGTGGAGCAGTACGGTGACACTCGTCATTGAAAGATAATATTACGTCTTTATCATGTAAAAACCTGCTTCATAAAAGTTTTGATTATCGTGAGTCTTAATTCCGCAGATCTAGCTTTCGGGACCAATTGTCTCCTCCCTTGCAGTCTGTCAGGATAGACTGTAAGGGTTACTTAAGTAATCATTAAGGCCCCCTATAAAAACACAATCAGAACTAAAACACAAACTAGTGCACTTAACATGCTGTATAGGAAAACTACAAAATATATTTTTAAAATTAAAAAGTTTTACTCCAGGAGAGGTAGTAAAAAAGCTAAATGGTGTTAATCATTATAATATTACAAGGGAAAAACAAAAAAAAAATTGAAACAAGTATTCAACCTTTTTCATCATGTGGAGGAGGGACAATACTACAAGTCATGCCATTTATTTATATAGTTAAATTGTTTAAAGAATAAGTATAGTCTTCTATGACCAGAACCAGTGAATATACTTAGAGCATAGATAATAATAAATATTGATGATTGATGAGACCGAAACTTGGCGAAAATTGATATCCATAATGACACAATGTTTAGAATTCTCTCATAATTTAATACAAATACGCATGACGACGTTTCTAAGTAGGTACTACTTCTTTATCAAATGCTAGATTAATACTGGTATTAATATTAAGCATTGATATAAGTATTAATCCAGCAAATTATGAGAAAATTCTAAACATTGTTTCATTATGAATAATAAATATTAATTGAAATGTCAAGACCTACTTTGTGTTTTTAGCTATTTTATTTTTGAAACTGTTTTGAAAAAATAAAATAATATTAATAATATTTTTATATTATAATGTTATTTACTAAGAAGCTTAATTTTCAGTTATTTTCAGTTAAAATATAAATCGGCGAGAAAACTTTGAAGAAAAATAAATTATGTATGATATTATTTTTTGTAGATTCCTCGTTATATATATATATATATATATATATATATATATATATATATATATATATATATATATATATATATATATATATATATATATATATATATATATATATATATATATATATATATATATATATATATATATATATATATATATTGATTGTTGATTAAATGTTCGTGGATTTCTTGGTGAAACATTGTTTAATATGTTAAATAAAAACACTTGGCTTGGTTTCACAAAGTTTATAATAAATACTTGTCAATTGTGTCGGGGTATTACCCCATTTTCAAAAGTTAAACTCGCTTAAATTAAATTAAAAGTTAACCTCAATTTAAAAATGAAATTCAAAGAGTTTAACTTCTGAAAATGGGGTAACAGCCCGAAACAATTGTCAAGTATTTATTATAAATTTTGTGAAACCAAGCCATGTTTTTATTTAATATATATATATATATATATATATATATATATATATATATATATATATATATATATATAAGATTAACCAATATACCTTTATCAGAAGAAAATTTCAATAAAGAATTGAATATCATTAAACAGATTGCGGTTAATAATAATTATGAAAGCGAACTAGTGTCAAAAATTCTGGACAAAAAACTCTATCGGAAAGCTCTACGATTAGTATTTCCTTATCAGTCGGATAGAAATCGTAAATATAACAGTTTTACATACTTTGGAAACGTCAGTCAAAAAGTCAAAACCTTTTTAAGTAAACATAATTTTAATATTTCATTCAAAACGAACAACAATTTATCGAGACACATTAAGAACAATAAAAACAAAATTAAAAGAGAAGACAAATCAGGTGTTTACCAATTGAATTGTGGAACATGTCCCGGTATATATATATATATATATATATATATATATATATATATATATATATATATATATATATATAGGTAAAACTAGTAGAAATTTCGGTACTAGAATACAGGAACATAAATATAGCTTCGCCCATAATAAAAGTAATTCGATATATATGGATTATAAACGCCAACACTATATATATATATATATATATATATATATATATATATATATATATATATATATATATATATATATATATTCATCTTTAGTACAAAGCTGAACCACTAATACCAATCCGATAATACAATCCTGAACCAGGCGAACAATCCTGAACCAGTATACTGGTTCAGGATTGTTTATCATCATAAAACGCTTGTTCGGAGTGTTAGAAATACGTAATATTGATTTTTGAATTGGTTCAGGTTTGACTGAAACTCCAAAATTTAGTTGCGGTGTCTACCACTTGTGGCGCTGATTACCGTTTGTAGACGAGCGTATGTACACGGTTGCTGCCAATTTCTATAGAACAAATCTGAACCATTACATCCGGCAACGTTGTGCATTCTTTACAGTCATTAATATTCGAGCAATTTTCCTAACCCGCAGCTTGTTTCCAAACGCATACTGGATTCTTTTATTTTTTTATCGAAGAAGATAAGTGTCTTATAATGTGATATCATAGTTTGATTTTTCAAAAGTTTTGATTCTGAATAATAAAGAGATATTTGATAAATGATAGGCGAAATTGATTGTATAATACAGACTTCAGTGATTTTAAGACTTGTTTCATTCAAAATTCAGAATGAAATCACACAAATTTACAGATTCATTCATCGATTTTTTGATAACTACATGAATTGATTCCCTTTTTTGGTATGTCAGGTAGCATCTCAGATAGTATACATCTCCTTACCAAAAAATTAATTTGTGCTGCGTCCTGAAGATGTGTGATACATATTCAACAATTTTTCATTTACTAGTGTGTATGGATTCTGAAATATATTTCATTCATACTTTTCCAATTGACTAAAAGTTGAAATAATGCGCCGATATCAAATTCACTGATTTGTTTTCAATGTTTTTTTGATGTTTTCAATGTTCTCATTTTAAAATACACAGGATCAGAAGTCAATAGTAATAAAGTTCTAGAAAACCGCAAGCAAAAATATTTGGATGAGTAATAGAACATTATCGCAACTTCATATTCTATTTGCCAAGCTGAAGCAGTAAAAAGTCTAAGGTCGGCACTGAGTTTTGTTGAGGTCTGGATTAATATCCTTTTCCTCTTCATCTTCTTTTTTGCTTCTTTTCTACGATGGCATTTGTGATTTTTCTTCACATATTATGTTTTAGTGCTTTTTTTTAGCACTTCCTTTTCTTGCTCTCTTGAAAACTTTTCTCTTCTATCATTCTCTTCCATTGGGATAGAGATGTTCTTCCACCTGATGATCTGGGCGTAATCTCTGTTGTTCTTCTTATAAGATTATTCTTATGAGCTTCCATATTTTCAATCATCTTCTTCCTTCTCTTTTTTATCATGTCCGTGAGTTTCTTGATTTTCAGTTCTCCATGCAGATTCTGGTTGGGTAAATATCTTGGTGCTCCTACGGCTGTGCGTACTATTCTATTCAGAGAACCTTGGAGTCTCTCAATTCGTGCGTTGACCATTTTCTAAACTTCGCCTCTATAAAAGAGCCCTGGTAAAATGATCGCTTTTATTATCTTAATTTTGTTTTAGTCTGACATCCTGCTATTTTTGTTCAAAACGGGGTACAGGTAGGCATGCTTTCTTGACATTCTCAGAAATATGTGTTCTGTATGTTAAGTTTTCGTCCAGTACTTCGTATTTTTATCCCACTGGATGAAACGACCGTTGAAGATTATTTTCGGTGGTTTCTCTCTCCTCTTTTTCTGATTAGAGTAAACCCCAATAGTCTTGTTTGGGTTCACTTCGATTTTTCATTTTTCGAATTATTTTTTTCATCATTTGCAGATCTTCCTGTAGTCCTTTTCGAACACCATCTTTTCTTCCACTTGATATGTAGAGTGAAGTGTCGTCAGCGAACTGGGCTATTTTGCATCTGTTTGGGGTAGTTATGTATGTCTGCCGTGTATATGTTGTAGAGAAATGGGTCAAATACTGATTCTTGAGGCACTCCTGCTCTGACATTCTTTTCGCTCGATAGTTTTTCTCCTATCTTCACTCTGAAGTTTCTTCCACGTAGGTATGTCTGGAATATGTTCACTAACTTTCTCGGAAATTGTTCTTCTTTTAGTTTGTAATCAATCCATGATGCCTTACTTTGTCGAAAGCTTTTTCTATATCCAAAAATATGGCACCAGTTGATGCTAATATATTGAGTTTGTCCTTGATGTCTTCTGTCATTCTAGCCAGTTGATGTAGTGTCGAGTGTTCTGTTCTGAATCCGAATTGGTGTTCTGGAAGGATACAGTTTTGGTCGGCAAAAGTTTTCAGTCTTCTATTCAGAATTATTTCTATGACTTTGCTTATTGCAGGCAACAAGCAGGCAATCAACTGACCTGGTTGATTCCAGGACAGCAGTTAGAGGGCGTTTTCCATTCCAGGTTTTGCATTCTTGTGTAACATTATTGTTACTGAACGCTTCCATGTTTTCGGAAATTATTCAATACGGAAGCCTCCAAGTGCAATTTCAATAATTTCTTGGATTGCTTCTTCTGGTAAGTATTTCAATGCTTGGTTTTCAATTCCATCCGGCCCTAGCGCTTTCCTGGCTTTCAGGTTGTTCAGTATGGTTTTGACCTCTTGTTCGGTTACTTCTTCTATTTCTTCTTCTTCTGTGCTTTCATTTGGTGTTTCTATTCTTGTACTTATTCTGTTTATTTTCATATTGAAGATGACATCGACATCTCGGCTTTCCGGGTTGTTAGTGAACTGAGATTCCAGGTGAGTTGCGAAGACTTCCGCTTTGTCAACGTCTGTATATTCAACTCCGTCTACGTGGAGGACCCTTGGTACCTCTCTTTTTGTCTTCCTATTCATTAGTTGTTTAGCCATTTGCCAGAGTGAGGTATTTTCGCTTTCCAGTGACTCCAGCCTTCTGTCCTATGCTCCCTTAATTGTTCTTTTACTTCTTGAATCAGCTTGTTCAGAAGTTTCTTATCTTCTGAATGTAATGTTCTTCGGTATATTTTGAGTGCGCTTCTGGTCTTGATCGGTAGTATTTTCAGTTGGGGTGGTATTGGTTCCCTTCTTGTGACTTCTTTTGTTGTTGTTGAATCCTCCTGGCGGCTTCTTCTAGTGGTTCGGCGTTGTTTATGTATTGTTTCTCGGTTCTGAATAGTTCTTTGCACCTTATCCAGTTTGCACGAGTTTTCATTTGTGGCTTGGCTTCCGCTTCGGTTTCAAGTTCCAAGATCACCGGGGAATGGTCCGACGATAAGTCCATAATTGTTTCTAATTGGTACGTCCAGTAAACATTTTTGATGACCGTGATGTCTAGTTGATCGTTTGTACTTGATCTAGCTCATAGATAGATATGTGCGATGGGTACAGCAATTATGAGATGGCTGTCGTTTATTCGTTGGCCAACTTTAGTAGCTCTTTCTCGTTTGCATTTGCCGTTCTGCTGGTCCATACAGTGTGCTTTGCATCTAGGTCCCTGCTGCAATTTTCGCTGAATTGTACCGAAACAGTTTCTTGATATCTACTTCGCATATTGCGTTGGACGGTGAATTGTGTACGGCGTAGCATATGAAGTCTCTTTTTCTTGCACGCATTTTTATTCCTGTATGTTCTATCGTTTGGAGTGTGGTTGTTTCTATTTCTTCATGAGTAATTCCATGTTTGACGAGGATGGCGGTTCATCCTCCTCTTCCTGTTAATCTATCTGTTCTATATATTTTGAAATTTTGAATCTTGAATGACTGTTGTTGAATCTTGTTCAACAACAGTCTTGAAATTGTCGACTGTCAGACAGTTCTTGAAATTGTTGACAGTCTTGAATCTGTTGTTCCAGAGATAGAATCAGTTCTCCCCTTTAGGGAAGAACTGAGTTCCCATTCCAGAATCCGATTCTTATGCTGTGCGATAAAATTGTTTAAGCTTTATTCCTAAACAATTTAATCAATTTTTCTTGCTCATTGACGAAGTCCAGTTTTTGCTTTGTCGTGGCATTGGTGTTGCTCAATGCAATGAGCATTCTTCCCAGGATTGTAGCAAGTTCGTCGTCTGCTTTGATTGCCTTTGGTTTTTCGGGGGTATTTTCCTGGTTTGGTTGTGTCGCTGTCTCTTCGGTCTTCTTTTGCCAGAAGTTGATCGTGGGTTGTGGAGCCGGCTTGAGCTTCCCAATGGTTGTTGGTTTAACGTTAGGGTTGTTTGGATTTTTAGCACAGTTCACATTTGTTTATAAATGTTCGCCGCCGCAATTTGTGCACCTAGGCGTGGTCGTCCTTGCTTTCGTGCATTCGTGTTGTGGTTTTCACCGCATTTCATACATTTTGGGTCAACGTGACAGTTCCTCAGTGAGAAGTAAGGCGGTCAAACTATTTGTAATTGCATCTGAAAAGTTTCTGCAAAGATGGCAATTTTTTTGCAAGTATCCCAGAATTCATACTGCAAAGCGCAAATATGGATAATCGTTGACATGTATTCAAAAAGCAGGCTATGTCTGAATCTTTGTTTAAAAAAAATACAACTATATCGATGGTGACGTAATGAAACTCTCCGACACGTGTTTGTCGATCACTGCGTGATCCAAACTTTTTAAAAACAGATCCTGAGGAATTCCGATTCATAAACTTAAGAAATACATAAGTGTCCAAGTTTTCAAATAATAACACAATTGATAGTTGAAAATTTCATATAAATTTCCGAATATTGCATTTATTTACAACAAATATGGTTGTCGAAATTTTTGTTGAAAAAATTGAAAATTCTCCATATTATTGAAATATTTTTCTCCGTTGATTGGTTTCCGATTCAAGGAATATGAGGGCAAATTTGGTACCTTGAAATAATGTTAATTTTTTCTCGATGTAATTATTCTATATATATATATATATATATATATATATATATATATATATATATATATATATATATTATAACGAAGAATGAATACAATGAATCGAAATTCATCACATCGCACCAAAACGGATTTCGGTTATAAGTGAATAATGTAACGCCTCCGTTCATCGTTTGAATAAAAACGTAAGAGAACATCGAACCGATAACACGCTAAATTGAAACTAAAGACATACGTTTTGATCAATAACGAAATCGTCAATAGCAGCATTTGCATCACACATGTGAAGCAACAATTTTGATCGACAATATGCATATAGATATTTGTTCATATAAGTGTGGAATCCGTTTTTATATTCCATTCAGTACAGTATCAGTAATGATATTTCATTCGATGGCGTTTTCCCTCGAGGGATAAATGTAGGCGTACTTATATAACTAAAACCACCATGACCTTCGTAGCCTTAATAATTGCGATTTTACTAATGAATATTCTATTGTTTCTGGTATTAATAAACTGTTCAACAATAAATATATGTCGTTGATATTATAGTTGACACATATGTCATGTCAGATATGCTTTTTTTTTCTTGTGATTTGATTTGAAATTGTTGATATTCCCAAGTATATCACATAATTCGAACAAATACTACTAAGCTCCAAAGGGCATACAACCAGGCATGATGAAACAATTGTATCCTATTATCATTCAACAAGATCGATGATTTTTTCGAAGCGCACTTTATATTCACTCTCGAAAGTGATGGGTTCGTTCTCGTTGACAACATTTGTGTAGATAGCTCCCGAGAGTTTTGTTTCAAATATTTCGATATTTCGATTAAAAGCCTCAGTATTTACTAGTATGAATGATTCGTGAATCTTGAAACTAACTATCCTTTTGCCCTCCGAGGCGTGAAATGGAGCGATTAGGCATGGGATGATTCTTACACATTGCAGACAGATTTATGTGGTGTTCGAATGAAATGTCCACGATGCCTCTACGAACTCGCTCTAATGTCGTCATGAGTAGGAATCTAGAACACTAGGGAGAGTTCATACGTCTTTTCTTCGATAGCGGGAGCTCACATGAATGTTCACAAAGTGTTGTTCTCCTCATTCGGATATAGGATCTGTGGGAGTTTTGAAAGTCATCGATTCATGATTCATGGATTAAATACGGACTGATGATTCATAATAATGACGAAACAATTTTATCCTATTATCATTCAACAAGATCGATAATTTTTTCGAAGCGCGCTTAATATTCACTCCCGAAAGTGATAGGTTCGTTCTCGTTGACAACATTTGTGCAGACAGCTCCCTGAGAGTTTCATTTGAAATATTATTTCGATATTACGCTTAATATATATATATATATATATATATATATATATATATATATATATATATATATATATATATATATATATATAAATACTGAGACTTTAATCGAAATATCGAAATATTTCAAATAAAACTCTCAGGGATTGTCTACACAATTTTTCGAAACGCTCTGAATATTCATATATATATATATATATATATATATATATATATATATATATATATATATATATATATATATATATATATATATATATATATATATATATATATATATATATATATATATATATATATATATATTAGGCTTACTAACTTTGTACGCACAGTTATTTTTCTCTGAATATTTTTCAAAAACCCGGAAAGACATGTTCTAGTATTTGTGCCATTCTATCTTGTTTTTAATATTTATCCCGTGTGGAGCCAGAGACTTACTCACTTACGAAGGGACTGCAATACTTCCCGTTATTTTAAATTAGTCGAATTATCAAAAAATTCCTATATTAACACGTTTGATGTATTGAAAGTGATTAACCTGTCCGTTATATAGTTGAACGGCATGTTCCTAATTTCGTAGCACGTACTTGTCCCATATATCATCGTTAATTATATGAGATACTCGTATTTGCTGTATATAAGTCAAAAAAATTTCAGAATTTAGTCCATTACCGGAAACCAATGAATATAGTGGCTCTGGTGACTGTACCAATAGCGTCTATTTGAATCGACCCTTCGCGCAATATTTTGTTGCATCATTGGTAGTATTTTATTCTGTTATCAATTACAATTAAACTTAGTCTTGCAATATTGACACACTGTCCATTCAGTTCATTGGTCCAATAGCAAGATTTGCTATGATCTGTAATCTATTTCAACGTTGTAATTGAATGCAGGTCGATAGGAGTTAGACGCAACATTTTCATATTGTTAATTTCTATTCATTTCGAGCTTCAGGTTTCTCGTCAGTTTGACTTGCTCTTTTATATCTTTGACTTGCTGCATTGCGAGTTCTGCGACTCAAGTTTGTACGTCTGATTGCTAACATTTTTAAAAACGAAATTTCAACTGTAAATTAAAGAAAACTATGTATTCTTCTTTATAATCAAAAATACCACGTGTATGTTAGTCTATTCCAACTTACCAAAATTTATATTGAATTGAAGTTTTTATATTAGTCGTGATAGCTCTGAACTAACCGTGTGATAAGATAATCATTTTTTTATATCCTTTTTTGAGAATTAATAATTATTTCTTACTTATATTATTAATAAATTATTCTTAAATTTTCTAATTTTACACGCAATTTTTTGAATTTTTTTCCTGACAACAAACACAAAAAAAAAATAGTGAAATCGGTCCAGCCGTTCACGCTCGATGGCGTGACCAAGGGAAATAGGTATTCATTTTTATATTATATAGGTAAATTAGAATTAATATTATATTACATGGTTGTTAAGTATTCTTAAATAAGTATTCTTGAATTTATTAATTTTTCAAAATTTTTTCTCTCATAAGAACCTTCTCCTGACAATAACAAACCCAACAAAAAAAAATAGTGATTCGTTATACAACAGTGATATGAACTTTATTGAATAGCAATAAAGTTCAAATTGACTCTACATTTTAGTTATAAAACGTTTTCATGGGAAAAAGAAAAGGCTGTTTTTAAAGTTTTCCCAACAATTATTCGAATTATTCTTGCCGTAAAAACCATCCTTGGACTTCAACGAAAAATTTTAAAAAAGAATTGGCAAAATTGGTTCAGGCGTTGTTGAGTTATGCGCTTACCAACACATTTTGCGATTCATTTTTATATTATAGGTATATAATCTCTCAACAGGGTTTCGGTACATTTGTAAAGGCCGGCGTTCGATAGCGAAATTTGTCAAGCGCAATATGTGAGTGTCAATAATTTCCAACAACATAGAACATTTTTCCGATATCTAGAGTGGTAAAACCTGTTGTTGAAGAATAGCAATCCACCATCACTTCTGCAGAGTCGGAGTGCATCTATGCGATGTAGTAAGTTATACGAACTTTCTACAGTTGTTGTCGTTTTTCTTATCTCAACTGGCTAGTTTCCTTAGACTAACGAAAATTTTCTTTTCTGAAATATTGCAGGAAATGATAACTTAAAAATCAAGTATCAAAATGAAACATGTGTTATTCAGTTAATACTTATAAACAGAGTATTAATGATATCTAATCGGCTTTTAACAGTACAAGTTCTTCGCCTGTTGAAATATACGCGAAAATTCAAATAGAACAGAAAAATTAACTAATAGACATAATTTTCACAGTTGAAAAAGTAATAATGCTTCAGTTAATCGCATAATAACTAACGAGAAAATAACATAAGACAAAAGGTAATGATTTACGTGAATAACTCGGTAATTCACTACGACTATAAGACATGATTTCTACTGAAAATAGTTCAATTGCGTTATAAATGCACAATATCATTGTAGTAATACGTTGATGAGAAAAACCTGTTTTCGAATCGGAGCGAATAATTCGAAGTGAAACAAAAACAGAATTATAGAATTAATAACAGCCAAAATTATGGGTAAAGTAACTACGAATAAATTAATTTCATTTAAAAACGTTGAAATTTTTTTAGATTTGTATAATTCAAAACAATTTGTTGAAATTCTACATAAAAATTATGAAATACATTCCAAATATGTTTCGGAGTACTAATACATCATTAGAAGTTTAATACAACTAGATGTTTACTTTTACTGTGTTAGACAAACTCTTAGGACAATCAGTCTCAAAGGGGTTGAGACTGATTGTCGGTTCACACTTAAGATTGCACTTTCGAGGCAGATTCGTGAGACTCTACAGCCACAACAATCTCTAGAATTGGATTATTTCATTTCCACCTGAGAGTATGAGCGGTGAGTTTGTATTTCTGTGAATATGTAGTTTTCATCAAGAGTTTGCTTTTATCATACTCTACAAAATGAACAAACAACGGAAAATGAAAAAAGGGACAAATGGTTGACTAGAAGTAAAGTATTCCGATAAAATTTATATGTCACGTTTCACAGGAGCCCTTCTGTCTCATATAAATGAATCAACTCCATCACTTTATCGTAGGATAGATAACCTGACCAAACGTTCCCCTCTTGTCAGGACAATATTTGCAAAACAGACCAACGGTAATTTGAAATGGAGTTTTCTTAAATTAAATTCCTTTCAGAATTGAAAAAATTACAGTAACAGCCTACCTGTTGACTTCGAGCGCATCATTGTGAAAATCTATTATTTTTTCACATATGCAGCGTTCGAGTAGAAGCTTTAAGCTTTGTGATTTCGTGGAATCATAATTCTGGGCTACAAGGCGTTCTTCGAAAATCCAAACTTAAAATTATGGTTACATTTTCTACACACACAATTGGCAACCTTTTATGAACCTGTTTTGAAAATCAAAGGGCAAAATGTGTCCAGACATACAGTCAGCCAAGAAAATTAATCGTCCCAAAAGAAGAGATTAAGATTTTCCTCCTCACATCGTCCTTAACCTGTTTATGAAATGCCAGTATAAGTGTTAAATCCACAATTCAAACAGAACTGCTTACGTAGAAAGAAATACAGAAAGTGGTGAATTTACTGGTCGCGCAAGAATTTATTAGCAGTAGCCAAGATACGAAAGTCTTGTATTTACAACTTTGCGACAAATGAAAAAAATCTCCGACTGGAATGCTGAGAATGTAAACTGTTAAATCGAATTATTTTAGCACTTCAGTATAAACAATCTTCGTTTTAATAACTCTGCCATAATTATTGAGGACTGTATAAGCCTAGCATTTTTTCTTAAACGCAAAAGTGATAAAACAGAACATTAATTGTCGAAGTGATGAAAGCTGATTTTATTACGAAGATGAATATGAATAAATCATTGAGTGGTTTCCACATTTATCTAAAAACAATTTCAGATAAACAAATTTCTTCAGCTGCCAAATAAAGAAATAGGACTTAAAAGTCACGCCACTGCTAGTACTTTGTTAATTTAGTAATAATCTATCATCTTCAATGAAAAACCTGTGAAATCCAAAAAAAATGTTTATTATATTATTCAGCAGATGTCTCGCTTTGGTAAAAAAAAAATAAATGATCACGTTATCGTAGGACCATTTATTTTCCTCTCTCGCACTTATTTTGTGAATATTCAAAATAATCGAAATGCAACTCCAGAAGAAGGTTCCGATCTCTGGAGAACTTTTCAGGTATTCACAATAACCGAAAATAATCTCTGAAATAAAATAATTGTTGAAAAATCTCCAAACACTAACTAAAGACGAGACCAAGTCGCAAGAGCTGCAATGTGAGTGTACATTTGCAAGAATAATCTAGGAGACTTGCTGAGACTTGTTTCGATACTGCTGTCAACCCCTGTCCATTTGTGAATCGAGACTAATTTACAGACTACGATGGACAATTACATTGAATTTTATTATACCGAAACCGATGCTGAAGTTTCACATTGATGTTTTATGTAAAAAAATATGTATCTCTTTTTTTTGCAATCTCTAAATTAAAAAGATTGTAATAGATATTTGAACTATAATATTCTGCCTTGGAGCTGCTCTACAGAAATAAATAGGCTATTTATTACTTAGAAGCTATTAGTTCGTTTAATATTCGATATTCATCGACGAACATCTTATAAGTTTATCTTCATTAAAAATTATTACCTCCTCACCATACCTTGCGTATATATTTAATGATGTTTATTATATTATCACAAGATGAAGATAGGTTTATTAAATTGTATAGTAATCCTAAGTATTCAATAAGGAAAAGTGATGTGCTACTTTTGAAGTATGAAGCAAAATATGAATGACTTTATTAAGAGTTACAAATCATCAATGTTTACCGTCGAATTTTAAATTATTAAATGCTCATTTGTTCAAAAGCCTAGTCTCTGTTATTAACACAGGTTGTGGCAGAGTACTTTGATTCGAATATAGTTAGTAATGTATGAATCGATTTTTTTGTCCATTTAAAATGCTTATTTTTTCTTTATTACTTTTCCTACACAATGTGAAATTGTCTTAAAGGATTGATATTTTTGAGGTCATATTTCTTTTTCAATCGCTGTTGTGTACTATTGTAAATTTCACATAAAATTGAAGGCATATTTTTGTTTGAGAACTGAATGGATATTCAGACTCAAAACTGAATTAAGTCGTTTTGTGAGCATTCCTCTTGATTGTAATTACTGTTTCAATTGAATAAATATAGAAGAACAATATAAGGAACGTTTTATAATGAATATTATTATAATATACGTTCTAAATGAAACAAATTTCTGTAATTTAGTCAAACGTTTACATGAAATATATTTAACGATATTTCATCAAGTGTGCGAGAAATCGAGTGACTGTTTTTCACTTGAAGTGACTCGAGTTAATAACCCTAAAAATGAAAAGGGATTACCCGTATTCGTCAACATTCATCATTCGATATGAATAAGCTGTTGTCTGGTACAATTTTAATTGTCGTAATTTATGCTGCTTAATGCAAAAGTATTCTCAGATTTCATGTTAAAATATTTAAACAAGAAACGAGCGAACGTTACACAAATACAAAACAATGGCGAAGTTCAGTTTCGCAGGATTGTGAAAAACGAGAGTTTCACGTTTAATATCCGACAAATATTGCCCAATTCAATTCACTCTCGTCTGCAACGAAATGTTCGAATTGAGGCGATATTTCACAATAATTATTATTGTAAATTTGTTGAATTTGTCGAAAAAAATTCGTTCATTATGTTTGCGGATGATTAGATAATTCTATGGTCATATACTGCGGTGGTGAAATGTATAAAATTTATGGACCGACTAGAGTTGTAATTTTAGGTTTTATATCAAATTGTCTGCCTCGTCTTTCATGAAAGAGATACCTTATGTAACATAATCAAGTTTAAGTGAATTTAATAGGCTTCCATCCGACACTCATCTCTGCTTTATTTTCAGATTAACCTGCGCTTGATCTTAGTCAGCGGGAAAACAAAAGAATTCCTATTCAGTCCGAGCGAATCAGCAGGTGATATAGCCCAACATGTGTTCGACAATTGGCCGGAAGGTAGGTCGCTCATATTTTCTTGTTCGTCACACTAACGACCGTTATTGCCGTGAATGGTATGTCGTTAAGTAGGGTATTCTGGATTGAAGTTATTAGAGAAATAGTTTCATTGCCAAACGCACATTATACATTTCATCATATTGTCAGTGTTCGTATTTTCAATTCAATTTCCGTCAACTGTTCCGTCTTTAACATGAATATTGATAAGTAAATGCAAACCTAGGTAACCTAGGCCAGACATGTAGGAAATTTGGCAAGAGTAACTGCAGCTAACTTGCCGTAAAATAATGCGCTAGTATTCCAACATGTGGCACTATAGTGATAAACATTCATTACTTATCTCTTTGATATAGTGGATAATCTTTTTTCCAAAAAACTTCATTGGGTGTGTGTATAAACTACAAAAATCTAATTATCCAAATGTAAAATGTTTGTCCAACACAAAGTAACACTCTGGAGACACATACAAACTAAGACATAAATATAAAAATTGAAAACAAAAAAATTAAAGGGCAAAAGTTGTTAAATAATTTGGCATTATGTTGAGGAGAAATCCAATTTCAATAATCACGTTGACTTCATATATTCCAAAATCTACAAAAAAATCGACTTTCTGAAACTAATTGAAAAAATCTTACTACATATATGAAGTTCTTGCTTTTTAAGTCAAAAATAATGGCACCCTTAGAAAATTGTTCCGTTTGACAAAAAAAACTCAACAGCTACAAAAGTTGCAGAATAGTAATAGTACTTTGAAATTTAATGTATATACTCCAATCGAAAGAATGTAACATTTCCTATAACAGTCAATTAATCAGGTAATAGTTAAGGCTACACTTATATTTATATTTGAAATTTTAAAAATTTTCCCATATAAACATTCCCGCTGTAACATGTGCCACTGATGTACACGCTATTAAACTAGAAATGCTGACAGTTTTTATATGAGACAACTTTCGTAGACTTTCTAACTCTAGAGACAGTATGTATAAAGGGTGTTTTTTTTTTAGAGGTATAGAACTTTTAAGTTGGCATTACTGTTGAAGATGGCGACCGATTTAACAGCTGAGAAGTGATTTATTCTCAGTTTGGTTTGGCAATTCATCATGAATAGACTCGCCCCTGAACAACGCTTACAAATAGTACAATTTTGTTCGAAAATAATGGTTCTGTGCGGAATACGTATCGCGCACTACGTCCATTTTATCGTCGACAAAATCGTCCATCAAGTTAATTCGGTTGACCATGGAATGTTTTCGCACCACGTTTACTCTTATTGATAACTCGCATCCCCAGAGACGCCGTACAGAAGAAGCTTTTGCTACTGTAGAGCGTAGCATTGAGGAAGACCCGAATGAGTCCATCCGCCATCGAGCACAGGAATTGGATCTGTGTCCATCCACTTTATGGAAGATTTTGCAGAACTATCTTGGTTTGCGTGCTTACAAAATCCAACTCTTGCAGGAATTGAAGCCAAACGATCATCAAGCAAGGCGTAGATTCGTCGAATGGGCCCAAAACGAGATTGCCGTTGTTCCCGATTTTCATAAGCGAATTTTGTTTAGCGATGAAGCGCACTTCTGGTTAAATGGCTACGTCAACAAACAAAACTGCCGCATTTGGAGTGAAGATAATCCTCAAGTGTATGTCAAAACACCGTTACATCCAGAAAAACTGATTGTTTGGTGCGCTTTATGGGCTTGTGGAATCATTGGTCCGTACTTCTTCAAAAACGATGATGGCCAGAACGTTTCAGTCAATGGTGATCGGTATAGAGCCATGATTACTAACTTTTTCATTCCTGAATTGAACAACCATGATGTCCAGGAGCTGTGGTTTCAGCAAGACGGCGCAACATGTCACACAGCTCGTGCCACAATCGATTTATTGAAAGACACGTTTGGTGACCGCCTAATTTCACGTTTTGGACCTGTGATTTGGCCTCCAAGATCTTGTGATTTAACACCGCTAGGCTACTTTCTGTGGGACTATGTAAAGTCATTGTTCTATGCGGATAAGCCACAAAGGCTTGACCATTTGGAAGACAATATTCGCCGTGTTATTGCCGATATACGGCCACAAATGTTGGAAAAAGTCATCGAAAATTGGACGTCCAGATTGGATTACATCCGAGCCAGCCATGGCAGTCATATGCCAGAAATCATATTTAAAATGTAATGCCACAAGATTATCTTTCGAATAAAAAAATTCTTGTCAATCGAATTACCCATCATGGTTTTATTGCAATTTAAAGTTCTATATCTCTATAAAAAAAACACCTATTATGCAGAATTCAATGCATACAATAAATTGCCTAGCTCTATAAAGACTGTAAATAACCCAAGGTATTTAAACGTAAGTTAGCTGATTTCATTTCAGACATAAATAATAGGTTAAAAATGAATAAGTATCAAACGTAAGTCTTTCAACTAATATGAATTTTTAATAGTTGGTTCTAAATAAACATTATCATTATCAAAAAAATATCAAGTATTCAATATTAAAATAAATATCACTTGAACAAAACACACCGCTTCATTTTATAACCATTGTATCTTTCTTGAAGCTTTGTTCTTCTTCTTCGTTCTAAGGACGACTTGTCCTTAATTTTTCCAAACACAATTCTATATCGTTCATCCTTACAGATTGGCGTCACGAGGCCGTTTCCAAAGCCGAAATCTTACGACTTATTTATCAGGGCCGGTTCCTGCACAGTAACGTAACACTTGGAGCATTGGGTCTACCATTCGGAAAGACCACCGTCATGCATCTGGTGCCCAGGGAAAATTTGCCGGAGCCAAATTCTCAAGGTGAGATCGTCACTTTTATTGAATAACAGTTTTGATAGATTGGTTCTATCTGAAAGGATTGTATATCATTGTTCAAATAATAATATATTATTCACTAAAAAAATATGGAATCTCAGTTTAGCCAAATGAATATATGTAAACAATCCAATGTCAAACAACCTTAACCTATACAAACAACTCTACTTAGCCTATACTCGAAAATAATAATAACTTCATTCTATGATAAACAAAATCTAGAGGAACGTAATCCAGAAAAGTGAAGAAGGAAAACCTTTTCTGATTCTGAAAAATTAGATTGAACTATGTTTAAAGTAACTGAATAATATTTATAAAAAAAGTTATCGGAAATAACATGTAAAGAAATATGATATTATGACGTCTGATATCTAGAGCAGGGCTGCCAACAGGTGTCCCGTAGTGGATATATTGTAGTCCGCGGAAGGTAATTAGACTTCAGAAACGTTATTTTTCAAATCTTATCTGACAAAAATTCAGAAAGGAAATGTGTACCTTCCTCAAAAAGTATGTTCCATTTTGTACAACTGAACTGGAAGTAATGTTTCAAGATCTAGAATTTTCAAGGTAGTTAGATTTACTCACATCTTTGACTAATCGTCTTACAGTTTAGGCTTGAGTCTTCAAGAAAGAAACTAGAAGAGTTAAGGTTTCATTGAAAGGATTTTGGAATAAGCTGAAAATATTCAAACATGCTTTGGAAAACAAGATCTTGGCACACTTCCCTAGATATCTTCAACTAGAAGAAGAATTACAATTTTCCTCAGTACGAGATTTGGAAAAAATGCAAATCTCAAATGCAGTATACTCATTACACATTACAATAACAAATCTCAAAAGCAGTATACTCATTACAATATTCTCTCGGGACTACCATTGAGCAACCATTTGACCTCAACCTGGGCTATGTGATCTTCAAGCTGATTTATTTCTAATGACCAGACATGATCTCATCAAATTGGTGTGTAAGGAGAGATATACAAACTTTTGAAATTTTGGAAATAAATGATTAGTTTCCCACCATGAAATTTGTAAAAAACTACAACAGGAACAACCCTACACATTCTTTCTCACATCTCATGGGATTGTCTACAACTGAACTGAAGGTGGTTAACAAGTGGTGAATGCAGCTGATCGACCACAATTTTCAAATTGAATACTTTCTTATTTTAAAGCGTTGCAATATTTGTCTTAGATCTCAAATAATCGCATAACAAAAAAAAATAGACAAATAGTACTTTTTTCTTTAAATTGTATTTATATTTTACATAATTTCTTATTGTTATTTAAAAAATATCTACTTATTATTACTTGGCCAGCCACCACATTAAAGGTATCAGTAAAGGCCCTTGAGGCCTCGCAAATTGGACACCGCTGACTTAGAGCGATCTTAAAATCACGGGCTACGAAATTATCACTGGCTTCATGATGGTCCATGAAGATTATAGATGGATTGTAATCAGTTGAATCTCTCAAGGGGTTGTAGAACCACACCTCTCTAGAAGAATGAAAGAACAACAAATCATGGGACCATAAAATTCGCATATACTTATGCGTTTCATCCTAGAAAATATTGTACTCTCTTCTTTAAAGATGCTTACCTCAGCAATGCTTGCTCAAAGTACCCTTTCTGTTTGAATCATTCACCCATTAAGATCATTGGCTTAGGAAATTCCCTGGTGCATGTTTCGAGAAAGTTTCCCAAAGCTGCCTTTGCTTATTGTTGTCTTTATTTCTTCTGTTTACGCCAACTTTACAATTACTGTAATTGATTTCTTCAAATTTGTTTTGACAGATGCAATTCCCTCTTTAGTTCCAAGAAATTGTCAAGGTAGTACTTTTCTAAGATGTAGTCAGATTGTTGATTTTAAAAAATTCTCATCACACTATGTTTCCTTAGGTTACTACGAATTGATACTAAACTGCGTTTGGCTCCATTCCCTTTTGTACAACCCTTAGTTGTAAGGTGATTGCTGAAATAAGTAAACTTGTCTCTCGACTATACCTCGCCCACAAGAATACATAGGCTTTTCTGAAGGATACTTTAAAATTTTCCTGGGAACTCATTACCATTTTAGTCTCCTTTTTTCAGTGAATAAGTGACAAATTAAAATTTTGTGTGATACCATGAATAGAAAGTATATGTTCTATTTTGAGTATCATTCATTTTTTACTCCAAATACGTTTGTTCATGCATGCTAAATAGAAATTTCAGGATTATTTATACCGTTTTTACACTTTGTATGTGAGGCAACATCCAAAAAAAGTTTTTTGACTTGGATGTTTAATATAAAATACAAATTATGATATTCAATACTTTTGTAACCGTTTTTCTTAATCTAACCATCATTGTGAAAGTAAAATGTCTTTATAGCATTCCGTAAAATTAATGATTATCTTTCTTTGCAGATCAAAGACAAAAGAGCAAAGGCGGTGGTAGCAGTTGCTGTTCAGCATCATGCTGCATCCTGTAAATAAATTGAAAAAATTTCTCTAATGTTAGTTCCATAATATATTATATTTATATATAACGATAAAACGGCCGTTCAGGCGGCAGGAACGACGTATTGAATGGAGATTGTGGGTGTAAAATTACGAAGTTATTGTGACGCTAGAGCATGCATAAAAGAATGGAGAAAAATCGCAAAAAAAGATAGTTATGTGCAAAAGAAACCAATGGACAATTTGGATTTTCCGTAATGTTGTGATATCGTGTATAAATGAAAATAGGTGAAGACCGTGCACATGAAAGGACTGAGGTAACTAGCATTAAAAATGCCTAAGAAGATTTTGTTGTTCATCGATTTATTACATTAAGTTCAATGGAAGCAGCATCATAAAATTGCATGAAGTACTAATTTTCTCAAAATATTCAGACATTATACTTAAGTTTTCTGCAATCATATAAATTTTATTTATTGATCATTGCTATGAATCGATTTCATTTGTTTATGTGCGTGGTTTTACATCTGTGTAAGGGTGTACTGTTTTTATTGTTTAGACAAATCTCATACTCATTACTTTTAATCATAATTTATATTTTCGCAGAATGTCACTGAGGTATTTGTTATTTGTTGAATTTGAAATTATCTATAGAGGAGGAGAAAAGATTCTACATTGAGTTCAGGAATGACTGAGTTAGCCAATAATAAATTGCAATAGATTTGATTAAAGCTTAAATTATTTATCGGTTTCATGCAGACGTGACATTCTGTAGTTATTATTTTTAATGTATTTATGTAAATATTCAGATTTCATTGTTTTATACTTGAACGAGATCGTATTATTCGTGTTTTTATCATCACAGTTGTTTAAGTGGAAGTAAGTCTGTCATTATGATATTTGTGAAGAACTCATTTTCATAACATGTATTCTGACGAATATATTGTTTCTGCTTTCTGAGAAGTTGGAGAAGAGCAGAATGAATCGAAGTACAAATTCCATCAGTTTCTTATCTATAACCCAGTGATTACATTGTTCAATTTTTTTTCAGAAGAACGCGAGATTGTTAAGGTGAAGCATGTCTTGCTTATTAACCCAGCCAAAATTAATCTTCCATTTGAATTATAATAAGTAGTAAAAATGGGTTGTAATTAAAAATTTTTTAATCAAGTTGAATAATTGTTGCCTATAAATTTCAATTTCCCTTTCTTTTTTCTCTCAGATTCAGTGTTATTCCTTCAAATGCCATTCAATAAGAATTTATATGATGAACTAATAAATTTTTTTTTTTTCGAATGACATTTTAGAATTGACTTACCCTTTTTTATTTCCATGTTGACTCATTTAAAAATAGGATTCTCTTTCATTATGAATGCAAATTACTAACAATCATAAAATTGGATCTATTAGGTAACAATGACTTCTGAAGGTCTCACTATTAAATAATCACCATAAAATAGCTTTTCTTCTAAATTGAGGAAAGTTGATCAGAAACTTAAAATTATAAATGGAGAAAACTTTTCAGGAAGCTGTATTTATTCTACGTTGATTTTTGGGATAGACTAATTCGATAACAAAAGAGTAGAAATTATAAAATATATCTAAGGCTAAGAGTTTTTAAGAAAAAGATGTATATATTACAATACCTATTGATGTTAACTAGCCATTTTATGTATCTTTTACCTTAAACTCGAATTTTTGTATATGGTGGACTTAAATGCTAATTTATTTTTGTGAATTATTCTCATTGACTTGTATTAAATAAACATTGACATGTCTTACAATTTTCACCAACAGCTTTAATTTCATTTGAAAAAAACTACTGATATTTAAAACCCAAATTTTATCTCCTAAACTTGGATATTTATTTTGGCTTGAATAAACTTACTTAGAAATTTTAAAATGTTTTTTATTTTCTCATACATATCCTGTTTCACTTTATAATATCCAAGAAAGGAAGAAGTTGTCTGCTTAATTACTGCTGAATTATTTTCAAATTATGCTAGCGTGTTTTTCTAGATATTCCCTGATATTGTATCTGGAAATTGTTACCTTCATAGCCATATAAAATTGATATAGTATATCATGTGAAGTAAGTTATTTCCTTCATTACATTCAAAAAACACTATCACTCAGGCAACAAAGTTAAAGCTTGTCGATTTGTTGTGCTATAACTTCATTCTTTTTGTGCATATATAGCTTTGTGAAATAATTCAAAATATTCAATGTGTAAATTCTGATTAGCTGTAATAGATAACCTGTCTTATGAATTAACTTCTGTATTCAGTATGTTCAACTGATATTTGAATTCATCTTTTACATCGACATATATCCTTTTAACACCTAAATCATCTAATACGGCATTAATATGAGTTTATCAACATGGGTCCCAGACCATTTACTGCAGAACAAACCGTCATAGTGTGTGTGTTGTTGCTTGGAAGCTTATTGGTGAATATTTCTTCACAATTAACGAAAGTAGCTTTAGAAAGCACTACAGCAATGGACGCCTAAATCTGACGTCTAACTGACTCGAAATAAATGCCTTTATTATTGTAAAGTGATTAAGAAACTATGTTAATTTAGTGTTTTCTCATTTTTGGTGACAAAACTAAAACTTTAATTTGTGTATTTTGTAGAGCCTGGCTTTTAAGCAAATCATATCCATTTTTATCAAATTTGAATTAATTCAATGAAATGATTCGGCTTGAAAACTTTTCCGATAAAACACATGCATGGCTGATTTTAATCAGGCCATGAAAGTCCGGCGGTGTTGCCAAAACTGAGTTCGTGTTCTACTTTCCTAGTCGGTTGTTCCCAAAGTTTTTGTATATTGCGAACAAATAAGAAATATTATTCGTATTTAAAACATATAGAATGTTATATTGTGAACACATATTTCTGTATCAGAAAAATGTGAAACATTTATTATTGCAAGAAAACCACGATGTTTTCCATAAAGGCCCACTGCTTAAAAAATACTTCTGTTAGTCAGTGGGACTTATTTACATGAAAAGTTGCCTAACCAAATTAATTGAATTATCTGAGAGAAAAGGAACCTTGAAATAAACGCTGTAGGAATTACTCAAATTGAATTATTTACCTGAGTATAAATTAATATTATATTTCTGTTTAGCGCAATCAACAAACTACTTTATGAAAGTATTGAGCTTTCTTTGTTTAGTTTTTTATTCAATTTTCAATCTTTTGAAAATACTTCATGTGTCAGTGATGTGTTAACTAAATCTATTTCCAGAAATTTCAAAAACATCCTTCAGTATCTTGACTGTTATTTCATCTTCGCAATTACTTGTATTTTTCAAACTTCTTACGATATTTTTCAAATACTGCATATATACCTTCGCAAAATTTCACCATTTTTGGTATAGATCGTATGGCATATTCGTGGTTATGTATCGAAATTATAGCATTCATTATTTTATGTACACTATACTATTTACAAAGTAAAAATTGAAACTCCGAGCAATATCTTTATCGTCTCGTACTATTTCGTTATTAACCACGACATATGGTGTATTATTAGTTTTATTTGGTAATAATTGTCTTAGGTTTTTCCATAGTTGCTGCGAATTTTTTTATTTGTATTCAAGATATCAATGAAATATCTTATTTTTGATTCCCTTATCATTGTTACAACCTCATTTCTCAAACTTTATATTCCTGTCATGATACCTATATAATAATTTATATTCCTGTTATGGTATATGTATAAATAACAACAAATTAAATATTGTTTGTTTACGATTCGCTACAAATTCATGAAGAATTTGAAATAGTTTTCATTAAATGATAGAATTACAATGACAATATTTCTGTCATTTGATGAAAACTGTTTTCTCAAAGTTTTTGTAAAGCTACAATTCGGAGCGAAACGTCAACTAGAGACAAAATTTTTCTATTTGACCAAAAAGGTTATATTTTTTAAACAAAATATAAACACATCTATCTAGAAAATGGTAATGGGATGCTAAGAATAAATATATCCGGAGTTACCTACCTTCACCTTCGGATATATATTTTTATCTAATATATATTTTTTCTGGATATACTTCTCTCAGAGTTACGATCGAAATATATCCGTCATTCTCAACTCGGGATGATAATTCGTATATCCAACCCTTTACTAGATATAGTAATCCCATGTCTAATTCCAATAGAACTAGCGCGTGGTAAGATCAGTGTATTTTGTGTTTTTGCTTCATGGTAAGTAAATTTTACACCAATTTGTTTTTCTTCAAAATCAATTTCAATTGCAGATAATAATACTTTTTACTATTTTCAACTGATTTTAATGTATGCATTTTAGTCCTGACAAAATCAATTAGAAAAAAAATTGAAATTAAATAAGCTTGTACCTTAGACCAGTCCAAGGTACAATCGTCTTGTCACAGTTTTGTCTCGATTTTGAACAATTAAATATTAACCCAAGAAAATTTCATTGTTTCAGATATTACCTCAAAATTGCGCGAAGTAAACTTCGTGTTAAAAGACCAAGTGTAAACGTTGAAGATATTAATAATATTATTAATACTATTTCGAATAATAATATTTCGAAAACTACCCAAATTAGGCACGTTCAATCGTTCAGAAAATTAGGAGCTACAAAATTTGACTATGTTGCTGCCAACAATGTCAAACAAATTTTTAATGCAGAGGAAGAAATTATTCTGAAAACATATGAAGCTTTGCCCCAGAAAAAATTTGGCATTTCGACGAGTCCGGACTTAACGACTGTACATGTACCACGAAAAATCATAAGACCTAAGGAAATTAAACAAATCGTAATAACTAGTGATGAACGAGGGCAAATACCAGTTCAAGTAAGTTCTCATTTCCTTTATTAGAAACAATGAAAATACTATCACTGAGGCAACAAAGTTTAGGAGAACTTATCAATTTATTATACCATAATTTCATTATTTTTGTGCATATACACTTTTGTTGATATGTTGAGTTTTGAAATAGTATGGTCCCTACACAAATCGCAATTCTTTCTTTCAAATCACAATTTTGCTTCTTCTAAACATTATTTGTCATAAGCAAAATTGTCTGCGTTTTTTTCTTGTCAATTTTTTTTTCATAATCGTATATATATAAAATATATGTAAAACTTCGTGAATAAATTCAAGTTTTGAAAAAATATGATACCTTTATATTTTAACTTTTAATCACAATTCGTACTTAAATAACTCTAAACGTATATTAGACTATGTCTTATATTACTTGTGTTACACGGTTCTCGAGAAATTTACGTATGTTTTTTGCCAATATATTTTAGCAATCTAAAAAATTTCCATTGGCGCGAATTCTGATTTGCTAGGATAACCTCTGCTACGCATCAATTTGTGTACTATTCAGTAGGTTCAACTGACTTTTGAGTTCGTCTGGCACATCCACGTATATTCTTCTAATACCTATACCATCCAATACGTCATTCAGTTTATCAACATCGAAACCCTCATCATTTATTGCAGACCAAACTGTTAAAGTATGTGTGTTGTTACTCAAAAGTTTATTCATTTCATTTTTAGACTCTGCTACCAATCCTGCTCTCACTGCAAACGTTACTGGTTGGCGTACTTCGTTCGTTTCAAGAACTCGAAGCATCTCGCGTACATTAGATTCTGTATATCCGACCTTTTTTGTCGCATCGAAACCTGTGGTCCAGCCCAAAGACAAAACGCTTCTGGGAAACAATTTTCCTCCCTTTATAAATAGAGTAGCATCCACCGGATTTGATTGTGGATGTGCCAAAGGTCCTTCTAATATGTCTGCGTTAAGCCAAACTGGATAATTCGCCTGAAATGTGTATGTATCAACGTTATGAATTATCAATACTAGAAAATAATAAGATAAATATAATTTCACAAAAGCTTTGAAATATTTTGTGTTAAGTTTATTTCCTTCCTAGGATTTGCTTATATATGTTCAAATAATAAAGGACCGAATACGCCCTTTCATTCAAAATGACAAAATGAAAAATTTCTATCAATATGATTATGATATAATCAAAAGTGAACAAAACTGATAGAACTATGGATGAGAAAGCAAATTTGGATATTGCATCCTTTCAAAATTATATACTATCGTATAATTATTTAAACTGACTATGATTTAAAATGTACATTTTCTATTCCTAATTAACAAATGGTATTATATACTACACATAATTGACATTGTGACAAAATAGCCAATCCAAGTATGTACCACTACTAGAGATGGACTACTCTTGAACAGAGCAGTCCATATGCAGATTGTGACATTTATATCTCCTTACACTTAATACACACACATATTTATATATATATATATATATATATATATATATATATATATATATATATATATATATAATATATATAAAAGAGCATGCCTTTCTCCAAGCAGAAGAACAGCAATCAAACAAATTATATTAATTATGACATTCCAAGGCAAAATAATGTTTGAATATTTCTTTGATCTCTATAAAATCGGCAATATTGTATGAGAATATTCTTGAAAATACTTGTTTTGATGTTGATATTATGTAGCATAGACATAAAAACAGTTCTGTTGTATAAGAATGGTATTCACAATAAATTTATGGATGAAGCATGTTTGGTGCAGCCTTCGCGTATTCTCCATGTTCAACCACTTTACATCTCTTAAGTTATGAGAAATTCCTTCAAATTTCTCATGTCTCAGACAGTAATTGTGTGCTGTTCAAATTCTCTGTGTGTGGTACTATGTTAAGCTTTTTTAATATACCACATTAGTGTGGTTAAATCTAGGGAGCTGCGGTGGCTCACATAACATCCAGTTTGTTGGTTCTCGTGACGACATTAGTAAATTAATTTTAGGCTGATATCACCGATGAGTAAAATATTGAACCTAGGTTTTTTACTTCCTCTTTAATTTTTACTTATTGTCAGTCTTTATTTGCACTTGGTCCTCTACTTTAGCAATATATGTTTTTGTGTCCAGAAATACTACAAAAGTCTCCAAGTGCAAATGGTGAGCAAGGGATAAGTCTTCAGATCATACAATCCACTGAACTTAACAGAAAGCCGACACAGAAAACTGTTGGTCGACTGCGTAGTATTGTGCACCGGCAGCAAACACAGTGTATAATAAGAGGCTCACAATTGGTCCATGAGGAGCCCCACTGTCAATGTTATTCTCTCCGAAGTTGTATTATCAATTTTAAAGTATTATTTCCTCTCGTGCATACAACTTTGATATGGAGGAAAAATGGCATTGCTTGTGTCAAAATCTCGAGTAAAGTCGAGATGAGGTGGCCTATTTATTGAATATTAATGGTTACGCTGGAACAATGTTAATTCCGAATGATAGATAAATACCAGAAATATTTGGTGAAATCGGAAAAACGAGTAAGCATTTTCTGCATCAAAAAAATTGCATGATGACTTTCAGCAATGGAAGTAGCGGTCTCAGTATGGAAGTTTCCCTATATTACATGTTAAAAATCAAGTGTTTTTCGCAATAAAACTTCTAAAATTTAGTTATCAATTTCAACATCAATATTTCAATTTCCTTCATTAGCTCAGATATATTCATAGGAACAATGATACGTGGAGGCATAACATACGCAGCAAGGTCAACGTATCACCATTGCCGAAAACTAGAAGTAGATATGTAACAGAAAACTCCAACACATTCGGATTCTGAAGAACGTTGACGTTCAAATGCTGAAATATAGAAGGCGCAGTTCAACATGTTTACAGTGTTTTTAATAAATGGTAATTCACAATATACCCGCAGAATACGTTTATCGGTTGTGTACATTTTAAAGAATGGGAATTTAAAAGTTACCTTCGATAATATTGCACTAAATTCTTCGTTTCTGATAGCAGATTCAAAAGCTTCTATACATTTGAAATCTAACTTGATTCCTTTCTTGGCAGCATTTCTTTTGTTAAATTCGTCCACAATACTCACAAATTGCGATAACGAAAGGTCCGAAACATTGTTAGGTGGATGTCCCATTATAGGAATATTATTTTCTTTGTTATCTGCTGTTCTACCAATAACTATGTCTGCTTCAAGCATATCTATTCCACCTGGAAATAATTACGGAATATTGATGAATATTTTTCTATAAACTAAATACTCAGCAGAAATATTAAAAAGACAAATTCTGTAAATGGCGAACTCACTATTCAGAGAACTATTCAAGTAGGCTTTATCGTTTACTGCATGTGCCCAAGTGATTGTAGCTAAGTTTATCTGCATTTTATATCCTTGTGAAATATCAGAATGAATGAACAGTAAACCTAAAAAGTGAAAAATATACCATATAATGAAATTGGAAAAAAAATTTTTCCCGTTTTTCCCATCAAATAATATATAAAAAAAAGTTACGGCACTCTTATAAATAAACTTTTCAGATATTAACTACACATATATGTGATTTGATAGGTCTTATTGATATCATTAAGACCTATCAAATTAATCGAAGTTTACTAAACCTCTGGCAATGAATTCAAATTTTTTCAGCTTTAAAACTGGATATTCAGAAAATTCAGGGGTAATAACTTCGAATTCATTACCACATTAATTCATGATAATTGTTTTTCTTATTTGCAAATATATATTCCACACAACTTATTTTATTGCATACTACTTTCTATACTGGGAACGTTTAGTGATCGTTTGTAACATAAATCATTATTTTCGAAGAAATTTCAGTTTAGAAATATATATGGACAAAGGAAAATATTGGATCAGCTTATTTATATTTTTGGAACTTCCTTATAGATTGCAATATCTCCATATTGTTTTATTGAAACATTTATCCGTGATAGAAATCAAGGAACAAAGGAAAATGGGATTCGGATAATAGAATATTCTTCATTTGTTTCGCTTACTTACAATAAATTTTATAAATTGAAAATTTTTTAACATTAAAAGTTGAAAGCAGCTATTATTGATATTTCAAATGTATATTGACATTTAATTAGCGACGATTGCACTTTTACGACCGAAAACCGATGAATTGAAATACGTTTACTACCAGATACGAGAGGGCGCTGTATTCTGATTAAATTGTGTTTTTGATTAACGTATATTATTGATGAGTAAATATGGTTTTTTCTTAATTTTTAATTGATCACTATATACAAACAATGAACAGAGGTTCATTGATTATGATGAAAACCTTAACTTACAGATGTGATAGAATGTGCCTAAAATTTATTTGTAACCGACAATACAAATTTGTCGCAACATTAGTCGTTGAGCCAGAAATACTTATGAATCATACGTCTTAGAACTATGTTAGGCTCGCTTTAAAAGTGATGGTAGAATTATATACTTCTTACCAGCTTGATGATGTTATCTATCACTCCGAGCGATGTAGAATTGACGTTGGCACACTTTACCAAGAACGGTAACTTACCTACTACTTGTCAACTGAGCGACAATATACATACGAGAATGATTTCGTATGCAAATTTTCAAATATTTGAAAAGCTTGTTAAATATGAAACGTGAGATATATACCCGAAAATGCCGATTTAGATATAAAATAGCCAGCATGCACTTCTAATATTAGAAATAGTACTTTCATTGTTTAAGATAGTTTACTTATAGAGCAACTGTACTCTCATGTATGACTTCTAACTTAGCTCTCATTGAACTCACATCGTATTGTATTGCTTCTATTTTAAAATAATAAATAAAAATTGTTTTAAAAACTCTTCTTGCTTCGAAGTAATTATAATTGGCGCAGTCGGTAGGATACGTGCGGTTGGAAAACGAACAATTTCGATACATTCAGTCGAGAAAAGAAAGAATTCGCGTTGTGCCGTAAGACTAACTTTTTCAACTGTTTAGTTCGTATCGGAAGAAGTGACTTTTACAACTTAGTGTCTCAACACTTTAGCGCGTATCTGCAAGAAATCTTCAACAGAAGAAGAAGCCATCCAATCCAGAGAAGAGAGAAGAAGTCAGGGAAGAAACTTCGTGCTCCAGGCTAAAACTGTAAGTGCCAAAGTTCCTTTCGCCTCTCCTACTTACTTTTAAGATAGGGAGATAATTTTAAGTAAAGAAAATTAAGAGAAAAACAAATTGATATCGTAACAAATATAATATAATTAAATAAGAGATTATTTCATTGAAGAATATAATCAGAAAATATTGAAATACATACTAGTAAATAAGTGAATGAGTAGCGTCGAAAATTTACTCAATAAATTTCAACAGTTATCAATAAAAGGAAAATCAAAAATAAGTAGAAATAGAAATATAAATATGAACCCCCCAGCGCAAGAACCCTTCAATTACTTGATGGAAAACCACCCAACCAATGTGTAACAAATGACATCACATTTGATCAAGCAATAATTGAACAAGTTACTAGAAATGAAGTTCTTGTTGTACCAGTGAAATCAAGTCGACTAATATCAAAATGTGCAAGAGACCAATTCATGGAGATAAACCAGCCTTCTTTAATTAAAATTCCAGAAAATTGTCAAATTACAATTAACAATTTAAAATTCAGAAATAATGATCAAGTTCGCCAAGGAACATCGTTGATTTTACCAAAGCTCAAAATACCAGTTACCAGTAGTAAAAATACTTTTCAGAGTTCCAATTTAACAAAAATAGATTTTGAAAACTTGTACGAAATAAATAATTTAGCTAAGCAATTGACGCCGATTGAAAAACCCCAGGTTCCAGATGCAATATCAACATCCATATTTTCTACAATTCTAATTATAATTATACTAATGATAAGTTTGATATTTTTCATTTTATGGAAACGAAAATCCAGAACAGTCAAAATGGAAGAAGTGGAACTGCAAGAATTAAAAGAGGACCATCAAAAAGAAACAGTCGTCAAACCTCATCAAAAAAATAAATCCTTTATTTTTTCAACTTAGGGATGGAGGAGATATATACCCGAAAATGCCGATTTAGATATAAAATAGCCAGCATGCACTTCTAATATTAGAAATAGTACTTTCATTGTTTAAGATAGTTTACTTATAGAGCAACTGTACTCTCATGTATGACTTCTAACTTAGCTCTCATTGAACTCACATCGTATTGTATTGCTTCTATTTTAAAATAATAAATAAAAATTGTTTTAAAAACTCTTCTTGCTTCGAAGTAATTATAATTCGTGCGTATATTTTATACGATTCTTTACAATAATAAATGAATATCTAATATCATTAGAAGAAATAGAAAACTGCAAAATAAACGTCATGAATGATATGACTCAATATTCTGTTGTCAGATGTCAGGATGAATAAACTTTTTTGATTGCATAAAATTATAGAAACTACCAACTGTAGAGACGACACTTCTTCAGTATTAAGATATCAAAATCAATATTTTTGAGATCTTTCGTTTGTTTGTTGCGGTTCTCATAACTGATAAGTCACATGTGTGTTTTGTCACAAAATACAAACATAATTCTATCTCAAACATTCTCTATCTCTACAAACCAAGAAAAAAGTTATTATGCTCTCTTTGAAAAAAGTATGTAAAATACATTCAAATAACGAATTAATGTCGCCCAAATCAACGATGAACAAAAAATAAATTAGTTCGAACTTACCAAACAATATACAATGCGATCTCAACATATTCTGACACTTATGTGCATATAATTCGATCTGCAGCTTATTATTTCGGTCTTCGACAAAGTTAACTTCACTAGATTGCTTAATAAACTACTGCTCCTTCTTTTAAAAAATGCCGGAACGTGATCTTCAGGTCACTTATCCAATTCATACCTAAGTAATTCATATTCAGGCCGAATCGAGCTCGGAGGAAGTAAAGTAAGGTCAAAGCCCTTGTACAGTTTATTTTAGATTTGGACGATTTTTTCTATCGAATTGTAATTAAAATTTGTTTTTGGTATTGAACTTTGTCCTGCTATGTTTACAAAAAAAGTTGAACATTCGAAAATTTTAAGTAGCGAGTGTGTATTGTTTTGGTCTTTGTTTGCTTCTTATCCTCAGTAAATAAATAAATTCAATTCGATAAGCCTTTGAAGTCTATAACATGAGAATTATCCCAACTATTCTAAAATTTCTAAACAGTAGCTATAAGAACGCTATCGGCAACTGAACTATAGATGAAAAATCAGGAGTACTTTTCATGTGCAGCCTTAAGCTCCAAAAACTGTTAATTTAACCAACAAAATAATTGAAACTCGCCTCTTTTTCATTTATTATTTTTGTATACTCTCAGAAACTCCTTCTCATTACCTTTTCTACTTTTCATATTGTGTTTATAAACAAATGTTAAAAAAACGAGTTTATTTTTAGTAGCAGTCTTTTCTGTTATTAGGATGTACTTATACTGTAAGTAAGTGTCTGTAAAATGAAATTTAAAAGTTATAAGTTGGCGTGCACTGTAAAAACTGTAGACGCATATAATAATAATAATGCCTGGTGGAAATATTTCTACAAAAAGTCCATGGCAGAATATATGTCCCCCTTCTATATGTAAACCATTATTTCCAAAATAATGAACATTCAATAAAATGTAACACTTTATTTCCACTATACGTTTCAAAATGAGAAATTGACGCAAAATCAATCGAAATTATTAATATTAACGTTTTTGGTAGATATTAAAAGTAGACAAATATTTAAAAGATACAATGAAGAGAATTTGATAGTTAAACTTATTTCTGCCATCTTATATCTTGCCTGCCATTATATGAAAACTTTTTGCTTTTAGCAATTCTAAGAGCAGAGGCGGCCTTATGGGGGCAGCGTACAGGGCAATCGCCCGGGGCCTCGCTCTTGCAGGGGCCTTGCGTCAAGCAAATTTTAAAATAATACAGATTTATTTTTACTATATATTTTTTCAATTTAATACTTTAATTGATTTTGATTCTTAATTATTTATTAAGGTTATAACATAACGGTAAATTAAAATGAAGTTATTCATTCAAACCATAAATTCATTTTATACTACTTGAATATCGCTATTATTCTTGATTGTAACTATCAATTATTATAAGATTTGTCAATACAAAAAACATTTTTTGGTTTCGTAGCAGTCGTAAAAACCACAGCTGAGAGGTTGACTAATTATATAATCACAGAATTAGAATAGTGAGGTATATAAATCATTGTGATTATAGCGTCGGTGGTCAGGTTATCTCTCGTTCAGATAAGGCGAAAGATCTTGGTGTTGTCTTCGACCAGAAGCTTTCCTTTGTCCCACTCATTACTCAACTTATTTCATCTGCTGCGAAAATATATGGATTCGTTATACGTAATGGCAAATATTTCAATAATTCTTCAACATTCATAGGGCTATTCAATACCCTAATCCGTAGCAAGTTGGAGTATGGCAGCACAATCTGGCATCCCATTTACAGTTGCCATCAACGCCATCTTGAGGCTATTCAGGGAAGGTTCTTGAAATTCTTAGTTTGGAGGGAGGATAAAGTTTATCCACAGAGAGGAGTCAATCATAACGAATTATTGAGTCGATTTAGTTTTATCTCATTGCAGATCAGGAGAGAAACTTCATCACTCAAATTTTTGTACAAATTACTGCACAATAGTATTGATTGTCCTCCTCTCTTGTCCGCTTTGAAATTTCGTGTTCCTAGGAAAAATTCTCGTAATACAGAATTATTCCACCTAGAGACTACGAGGACCAACTCCCTAATGCAATCCCCCATTTGGTTTAAGGAGTCTACTCTATTCAATAGAGTTGCCAATAATTGTGACATTCACTTTGACTTCATAGAATTTAATATCAGGAGTTATGTGTACAACGAAAATTGATTAAAATGAATTTATTTAGATTGAGTTATTTGTAATATTTCATTGAATGCTATAATGTAGTTATAAGTTTCTATATTTTTTAGATTAGATTGAGCTCTTTGTTAAATCTTTTTTTTAAATTATTTAGTTCAATCTTTTTTCTAATTATTTAGTTATTATTTAGTTATGTATTCAACATTGTTATTATTTTCTGTAATTGGGTGTTATAACTGTTGAGAATAAAGAACTTATTATTATTTTTTTTGTATATTTAATATGCGTGGTGAAAAAAGTTGTGTCCCAAAAAGTGTTATGGAAATTAATCCACTTGCTTATTTTTACCTTGTGGGAGTGATAGCGGGTATCTCATCCTAGGAGATGTAGCATCGTCTTGTGTCCAAGCAAAATCTTTTTTTGGTTTGCTACAGAGGTTGTACACTCTGTTTGCCGGCTCAAGTCAGAGATGGGCTATTTTAAATGCTCATGTAAAACCCTTATCGCTAAAACTCTTTCTGAAACTAGATGGGAGTGCAGGGTAGCATCGGTGAAGGCCGTTAAATACCAACTAAGCGATATATGCGATATTTTGAAGGATTTAGCGGAAAATACAACAGATTGTCAGTTGATCAGTGAATGACATTCTACAGAAAAGGAAATAACTACCTACGAATTTGTAGTTTCACTTGTGATATGGTATAACATTCTCACAATAATAATGAATGTTATCAGTAAAATGTGGTAAAGCTAAAACATGCACTTAGATGTGTCAATTTGTGAATGCCTAGACGCATTCACAAATTGACTCGATAATTTTCGAGAAAATGGTTTTCAGTTATCCTTTGTAACAGCGAGAGAAATAGCTGAGGTAAATGATATTGACAGAAGGTTTAAAGAAGTCAGAAGACGACGTAAGAAAAGGCATTTTGATTACGAATGGGAAGATGAAGCTCATGAATTGAATGCGGAAGAGATTTTCAAAATAAACCATTTTTATGTTATTGTCGACAATGTGCGCACAAGCTGCCATCCTAGGATTGAGGCACTTAAACATCATGATAACAATGCAGCGACTTGGGCATGATGGGGTATCTAAGGAAAATACCATAAATACAGTATAATCATTGGGTTTATTATGCTTATTTATTTATGGCACAATGCCTTATTAATCTAACTACTATTTGGCATAGTCTTTGGGAGATGAACTTATAGCATTTTTTTAAAATAAATTATTTAATAGGAACATTCGAAAAACCATCTTGCCCCTTACCATGGGGTAAGATGGGGTAATGAAAATGGGGCAAGATGGGGTAAGCTAATTATTATCACAATAAATACAAATATTAATTTCTTCGGTGTTTTCATCATCCACACCAGCACAACCATTGTAAGCTCAACGTCCACAAAGCTGGCAGCCTACCCAACCTTCGGATGATTTCAGAAAACTATGATTTTCATCATTACAATAGAGACAAATTGTATCTTCATCATCGTCATTTTCCGTCTTGGCTGCAACTGTAGTCTTTTGTTTCTTCTTAGCATTTTTTTTGAGCCGAGGATCATTAGGATAGATACTTTCTTCAGTTTTTCAACGAAACCCCACTTCCCCATGTTGTCCCTAAACCCCATCTTCCCCCATACCCAATGTGTCTTACCCCAAAGGTTGATTTAGAAAAAAATAATTTCTCAAAAAAAATATTAACTGAACTTTTGTCTAACTATACCACAACAAAGTAAACAACACTAACAACCATATACGAGAAAAGACATAAATTGGGTAGTCATAATTACCTTACAGTAAAGACGTTTTTAACTGCGTAAAATTAGATCGACGAGACACTCAACGTGATTTTCGTTTGTAAACAAAAAACGCGTGCACTCCCACTCACTGTTTCTGTCGCGCTGACGGTTGATCGAGTATGGCTTCCTATTGGCGCAAGAGTCTAGTTTCTTGTATGTGTGTGTGACCCCGTCTTAAAGCGCGACCCCGTCATGACCCTCTTCCCCTATGACAGTAGGAGAATCATGTGATATTGATGGACAAGAATTATACGAAGAACTGAATATGTTCATCTGTGTGTATGAAGGAAACGATGCCATTATCTCGGTGCTGAAATACATAATAGAAAAAAATTAAGTGAAGTTTAACCCACTATCGAAATAGTTCTGGAGAATTATTGCCACCACACCTGTTACGGTTGCGTCTGCTGAAAGGACTTTTTCGAGGCTTTAAATTATTGAAACATATTTGAGGAACTCCATGACACAGGATGGGCTTTCAGGATTTTCAATCGAAAATGACGTAGCACTTTCGTTCGATTATGTTGCTTTAATTGAAGATTTCGCAAACATCAATTTTAAAACTTATCATCTCTATATTCGTTAATTTTGTAAATCTTTCAATTTAAGTAAAATATTTTAAAAGTCAAATTTTATTTATTTGTGTTTCTTTATAATTTCTTTATCATTTCTCGTCAAGCATAACGAATACCTACCTACTTTTGCATCACAAAGGTACTTTGTAAAAAAAAAAAAGTGATGGTTAGTAATCGGTTATGATGACCTCGTTATTGATACATGTGCAAAAAAAGGGACTCTTTGATGAAGCCATAGAATTTGTAGGACAAATATTTCTTCGAATAATTTATATAATTATCTTGAGACTTATGTTATGTTATGTTATGTTATAATATGTTATGTTATGTTATGCTATAATATGTTATGTTATGTTATGTGATGTTATGTTATGTTATGTTATGTTATGTTATGTTATGTTATGTTATGTTATGTTATGTTATGTTATGTTATGTTATGTAATGTTATGTTATGTTATGTTATGTTATGTTCGGGTAGTAATATATATTTTCAGAATGATCAAAACAATACATTTCACGCTTGCTACCTCTGTTAGCTACCACAACCTAATACTAGTGTTGCACGAAGAATTTGTAGTCCTACTGAAGAATTGAAGAAACTGTTTTTGTTGTGTTTATAACAAATTAGAAATACTTGAAAATATTATGAATATCTTCTCTAGCAAACAATAATATAAATAGATGCTGTGAGGTTATGGAAATGGGGTAATCCAAAACATAGACAAAAACATGTTATCCTTTTATTGATATAAAAATACAAATAACGCATAATATATACAAATAATATAAATAACTTCAGAAGCTGAAAATAATACAATAATGATGCTTTAAGTTCAAATTCGTAAGTAACTAATAAAACTACGTAAAACACTTTTATAAATTCATTTGAAAAAAATTGACACGAATTGGGTAGATTATATATATTCGTAGTATTCAAATAATCATTTCACTAGCCTTATTGAACGGATTATATTACCTATGCGAAATTTAATTTTCAAATGAGTTTGCATAAAATTGAGGATGTGAACATCACCCTCCGCACAACTAATAGGTAAATGAATTACTTACTTCAAAACTCAAACAATCACTTTAAAAGTTCTTAAAGTGATTGTTTAAAGTTTTTAAATTCTTCAAAAAAAACAATCACTTTGAGTTAATCACTTAGAAAGCTCAAATGAGCTTTGAATTGATTAACTCAAAAGTGTATGTATAAATTACCGAGGAATAATATTGCAGGACAATAATCTGAAAGGAAAAAACTCCTGTTTAACGCTGTGCTTCAACAGTATGTCCCTACACCATTGATAATAGAGGATTTTTCAATTAAGCCTTGTCGTTGTTGAAAATATTAACAGAAATCGACTAAAATCATAAAAAAACAATATTCTGAATTCACAGAACACAAATAAGAATGTTGGTTTCATACTAAGATTAAGAATAAGCATGAGATTTATAATGAAGAAGGAAGAAAACTTTAGGAAGTTTCAAAAGATTGAGAAATAAAGAGTAGGTTTAGAATGACAGATGAACTATGAAATAAGAAATACATTACAGGAAATGGACATTAGATACAAAAAATATAGGAATACAGTTTCGAGGAAATTGAATAAAAAATATAACAAAATAACATACGAAGACCAAGCAGACGAAGATAAGATGGAATAAATTAATTCAGTATATAAAACACATAGGAATAAGAAATTGAAAAAAACGCATGACATGCAAATATGGAATACTGTGTCAGAAAAATGAAGAAGAAATGATAAATCATACATAGTGGACAGGATGATTCATCACAATAATAAATACAAATGGGTTCACTCCAATTCCTGTGGGAATAATTTGTTTTGTGTATAGAGGGTGTTAGTTAAATATACGGAAATACTTCAAGGAGTTATTACTTGTCCTATTAACAGCAGCATACAGAGATCACTGCAATGGTCGAGGATGCCTGCCCAATTCCATACCTAAATTTCCTGGTTCAATTCTCCTGAGTATCCCTGACTTCATTAGTTTCGGCTACTCCAATGGAGAATTGGGAAGATAAACGAAATCTAATAACTGCTAGGTGTAACTCAAATGAAAACGAACAAGTTGGCAGTTTGATGAAAGAGTTCGGCAGTCTATGACGGCAGATTAAATGCTTGTATTCAAGCTGGTGAAGACACTTCGAGCATTTCTTGTTGATTGAACAACTTTATTTATACATTTGATAATAAAATACTATTACTGTCGGTTATTTAGTTCGTTATGGATCTTTGAAACAAAGAGGTTTTGCAAGAATCATCATAAGACCAGATATTCTTAAAATAGGTCAAGGAATAACCCTTAAAATTTTTGCGCTTGTTTACCAAACACCATATATATTCCATGTACAATGAAAGTATAAGATTGGTCACATATAATGAGAATTCGGTTAATATTATAGACAAATTTTGTTTTAATCCCTCTCAACATCGACACGCTCTCATTGGAAACAAAGAGTACCATCTAGCATGAATTTTTCAATTCGATGTATCTAAAAGAACCAAAAAACAAGTCCTAACAAATGAACCTAAGTAATTTATTTCAAAACGGCCGGCGCTAAATTTCTTCAGCCATCGGAGCAGAATCTTCATAGAGGGCTTTCTTGTGATAAAGTGCTTTTTTATTCAATTTCTTTCGTCTTCTGCAATAATATCCAATACCTATACAAATTATAATTAGGCCTACTAATACTGGAATAAGAATTTTCTTCAACATCGATTTAGCTGTTATTTCCCTGAGGAGTATGGAACATTTTTCATACGCTACCAAATCAGTTTTGTTGAAAGGAACTTCTTTGCACACTGAAAACAAATATCATCATTTAAAAATTATTTATATAATAAATGATTTTGAATCAACGATGAATCAAATCTGTGATAGTTCATATTTAAATGAGAGGTAATAAGATATACTCGTCTAAAAATCACTGACTGAACAATTCTTTATTCGACTACTTTCGCCTTTTACGGCATTATCAAGAATGCCTTGATGTACCTACAAAAGGAAGGTATGAAATTGAAATTGTACTTTGTATTGAATATGAAAATATACCTCAGATTGAAATTTAAAAGTTCATTTTCTAGAAGATTCCTTTTGTGAACTATCCGATAATTCACAAAATGTTCGTTGACAATGCCATCAATAGTGAAAATTGATTATAAGTAGTAATGATCGTGATTTGAGATAGCCAATAAATGCTAAATAAACTGAATGATTAATTAAGTTTATGTTTGTTATACTCGCAGTTGAAACAGTCAAATGTTAATAGTGTAGCTATTGCGTAAGTTTGTAAACCTGAAGTGTTATACTATTAGATAAACTACCTGTAATAATGAACATAATTATATAAAACAAGTAGTTTTATACTTATTAAAATATTCAATTTTATACATAGGTATATTCCGAGAGTATTCATTGATCAGCAATTATATCATTCCTTGACAGGTGATTTGCATTAGATATTGTACTTTTTAACATAATTTCATCAACTGTTGTGCGAGAGTTCAATAGATGGGCGTAGCTATAGCTTTCCTATTGGGAAAGGTTGGAATCGAAAACTCTAGGATATATGAGTGACTAGTTGAATTCTCTGGGTCCCTCTTATTCACGACCCTGATGACCATACAGTTGTCAAGTAGAAAATTAATCAGTGCATGCAGTTATATTAGATTTAAATAAAGTCAATCTATTTAAAATAGGTTTTCATACAAATACTCACAGTTTTCTTTTAATTCGCACTCAAATGGTTTGAATTCTACATTCTTGCCTTTTAACCATCTGTTGGTATTCCAGCATTGGCAAGGATCTTCTAATGTAATTGTCACGTTTAGAGTAATCAAATATTTGAGTCCACATAAGCCGGAAAATTGTCTGACGTTCAGTTCATTTAGATTATTTCCTACAAAAACAAAACATTTATTTACTGTTAATATGAAGAAAATTGGTACATGTGTAATGTGTATGAAAGTAAGTATCAATATATATACACCTAATAAAATAATAAAAGGAACTAATATGGGGAGTATTAGAGCAACAGAAATCAAAAAAACATTTTTACAATTTTTGTGTGTCATCGTGTCTTTATGTTTGTTCAAGTACCACGTAAAAACCACATCATAAAATTATATGGAGTGTTATCCAGTGTATTGATAAGGGTTTAACTCAAAGTATAAGGTTTTAAAAAAAAAATAAGTTATAAAAAGTATTTTTAATATAATACATTAATCTTAGGTTTTGTAAAAACTACTTGTAATTACGTGTTAAAATGAAGAGTTATCGTTAAGTATGAATGCAATGATGATTAGCCAAGATATCTGGACGCGGTAGGAAACAGGTAGGTCACAGGTAGAAACTAGCTGGCAATAAATGTATGTAAACCGAAAGTGTAATAAACTTAGGAAATAGCGATGTGAATCACTTTATGTACCTTATAAAAACGATAGAATAATTTGTTGCTTTCAAATCAACCCGCCCCAACTACAATTTTCCAAAAATAAATGATAAAATTCATAACAGTTTAGTAGAAAAGCTGATTAAAAAATTGTTGTTGTCAACCAACCGACGTCACTGAATTAGTAAATCAGTTGATGCTCTCATATTCTCCATCACTGGACTGTTGCATTAAATTTGACTTTGTTTTGCCTTATGTTTACTTTATGGTTTTTCTCTTTTTCATTATTAAAAGTCTTGTACAGTCGTGTATGACTGCCGGCTACAGATTGCCTAAAATACAGATATAATGCGCAGAATTCATTTTGCACGTCTGTTTTTTGGCAATTATTCGTTGAGGAAGCTACAACTTCATCTAAGCTAACGAGAGTGAATTTCAAAATACCTTCAATAAATATCAAGTGAACTTTCAGCAAATAGTGTGTGAAATCATTAATTTTATCTATGGCGTCTGAAAAAGACGCTAAGTTTTGAGAAGATATTTTATTTTTCGTATACTCTATACTTTGTATATATTCGGCATTCTGTCTAGAAAACCAGATTTTTTCATTTATTTCTCCATTTCATATATTATTTTTATGTTATCGGTTTAAATTATTTATCCTTCAATTTTGCACTGAGCATATTATATTTTTTAATTTGAAATTTTCATCTGATCATTCCATATTTTCAAATTGACTCAAGATTTTTGTAGGACAACGCGGACTAATATCACATGTTTGTATTTCATGTTCACTTTGATGTTTGAACACTTGGTGTCTTTCTTAGTATCTTCACATGAAATAATAATATATGTTAGTGAAAATTTGCCTTTGAAATCATACAGATACTCTTGAAGAACTTATTATCAAAGAACCCTTTAAGAACTGGTTTACAACAGAATTTTGATTTGCAATATTTGTAGCCACCTTGGTAGAAATCAACAAAATTACCTTGGCAGGATGCAACAAATTAATGCATCTTTGGCTGGAACCATTCAAAGATTTTGGCTGGAAGATATAGTATGATCTTGAATGTGTTAGTCAATTCTGGTTGGAGCCGTGTAATCACCTTGGCTATAGCTAATAATAACCTAAGCTGGGGCTATTGAAATCCACGAAAATAAAGATGCGTTTTCTTAAATGTAAATATGAGGAAACCCTAGTAAATTCCTACATTTTAAGATCACTATTGATATTGAAGAGTTAACCAGAACAAATATAAGTCTTCTGATTTCGAGCTACACGTTTCGATCATTATAAAGTCGAAGAGGGAGATTATGAATTTCTGGTCTCGTCGCTCAATAATAATAAATGAATGGACCACGATTGGAGAAAGCATCGTCGTTTATAAAGTATTTTACGATAAATGTCTTTAACAAAACGAAACATATCAACCCTATTAATAAATATGAGGAGAAATCCTTCAAGTTTTATTAAATTTTTGGGTAGTGTGTTCGTTCTATTCATTCCGTAGATTTCAAAATCTACGAAAAAAATATTACATGCAAGTAGAAAAGCTAAACTTCTAAAAAAATATATTGGATTTTTGGAAACATCAAAATGGACGTTTCTCAGTACATAAATGAATAATTGTGAAATATTAAAATGATTTTAATTCGTCTCTTTTTCTATGTGCTGTACTAAATATAGGTACATTTATCTCTTTGTACCTTCTGCTTTCAGTTTCAACATTGATGAGGCACTCAACTTTGATGATAAGATGCCACCTCAAAACATGTGGACAAAGTATATGGATTAATAAGTCAAGTGTGTTCATTTAATTGTGTTTTATAAATTCTCGATACCAGGGCTTGATTAGTACACGTACTCGATCTGTTTTATGGGAGTTATTTAATAATTTTCAAAAGTTACGTAAGTTGAGGTATCATTAATGATATTAAACCAATTGCTTTATAAATAAGAATTATCCATCTAGCAAATTACATATGTGTACAGTGAATGCATACATCAGTATTTATTTCGAATAAAAAATAACATGGAATGTGTAGCAGTACCTGGAGGTGCGATGTTGAAAAGGGGAACGTACAAAAATTTTTGAAAGGAAAAATTTTGGTTAGTAACAAAAGATTCTTTTTTAGTGAAAAATCACTCATAAAATTACCTTTGTCTACCTTATCACTCCAACTTTAGTGTTCATTAGAATTAATATTAATTAATAAATGAAAATTTCGATAATTTTTGAAAGTGAAAACAATTATAGTACGACTAATCCCATTGCGAAAGGAAGAGTAATAATGGGTGATTTTTTAAGCGTAGTTTTTTTTTTAAATTGAATAAAACACTCAATTTGGATCATATATTCAAAATTTGAAATGAAATTGATAACTTGGCCTTTGCCATTTACATTTTAAAGATAACTTCATGTAAATGTTGTCTGCGGCTACGTATCAAATGGCCCATTCAGAAGGTCCAATTTCGCGACACTTTTTCGAACATTTCGGCCTGTATGCCACGAATCACGCGTGTTATGTTATCCTGTAGAGCTTCAGTCGTGTTCGACTTGTCCACATACTTTAACGACTTTACATAACCCCACAAGAAATAATCCATTTCGAGAGATAAGCTGCTCACCAAATTCATCCTTCCACGTGTCTATTGTTTCACGAGCTGTGTGGCATGTTGCACCCTCTTGATGAAACTACATGTCAACCAAGCTCAACTTAGTCAACTGGGGCAAAAAAAAAGTTGCGTATTATGGCTCGATTTCGTTCGCCGTTGACGGGAACGTTTCTTCCACGGTCGCCTTTGAAGGAAAATGGATCGATGATGGCCCCAGGCCATAAACCACACCAAACTGTCGTTTTTTCGGGATACATCGGTTATTGCTGTATAGCATGTGGCTTGTTAATCACTCAAGATGCAACAGTTTTGTTTATTTACATATCCGTTAAGCCAGGAATGAGCCTCATCACTGAACACAATTTTTCGATAAAACAGCGGATTTTCATTAAGCTGTTCTACGACCCATTCAGCAAAAATTAGACGTGAAATTAAAATTTCACGATCCTCATTAACACTTTACGCTACGGCTGCAATATTCTCTTCAGTACGCACTGTACGCATGTGAGACAATGGTTTAATGTCCAACAAAGTAAACTTGGTGCGAAATTTGGTCATAACAGCACGAATTTTGATAGTAAATTACAACAATTTGCAATTGTTTGTAAGTCTTTCCATGATGAAATGTCACAGTATACTCAAAATTTTTCACTTTGACAGATGAGGTTTGGATGCCATTACCACCGTCAACCTGAAAAACTTAGCTCTTAAAATATCACCCGTTATAAAAAAAATGAAAGGTAAAATGATTTATGGACGATCTGCGGCCGGGAAGTGGGGGGGTGTGTTGTTTAAGGGTGAAAAACAGTTTATCTCGATTTCCAATAAAACTACAAGTCCTATAGAAAAAAGTTTAAAGACAAAGATGTGGTAATAAAAAGATCTACAGTTTTTGTATGAACACTTTGTTCACACAAATTCAAAATTTATGGGAAAAATTCGGTGAAAACTTAGATATTTTTGTTTCAAACACTTTGTAGTTTTTTCAAAATTTCGAAGTAAAAATATCCATTTTTCAAATTATTTTGACCCAATATCGAAAAAGCAAATTTTCAATCGAAAATTCTCAGGTATCTACTTTTCAGAAAAAAAAAAGAATTTCGTGAAAAAAAATTCTTCTGTAAATGATAAAATTAAAAAAGGAAAAACTGGGTTATTTCAAATTTTTACATTAATTTTGAGGGTATGTGAAAAAAGTTTACATGAAAAAGTTGTAAATATTTTTATTACCTACAACTCTGCCATTAATCTCTTTTCCATACAACTTCTAGTTTTGCCGAAAATCCAAATGAACAGTTTTCTACCCTTAAAAACTCACCTCCCTATCTCTGATCGCCATAAATTATTTTTCGTTTCATTTTCATTATATTCTCTTCCTTTTGCTATGGTTTCATCCTACTCTTATTTTTATCGGCTTTTTGAAAACATTTTCAAAATTTTCAGTCCTACCTGATATGTTGTATTTGACCAGTGTTGGCAAAATCCCGATTTCCGGCAGGCGATCGATTTCGCAAAAACTGATATCGCACTGTGTTAAAGGACTTGTTATTGGTGCCGCCCTCTCCATCGTTTCGACTATATTCGTGTTGGTGTTCTGGCTCAAGTACAGACTTTGCAATGAGGGTAAGTGGAAGATATTTTGTGGAATTTTCGACATGCCATTGTTTGCCAAATCTAACGTTGTAAGATCCGTCTTGTCATTGAAAGTAGTGTTTTCTATTTTTATCAGGAAATTGTCCTGGAGATAGAGCATCTTGAGGTATTTGTAACGTTCCAAATCGGATCGCCGCAACTGCTTTATCCGATTTTTGGTAAGGTCGATAATCTGTAAGATTTTGGAAGATGTAAAATTTTCGGAAATATATAAAAAAATATTATATTATTATATTACATCATTACTTGAAGATGGAATATTGCCTTTTTACAAAGAATCAAAAACAAGAATTCCTTGAATACGGGGTTCTCAGCAAAGTTATGAGGGCAATTGTTTAAAATGACTAATAAAATCCTATATTTCGGACAAACATGCGGTCCTTCATCAGGAAGAATTTGACAGAAAACAATTAATTAGCTGAAATGACTTGAGTAATGACCTGAGCTATCTTACTTGTTATAAATAATTATTTATTTTTTATTTATCTAACTTATAATTTAGAATTACATCCCCTGAAAATTCATTGGAAACAATTTCACCAGTCAGTTCATTCAGATTAGAAAAAAAAATTGTTTGTGGTAGTATAAATCAAGTGCACTAATCCAAATTAAGATTATCAAATGTTTTATCAATTTCAAAAGTCACCAGTTCTGAAGAGAAATTTTCAATAAAACTGGTTTTGTTATTTCTGAAACAATACATTTAGTCGACAGGCTCATCTTTTAATTATTTGTGGCACTGAAGGCATACGGAAATGGGGCCCTTATTGCTTGATACAACACTATTATGTTAGAATAGACAGAAAGAGTTTAAGCAAGTTTATACATTTATTTATTGACAATAAATCGATAGAAAATATATCTACATTATCTATCCACAAAAGGTAATTATTCTAGCATTGAATCTAAATTGATTAGAGAAGTAGCTATCTAGATTTGAAGTGGGCAATATCGTTAATCACGTCTTTATCACGTTGTAGTATTGAGTATATCACATTCTATTGACATCAGCCACCCGCTTGTTAATCTCTCAGGAAGAATCGTACTTCTTAATTCGTTATGTATTCTTTTCATGGTTAAAGAAGCTTTCTCTACTGCAGTTTACCACCAGGCACAAAATATTTTCAATGCAATTGCTACCTAAGGAACTGTGCCTCAAAGTTTGTTTTACTTTAGAACAGGGGTGTCCAACTGAAGGCCCGCCATGACATTTTGTGCGGCTCGCAAATGATTTTGGTTAAAAATATCAGAAATTACTGAGATAAATTTTGAGGTAAAACAAACGGTCAAGTACTGCGCATCACAGCTCGCGCACGCCGACTCGAAGCCATAACCAATAACAGTCTGACAGTCTGACTCTCTGATTGGTGACACTGGCGCTACGTGTACTGGCAGTGGTAGGGTAGTCGCGTGTAACCTTCGTTCTTCTTGGATTGTTTTTGTTTAGTATTATGGTTCCTCGAGTATTTAAGTTTAAAAATGAGTAGGAAATCAGTAAAACGTAAAATTGATAGAGATAACAGGAGTTACAAGGAAAGTTGGGAAAGTGATTCCTTGATTGTTAATAATGGAAAACTGCAGTGTTTGGTGTGCATGCAAGTTGTTTCAGTGTCCAAGGAATATAATATGAGAAGACATTACTCAACAATGCATAAAAATAAGTATTCCACATATACTGATGAAAGTCAGAGGATTTTAGTTGCAGATTTGAAGAAGAAGCTTGAACAACAAACTGGTATGTTTAGTAAAATATTGCATTACCAAACAAATTTTTAATGACAAGGCAAGAAAGGGCTAATGATTTTTCCAAATTACTTTCCAAAAAGAGATTTCCAAAATTGCGAGATTTCGGACTAAAAATGTTATCAATGTTTGGAAGTACCTATTTATGTGAAAGTGTATTCTCACCCATGAAGTTCATAAAAAATCATAATAGAAGCAAGCTTTCTGATCCATCTCTTCTTCATCTCATGAGATTGCTACAACACAACTAGAGGTTGATATACGTTCTTTGGTGGATGCAGCTGATCACCCAACGTTCACACTGATAAGTGATATTTTCATTCGCGTTGACATGTGAATATTTGACATATGAATATTTTCTTAATTGTGTAAAAACAATTCTTGGATCATTAAAAATAATGTTATAAAAATATTTGTTTTATTTCCAACTTCACATAATCTCTTATTGTTGCTTTAAATTTTGAGAACTACTATTTGGCCCGCAATCAAGTTCAGGTTTCATTTTTAACCTTCGAGCCTCTGTAAGTTGAACACCCCTGCTTTAGAAGATGATATATTCAAAACAATTTCAGCAAAAACTATTCTGCTAAATACTGACATTCTATTTCTAACTCTTTTTCATTTACATATGCTTGATAAGATTTCATAAAGGTATCATGAAGATGTATAAAGTAAACATTAATACGTTGGTAGTATTGTAGTTATTATCACTTGATTATCTTCAAATTAATTTGTTTTTCGGTGATCATTTGGTTATCGGGCAAAAACTAAGAGGCTCCCATTATTATTATTATGCCCCAAATTATAAAACAACATAAAAATTTCAAAAATATCAATTAAATATTTTCACAGATTTCATCATATTTTTTTGTCATTTGAAATGATTTACCTTACCTCAATGTCCGATCTGATGCATTGTGGGAATTCTCTGAAATCTCTGTCATAACAATCGGCTCCTTTCATACTCCGAACTTTACTTATATGGCACTTAATTTCGTTATTGCAAGTTCCATCAGTGAAACTTTCAATCAACACAACAAATATCGTCAGTGTCAAACAGAAGTTCACATCTGAAAAAAATTAATTTAATATAGAAGTAGGAAGATAATCCTATTTTCAAATAATAGACATTTCTCTCTATTAAATTAACAGAAAAATGAGTAGAAATAAACATCCTACTCCAAAGTTTTGGTAGCTTGCACATTGGTGCCTCACATTTTTGGTACCTTGCACATTTGATATCTTACATATTTGGTAGCTTACACATTGGTGTCTTACATTCTTGGTATCTTACACTTGATACCTTACGTTTTTGGTAGCTTAGACATTGGTGTCTTACATTTTTGGTAGCTAACACATTGGTACCTTACATATTTCGTAGCTTACACATTGGTGCCTTACGTTTTTGGTAGCTTACATATTGGTACCTTACATTTTTGGTAACTAACTCATTGGTACCTTACACATATTGGTACCCTAACACATTGGTACCTTGGTAGCTTACACATTGGTGTCTTACGTTTTTGGTAGCTTACACATTGGTAGCTTACATATTGGTACCTTACATTTTTGCTAGCTAACACATTGGTACCTTACGTATTTGGTAGCTTACACATTGACGCCTTCCTTTTTTTGTAATTATTCACACTTTTAAAACTCTTCATAAAATATAGTAAAGTAACAGCTTAAAATTATGGGTCAATAATTTAACATGTGTGGCAATGCAAAAAGATTTATATTCGCAAAAATACTAAGAATTTTCTTATCTTATGGTTGTTTTGAATCACTACTTAATTATGATTTTGAATTATTAATTTTAGAAGTAGCTACATGATTTTTTTTAATTCAGTGGACCTACAGTTTAAGGCTGGTCACATGTGGATTATACTAGACAAAAGACTCCAGAAGCTGATAGTAGGTTGCTGTCAAATTCTCCAAAGTTATTAGCACCTGATGTCGGAAAAGAGAATGTGCCACCTGCTGATTATTCTCGGCCAAACTCCTGTTTGACTCCTGAACTTTCTACATGTTTTAGATCGACAGCCAAATTGTTATCAGAAGGATGACCAAATCAGCGGATCCCAAGCCAACCAAACGCAAAACGCAGCTATTATTGCCAAATTTATGGGACTTCTTCAAGTTATTCGGAAGATGATGTGCCACTTATTCAAATAAAATCTGGGTTTCATGATCTCACGCCCACATCTGCTAAAATTCAAGGAGCAACAGCTATTGTCCGATACAAGGCTATTAATTACCGAGTTACTCCAGTTTCCAAAGATCTTTTCGATAAATTCAATGAAGGTAAGAAAAACAATGCAGCAAAGAAAAGTATAGTACAGAAGAAAAATAAAAAAGAGGAAAAGTAAAGGGACCCGGGGTATTCAAAAATTAAATTCACTTCAAAAGCAACTAAAGCAAAATCGTCTTCTCACGGATCTACTAGAAACAAGAACACTGTAGGCAATCAAGCGAGTTGGTACTCTCATGCCTGTTAAGAAGACCACATGGATGACATGAGAGAGTGCTCTCAATGATTTAAGTGGTATGTATGTATCATGAGAAGTGCGTCCGTTTGTCAGTGGATGATTGTGATGACTTCATATGTTCTGCTGGATGTTAAAAGAGACTATGTATTTTATTATTAGAATACTTATATATTGTTGTGCTAATATGTATAAGGATTACTGACCTCACGAACGAAATTTTAATGTTCAAGTTGATTACTTATATAATATTAAATATAGGCCTTATTATACTACCTAATTATAATAAGGCCTATTGAGAGTGTTTAAAAAAAAATTCAATTTTATGTATAGGTATTGTAAGCAGAAGTTGATATTTTTTGTTCTATTTTATAGTACCATAAATAAACGACTGATTACCAATAAATGTAGTTGATTAAGTTGTTCTTTCAATATTTTATAACTATTTTGCCTTAGCTAGGCCTTATTACCCTCATGTACCTTACTGCTTCAAAACACCAATTCATAGATAGGTATGAATGAACACAAATATTTCATTGCTTGAACAAAGAATGAAAACTGGACGTACTGTAACATATTGAAATCAAATTATTAATAAAGAAAGTATTCTAGTGAGCAACGAAATAATGAATTTGGGATTAAGAAAATAGATAACGTAGTGAAATGAAGAAGGATTTTACCTGATAAGAAATTACACCTTGTTTTACCATAGGATTTTGTCAATTTTTCAACTAGGTTTTCATTGTTTTAAACTAGTTGACTCTTGATAATGGATTAGTATCAGCAGCCTGGTACTAATCGAGGTATGGTATGTCGAGGGATTGTAAAATTCAATGGAAAGGTTTCGAATTATTCAATGCTTTTTAACAATGCCCTGCAAGTACTATCCGGGTATTAATTAGCATCATTAAGTTTAGTGATATTTAGTTAGAGTTTTCGTAAGAAAATAAAATCTGAATATTTTAGAGAAGGGAAAAATGTTTGCCAGTAGAAAAACTAAATTGATTACATGAATCATATGAACGGTTTCTAACTTAAAATAACGCAGCTTTCGAAGGCGTCCTACGTATCTTACTTCATTATAAAGAAGTTAATGCACTCACATTCTCTCTAATAAACTTCAATTAATTTAATTGACTGTAACTTCTCAGCAGCTTGAAAGAAAATGCACAGAGAATTGCCTTTGGCCTTCACAAAACGATCTCTGAAGTTGTTCAAATATTAAAACGTGAATGATTCTATTTCTCTCAATTTCTAACCATTTTTGATAAGTTTGGAAAAAGTTAAACAAAAATGGAAATACGTGATGAATGGTCTTTCAACGAATTGGTTTATCAAAATCGTATAATAATCTATGAACATTACGTTTAATCAATTTCATTGACATCTTCCAGGAATAATAATATACATTATATCAACGCAACTTCTTTTCAAGATGGATATTTAGTCATTGTCAAAACTAGAATTGACTTATAATTGATTTTCATTTGATTAGAAACAAAAATATCAATCGATTAGGTGGAATTACAGTGAAATATAATGGTTTCCATAACATAATCGAAAAATCAATGTTTTAAATGATATAAAATAAATAATATTATATTAATAATAAATAATTTATATTATATAGATAATATAAACAAAATTATTGAATAAAGTATTATATCATTTTTCTAAGAGATGAGGTCTGAGGCCATATAGCCCGGATTGGACGTTTAACGTCTGTTCCGAGCGGCCCAAGAACATGGTGGGAATCGAACCCACCAGCCCAAAAGCGTATATGGTCACTATACTGTTCGACTACTGAGCCTCAAATCTACCACCTAATCATCAAATCTATCACTTATCCAATAAATCAATCTATCCAACAAATATCTACTATCTTGAGTGTAATTTTTAGGTAAACGTATTTTTGATTGAGATTACACAAAAACATTTTCAAAATTTTCAAAAGGAATGAAAGAAAAGATATTAAGATCATAAATATCTTCTGCTGGAAAAATTTATTTCTTTTTTACGTTTCGCTACAAATTCTAGCATGGTCAAAACTTTGAAGTGAATAATTTTCACCAGTCTACTTTCTTTATATATTTTCCTATATATAAAAGGAAAATCGAATGAACTAGAAGTACATTTTTCCATTTTTACAATGTATTAGAAGAGGAATGCATGAAGAGAAGTAAGATTTGGCTGTAACTAATCTGGAGTTGAACTTGCATTGTGGATGCCTAGTACGATTTATGAAGTAAGTTTTCACTGTAATTTTATTATTAGATGATATAAAATATTTAATAAATGACACGCAGGTTTCTTGAATCACATGGTGAAACATTATGTTGAATAATAAATTGAATTTAAATAAATAAATTTCAGTTCATTATAAAATATTTGCACACACACTGTTTTTTCTACTGATGCCCATAGATGGAATTGTGGAGTATTCATAACTCTACGGTCTTCCACTTGGAGTCACAAGAAGATGCTTGGGGGTTGAAATCGTTGCCTCACTTCGATGGACGTGGTGCGACTGAAGAGTTCCTTGCAGAACGAAACATATGTCTTGCACTTCCATCAGGTGTGGCATCGATTTCAATATTTGAATTACACACCTTGATCAATTTGAATTTTTCGAATGAATGTTCTAGCGTTCATTTTTTAATGATATATATATATATATATATATATATATATATATATATATATATATATATATATATATATATATATATATATATATATATATATATATATATATATATATACAACATACAATAAATAAAAAAAGATGAACGAAAAAAATTAGGAATAGTATACTTATATAATATATATCATCAAATATGTTATAACATAGATCGAAATATTTATTTATTACAAAATATCTGTCCAATCTCAAATAATCTTACTCTCACATAATGCGACAAATAAATTTGAAGGTATCATTGATAAAACTTTGGTAGAGGGATTATCTCGAATTAATCAATTTGAAGATAATAATTTGTAAGTGATAATGAGTATTGGAAATTTTCTACACTATGATAAGAATTTTTTTATCATCATTGAGTCAGAAAATCCGATGTTTTCTCTAGGCAGATGAGAAACACGTTCAAAATCCAAAACTAAGTTTATTCTTAGCCCTTGAGCTAAAATGTTACTATATATGAATTAATCTTCTTCAAAAGTGGTGGTATGAATAATTTCAAGAAATAATTATCGAATAAATAATAACAATATAAAACTTCGAAGATTTTTAGTCATAGCTTTCATGTTATTTTGAAAAAGAAAAGGTATCACAAATATTTCCCTCAAAATCTATATTGCACATAAAAAAACAAAGATATAATAAATTAAATTAAACAAGTACTCACTCATTTTTCATAGAAGTTGGAAATTTTTCATCAAAGTTTTCGTGTTATTTTGAAAAGTACTGGATCACAAAAAGTACATCACAATTTTTTTCTCTAAATCTGTACTGAACATTAAAACTCAAGAAAAGAAAAAATTAATTTAACAGGTACTCACTCATTTTTTATTTCTTCTAGTTGCTCCAAAATAACACACTGGCACGGAACTAGAGCTAGACAAGAGGACACTAAATTAGTGAACCATTAGGCTGTGTAGGTTCATCTCTATGTATGCCAAATTGCAGTCAATTGATTAATTCCCATTCTCGATGATGTGATTCACTCTGAAGCTATAAAGGAATCAAAGATATAAATGACATCCAACAATAACCAAACGATTTTGTCATTCCAAAAGAAAAAATGGGTTTGGTGTTAACAAAAAACTATCCTCTCATTATATCTACTATTTCACTGCAGTCGGAAGTTTCATTTATTTAACAGCTGAATTGTTTTGTAAATTGGATCCATAAAACTTTTTGATTCATTGATGCCGTTTGAAGAAAATATTCATTGATGTCCATCTGATAAAGAAAATTTTTCATTCATATTTGACGGTTGGATAATTGGTAAAAAATTTATAATCGGACAATTTTTATTGTCGTATTTTTGTAATATAAATGCAGGCGCACATTCTGAAATAAATGCTAATAAATATTCTTCACATAATGATAGATACACAAATATTTATTATAAAAACATAGGATACCTAGAACTGCATTGGTGAATCTTCTAAATGTAAGAATAGCTACTAGATCATTAATGTATCATTTGAGATGATTAAAGTAAGGGTTAGAATATCTTAAAAGAACACCATATTCACTGCTCTAAATCGAAATCCTTTATGAATCTATTAAATTAAAAAATAATACACAAAAAGTTGAACTAAAATGTTTCATCAATAGGATAATCTATTTGAAATTCACAAAAATTACTTTAAACTAGCAGAAAGCAAATTTTCAGATGTCATGATGAATTATGGAAGCGTTGCGAATATGTCGAATATTGTCAAAACGTCAAGAAATTTTCACATAAAATCGCAGAGTGTCATTTTAATTCTCTTAAATGTTTCTCATCACAATCGCACAATTTTTAGCACAGAAACTGAAATCAGATATCTAAACCGCATAGATGTTTACTTTTAATAAATACACTGCTATGTTCTCATATTTTCGAGAAAATGAACTTTCAAAAAAGTTATAAATCAATAATTTCAGATTCTGTTTTCTTATTTTCAATTTTTAGAAAATATTTGATTATGTACTCAATTTGAGTTGGCATAAGGCGTTACATCCAATATAATAACATTTATATTTGCTATTACAAAATGTATTATAAAAATGTATCATGTCACTTACCTAAAAAATTAAGGTTTTTGCATATAAGAACTGAAGATTGTGAACGAGATAATTTTTAAAATGAACATTTTTGAAAAACGTCGTATGCCATTCATTTCAAACCTTGACACTATATAACCCACAGTTAAAATCGTATCTAGCTTCCTGAACAATTTCTTATGTTCAATTGTTCCTTTATTCATCAAAACTTCCGATTGATTTGATTTATTTGATTTCATTGTGATAGATACCAATATTTATGCAAGACCATTTCGAATATCAATAACCAAAGCAGTAGTTGAGTGATTTATCAATGAAAGTTTCATGTTCCAAGTTCACTAGTTCATATACTTAGAAACTCGAAACCAAATTAATTCTTCAATAAATTATTCAAATATACGCTAAAGTCACAGAAAGCGAACATGTTACTTTTATGAAACAAGAATAGATTTAACAGGCTTACGAAAAAATAATAGAGTTAACTTAGAGTTCATAAATGAATATCATCAAAACCAATTAAAATTTTATATCAATATATGAATTACTCTTTAGTATATATATATATATATATATATATATATATATATATATATATATATATATATATATATATATATATATATAGCCTAGCAGTGGAGACTTCCTTTGCAGGTGTGTTCTTTTATTGTTGATTCCATCTCCAGGTTCGTACACCTTGAACTTGGCTACGCCGTTCTGAGGAGAGCCAATAAGCTCGTAACACGTGTCAACGGCTGCTTCCAATTGAGTTGCGGGCCATACCAAGCCCGCAACTTTTTTTATTTTTGTATAATAACTTTTAATTTTATATAACAACTTTTAATATTTTTGTCATATATATATATATATATATATATATATATATATATATATATATATATATATATATATGACAAATATTTTAATAGAGTTTGTTTCTCACTCGAAAAACAAAATCAAAGAAATTTGTGTCGAATATAGTGAACATTAAAGCCAATAAGTGTACTTTATTGAACTATTATTTCACCAACTATCACAAGAGTTGTGCGATATTTCAGATAAAAATATTCTTTGTCATTATTATCCATATTTTGCTTGTTTTGTTAAAATTTTTCAAAATTATGTTTTTTCATTTCTGATTTTTTTTCAAAATGTTTGTATAGGTGTTCGTCAAAATAAAAAATTTCATTCGAAGAAGAGGAAATAAATAATTATGAAAACATCAATAGGTAACTAGAATTTCTGTAGCAATATTTCAAGAACATCTTCAAATTCTCGACTAGACAGGTTTAGTTTAAAGTGAAAGTCTCAAATAATCATATTTTTGGCACTTACCTTCTATCTGAACTACACCTAAAGGATCAAATATTGCATGATTCTTTCATCGACTTCAGACTTTGTAATTGAAAACCTCCTACACAATCAACAAAACCTGAAATGTTTATTTGTTTTCCACAATTTCTGAATCGTTACTAAAATGCCCTTAAGGTCACACTATTAACGACTTCGTGATTTCCAATATCATAAAACCTAAATTATGTATCAATTGTGCACTCCCCACTAAGATATTAAAATTTCATTTTCTTATCTGGAATATGAGTATCTACTGTATACCAGTTATCTTTAATTATTCCTTATTCTCTCAACTGATGACTTACTTACAACATTAATACTTTGATATTATCTGAGTAAGTAGATGAGAAAATATTTGTTTTGTATTTGATGGAAATAAATTCGTTATAAAATATACCTACCTACATTTGAAGTAATTTCAACATGCACGATAAACATTGAAGAAATCAAATAGATCTTTCATTTATTGTCCTGTCTGCTTTATTTCATTATAAAGAGGCTCAATTTAGGGTATTTAATTTCTACTAATTTGTATATAAAACGTATAAAAAATTTATTATAGTATATAAAGTATTTCAAAAACCACCACAAATAATTTTTCAGAAACCACCGCAAATAATTTTTTCATTTATCAAATTGTTATATGATTTTAATTATCCGCCAATTATTAAAAAAAACAATATTGATTTAATACCTGATGCAGGTACTTATATTTTAAACTACTCCTTCTACATGTTTCAAAATTGGTTACCTACATTAAAAATCTGAGAAATTTTTAATGAGAATATGGGAAAAAATATGCAGAACTTGGGGATCCATAAGAAAATTACTGTGACCTAAATCCAACACAAGCACATGAAATTTCCACAAAAAATTAAAAACTATTCAGGACCGACGTTAGCAGTTTCGCCGCCAAGGGCAATAGGATGAAATGCCCCTCTTCATACCAAAATTTAAATGATTTACTTGATCATCCCTAACGCCGGTCCTGATCTAAAAAAGTTTTTATCAAAATTCAGCTGAATTTATGTAAGCGTTTTAGTAGTCTGGGTGAATTTCTAGATACAAGCAGTAGTGGCTAGTAAAAAAAATAAAAGATACAATGTGCTGTTATGTATTAAATAAGTTCTCAAATCTCGTAGTCAGTTTTAAATTGCTTTGTTGGTTGATTATAATTATCTTTCTTCCCCTACATTGAAGAAGTAAGAGATACGACACAAGACATCTTAAATCAACTGAAATCAAGTCAATATTCACTAAGTAGTAAGTATCTGAAAACTATACCAGCATGTTATAGCATATATTCCGCAAGACAAAGATCCTAATAAAAATCCCAGTCTTAACAAGATCTCGTCTCAGTTGTTACATACGAGGGTTGCCTTTTATGTTTCGGGATTTAGCAACCCTAGTGTTGCCAACTGACAGCTCTATCGTAAAATTGGACATTTTTGAGGTTATTCATACTCAGAACGTTTTGACATACAAGCGCTATTGGTGTTATCAGTAACTTAAAAGATTCATCTCGGCCCAAAAATGGAATTAAATCGTGAACATTTTCGTGCGATTACTTTTTACAACTTTCGACGTGGATTAACTCAGCAACAGTGCATGGATGAAGTTAATTCAGTTTTTGGCGATGAAGCTCCATAAAGGACCAGTGTTTATTGATGGTATGGTCAATTCAATCGTGGTCGTAGGTCACTCCAAGACGAATTTCGTGAAGGTCGTCCAAAATCAGTTTTTGAAAACCATTGATGTTGCGCGCGAACTGATATTGCAAGATCGTTATGTGACCATCGTGAGATTGAGACAACCTTATGCATTAGTGGGACCAGATTCAATATTGCATAAACATTTGACTGTCAAAAAAATTTGTTCGCGTTGGATCCCATACAATGTGTCAATCGCTCAAAGAAAGAGTTGGTGTCAATTGGTCGAAAGAAATGCTTAAAAAATACGATCACGATGCTTCGAAACACGTATGACATTGTGACAGGTGATGAACTGTGGATTTACGCGTATGAGGCCGAAAGTAAACAGCAGTCGACTGTATATGGGTGTTTCGAGATGAGCCAAATCCAACAAAAGTTGTTCGCGCAGGAAGCACTTCCAAGCAAATGGTCGCCTGTTTTTTCGGAAAAACTGGACATGTCGCAACCGTACCACTATAACAACGCAGAACAGTCTGAGTGGTACACAACATTTGTTTGCCAGTTGTCTTCCAAGAAATCAGGAAAACCAACCGCCGAAGGCGGATCACTCTTCACCTCCACAAAGCGAGCTCTCACACATCGGCTCAAATAACTGCATTTTTGAGCACCCAAAACATCGATTTGATCAGTCATCTGCCGTACAGTCCTGACTTGGCACCGAATGACTTATTTTTACTTCCGTACGTAAAAAACAACTGAGCGGCCCGAAGAAGCGGTTGCTGCATTCAGAATGCATGTTTTGGAGATAGCTCAGAGTGGCAAAAGTGCTTCGACAATTGCTTCAAACACACGCAAAAGTGTATAGATCTTCATGGGGAATATTTTGTAAAACAATAAAGCGATTTTCGATGATTAATATTTGTTTTTGTATCCTAATCCAAAAATTCAAAAGGCAACCCTTGTAGTAAATACACTGTTGAAGCAAACTGCCTGCTAAATTCCTCGATGTTAAAATCTCAGATATCATTAATGGCTTATCTTAATATCAAGTTAAAACACCCTGTTTTGCCAGTAGGCTAATCAAATTTTACATTTCCTACCAACATCTGCAATTCATTTAAATCAAATAAATTTGTTGTAAATGAGAAATTTGTACAATCTCGTACCAAATACACAGTACCTTTTTAGAATGATTTTGAGCTTGAGGGACATTGCGTCACTTCCTACATAATTTTCACAAACTAATGATTCAATTATTATTAATTGAATTAATAATAATAATCTAATAGCAAGAATTAGAAGTAACAAACGGGGTTCGCCAAGGTTGTATTTTGTCTCCGCTACTATTCAACGTATATACTGAGATGATTTTTCAGAAGGCGCTGGACAGTCAGCAAAAAGGTATAAAAATGAACGGAATCCCAATAAACAATATACGTTATGCTGATGACACTGCCATCTTAACAAACGATTTGGAAGATCTACAGCAATTTCTAAACAAAATTAATACCATAGGTAAGGAATATGGACTCAAAATCAACACCAAAAGACAAAATGCATGATCATCAGCAGAGAACAGCATAATCAGGCCCAAATAATGATTGAAGATAAACCCATAGAAAGGGTCAATAAATTCAAGTACCTTGGTTGTAGCATTAATGACAAATTGGATAGCGATATGGAAAAAAAATACGGACGGCGATGGCAAGAACTACATTTATTAAATTTCAAAGATATCTATGTCGAAGAGAAGTATCATTAGACATAAGACTTCGTATGGTAAAATGCTATATTTGGCCCATAATAACATATGGGGCCGAAACATGGTCACTCAAAATAAAATCCATGAACCGTATAGAGGCTTTTGAGATGTGGACACTCCGCAAGTTATTAAATATTCCTTGGGTGGAACGAATAACGAATGAGGAAGTACTTAGAAGAGCCGGCGTCGAGCGTGTGTTATTAAAAAATATAAAACAACGCAAGATCTCTTATTTGGGCCACATACTCCGAGGCAATGAATATGATATCCTAAGACTAATATTAATAGGTAAAATAGAAGGTAGAAGAGGTCCGGGCCGAAAACGGCATTCATGGTTGAGCGATATCAAGAACTGGTGTGGACTGAAAAACGTGGGTGTTATTATAGAATGTATTATAGAATGAGTGGATGATCGCCTACACGCTGTAAGAGTTTGGCACGAGAAGAAGAATTATTCAATTTATATTGCAGAATTACCTAATTCTTGGAAATATTTCTGAGCGAATACAAACTCAATGATATACCTAGTACTACTAATAAGGTAGACCTAAAAGCACTTAAGACAGTCGTCAATGTCAACATTGTCTTCAACAATCGAAAATTCATTTATTATTAAGTTTTTGTTCTTTTACTCGTTTATGCTCAGAATTATTTGTTATATTTATGAAATCTGGATCATTAATGCTGATTATTTCCACAAAAGAGATCAGGCGTTGGCTCGAGTTACATCTTTGATAATTCTTTAGCGTTGCAAGCAAACCTTCGGACCGAAACAATTGCCTTTGGTTTACATGTTCATGCAAACTAATACATCCAATATTGTAAAAGCATTTTTCAAATCCAGTTTTCTCAGGAGTGAAGATTTTTCATTGATTTAGGAACTATTAGTCTTACTTATTAGGATACATTTGTACCCAGAAATGAACTCCTTACTGTTGAAAACTATTTAATTTTAATCAGAAAAGTTCCTTTCATTGATCCTCCAAATCTCTTTTCAATTCAGATTTCTAGAGAAAAAAATTGTTAACTGACGTTATCACTCGCAGTAATTTTTAATCCTTTCATTTTGTTGTTGTATTTGGATTTCTTCTTCGACATGTTCAATTCCATCGTATTTTTTGCGAAATTATTTCAAATGATTTGTTCGGCTATGAAATAAGCTAAGAGATTTTCGAAAAAAGAGTCGAGCATCAAATCGATATCAACAAATATTTACGAAAAAGGTGTCTGCGTAAATAAATTAAATATTTACGAAGATATAGAAAAACACCCAGACTGCTATTGCTCACTGCAGAACACATTGTACCTCCCAAATATAAGGGAACAGCAGTCCTCGATACTCTCGCAGACATATGCATATTAAGCCAAACATCGATGGAGTCGTCAAATTACTTAGAATAAACATGTTGATAATTTACAGTTGATTGGAAACAAACGATTAGGTAGGTAGCTAGAAAGTAAAGGAAGCTAGTAGCAATTCTGCGAGTAATATATCCTTGGATTGGTGAAGACTGTCACATTCAAACATTATACCTTACATTCCATGAACTTAGTAGTTCATGGAAGTAGCAGTCTTCAGAGAAGTATTCAAAACATGTATCAATTATGGAACTTATTCAAGGAACTTAGGTTTTCAAATGCAAATTTGGAACAATCAATTTTGTTGAAATAAGATTACATTAAAAATTACTCAAACTTCTGCAGACACAATATAAATATTGGATACTTGTTTGTGTACTATATACCTATCAGTATAGTTTCAATGTGTTACAAATTTTCAGGTAATAGACTACCCCATTACTTTTGTCGTCTTTTAATTTTTTTTAACTCTTTTTAGTTTCATTTCAAATCAAACTTTGAAAGCCCTTTACAAATACATTTATATTGTTTCTCAATATTTTTCTTGTCTCTATATATTTTGAATAAAACAATATTCTTGGCAAATAATATACTTTGATATGCATCTATTTCCTGTTGACGTTCGCTATAAATTGTGGCTTTATTAAAGCTTTGATATAAGTAATTTCCACCAACATTTAATTAGTTTCTCACATTCACTTAATGAAAATCCTAATGAAAAGTTAGGATAAATTTGTCGAAACGTTATCTCGAAATTAATTTTTCCTTTCAAAGTCTCGTCTATTTGGCGAGACTGATTTTTACTATATATATTTGAATGAACCTGTATCGGACAATTTCTGCATTTTAATGAAATAGTGATAATAAAATCATTCTCTTTGAAGTATGTTATTATATTCTGGTTTGGGTAAATAATAACCAAAATTACCAGTTGAAGAATTTTTATTCTCAAAACTGCTAAAAAAAATTAGAAACCTACAAAAATAGTGTAATATCTCAAATATCAAGTGAGAAAGATTCCAACATGAAAGTAATAAATTATCAAAATTCAATAAACGAACCAATCTGTAATAAATTTATTACAATGGTAAATTCCTTTAGATAGTGAATAATTCGTCTTGGACATAGGACATTTTAAAAGTAAAAAGTTAATAGAAACAAATGCTCCAAATCTCAACACTGGTCTTGTTGCTTGATAGTTAGGGTTGTTTTGATTAACATTTCAATCTTCGCCACTGTCTCCAAAATTGTTACAATTTCTCAACAATGCTGAATAATTTAACATTGACAGGGAGCATTTTGAAAGTAAAAAAGTTAATAAAACAAATACTCTAAATTTCAACGCTGCTCTTATTGTTGTTTGCAGTTAGGATCTTTTTCATTAGCCTTCACTACTGTATGGTCTCCATCAGACTCATTTTCATCATCGTCATCTTCTTCATCTTCCTCTTCCTCGAAATCTTCTTCATCGTCTATTCCTGATGAAATATATTGTTTTAAAAGTTGAAATGTAACGTCTCGCTTATAATGGATGCCTTCAAAGGGCCATGGAAAAAATCATTTATTAATGTTACTTTCCATTAAGTATAATCGATCAGCTCTCTTTGTAGGACAATAGTTTATTAGGTATATTTGAAATATTCTCAAAATAATTCATGGATAATGAAACAAAATAAGAAATAATTGAAAAAAATTCTGAAAATATATTCAAGCAAAAAATTTAGTATTATCATCGATTTCAAAACTTGAATGAACGTATGATACTTTTCAACCAATGTGATTTCATATTTCTCTTCAAAATTGTAGTTTAGAAATAAATATATAAATTTTAATGTAAATAACACCAAATAAGATAGATATAGAATAAGATAGAAAATAATATAAAGATATACACTATCTTTTCAATGTTTTTAGCAATAACAGCCTATTTGCAATATTTATTAGCTTTGACAAAGTTGTGATATACAATGAAACCTCAACAAAAATAAAGTTTTTAACATTGAAAATAGCCTGTTATTGGTAAAAACATTTAAAAAAAAATATATATATATATATATGACAAATTATATATCGGTCATTGGACATCAATTATACATCGCAACTCAGGATCAATATTGAAACAAGTCTTACCTTCACCAGTAAAATAGAGCACTGCCTTAGGAATGATCCTCTCTCTAATGTAATGACCAATTTCAAAGTCACTTGTAAGAATATTACGGAGATCCTCGTCAGTATCTTCTTCCTTAGTCCCTTCTGGAATAGCTGGTGGACTGAAAAAGTTGAAAAAGGAGTCATTTTGTACAGTCTTGGTAACTGTACGGACAACACCACGACTCTTATGCTTCTGCTTCTTTTTAACAGTCTTTAAGGTGACATTTTTGCCCTGAAAATTGAAAAAAAAATTAAATATATTATACTACATTTATATAAGTTAATATATTTATTCTTTTTGTGTTTTTTAATGTAATTATATTGAACTTAAATAATTTAGAAATGCCAACATGAGGTATAAATGAGCAAAAGGGCAAATTCAACAGGGTTTTAATTCAAAACTACAATTACCTTGATTCTCAATTATGTTTTAAATATTGAAGTTATTCAGACCAAAACACAACTATTCAAGGTATACCCCACTTAATACTTGGAAAATCTATTTTAACAGAATAAAATATGTAAAATTAAAAATAGCTAAGCAACTAATTTGAAATGAAAGTGCAGTAAGACTAATATTTTATATGAAGGAATAGGATTTTCAGTTTGAAATATTTTAGATTTTGTCACTTTTGAGTACTAATCATTTAATCACAATAACTTTTCTTTCACATTTGAAAAAAAAAATTTCATTCTAAACGTAAGTTTTATATGCAATTACTGATATACCCAATCAATTGAAAGTTTTATACACAAAAAATTCTACATAAGGATATCAAAACTCACAATAAAGAAGTCAGAGACCTTCACTGAAACAAAGGGAACATTGTTGCAAATTGCACTCACCTTGTTCCAATTGATGACGCAGCCTGTGCATTTAAAGATTTCAGGGCCTTCAAAACTGAAAGGATCATCTTCATCAGGAGTACACTTCATTACGTACTGCTTAGTAAGCACAGTATTAGTAAAGTATTCATTGGGAGAGAAATGGAAGTCCAATGTGAAAGTCATTGGATCAACCTCACAAGTGGATTTAATATCTATAAGATGCTTCAAAATGGGTTCATCATGAGGTTGGAGCATCTCGGCCAAGATATTACAATTTTTAAATATTGTTAACCAAAATTCAGGAATGCCTTTAACATCTGCACCTTCATTAGACTCTTTATTTTCAATTTTTGCTTTTTCTTTCAACTCGTTTACAATATCTTCCTCATCATCAGATGGCCACTGACACTCTTCTTCTACTGGTTCATAATGAGCGTTAACTATCTTATTACGTTTTTCGTAGAGAGGTACATACAGTTTATGATACTTGCACTCAAGTTCATGCACCTCTTTGAAAAATTTTGCCTCTATATTTGTGGCCTCTAGCTGGATCTTTTTGAGTGCTTTGACGCGTCTTTTTACTGACGAAGGAAGATTGGCTAGCATTTCCGCTATACGTTGCCCTTGCATAGCTGCCATTACATTAGGGAACTTCATCATTCTACTTGCAATATCTTGGCCAATTTCTTCTTCCTCTACAGATTCAACATCGTCTGGATGATCACCGGCTTGTTCTTTCTCAGTTGCCATTGTTCACAAACCTAGAAACAATGCTTTTTGGAAAAGTATAGCAGAAAATGATTTATACAAAGCAAAATTATGATAAATCTTCGAAATGCTATATCACTGTATGAAATAAAATAAATTAATTCAATATTAGATGAACATATGAATTACAACGTTCAAACACGTGCACGGCTTACGAGAAATCGCTAAATGCGTCTAATTTTGACATGAATTGACTGAATCATACTAGATCAAATCAATCGGACTTTTAGTGCAAAATACAATATAAACCTGAAATTACTCATATATATACGCAATAACTCACCTATTACAGCTAAAGAGTGATGTTAAAATGGTTTCGACAAAGATCGACCTGCTTACAGGAGCGAACCGCCAGAAAAAGAAAGTTTGCCGGTTTTTGTCAAAAAAAACTTGTCTTCCGACTGTTCTTATTCCATTGTTGCGTTATTTTCAATGTTGCCACAGCAATGTCATATTTTCATCTTCATCTTTTATTTTTTTAAATTTTCGTTTGAACCAGTTAAAGAGGAAATATAACAACTTCCTCAAATTTCTTCCCCTTCTTCAACAGATAAAGTAATTTCAGGATATAAATACAATTATTATGATTAAATATACAAGACCACAAAAAAAAATGAAAAGCTACACGGTATTTATACTTCATAAATAATAATCGAGGTATTGTCTTTCAAGATGTGGTTTATTTTTGTATTATGTATTTATTACACTAACTATGAACTAGAAATTTTCTGCATGGGTTCTTCAATATATTTATTTATGATGTAAGAGAAAATTGTTCTCGGTAAAAGTTTTCTTTTGCAAATGACAAAATAAAAGCAATGGAAATCAATTAAACAAAATAAATTTTCCTCTTAAGGTTACTGTTATTCTCGTAATAACGATTATTTGCTGAAAAAATCCAATGATAATTTTTAATGAATTATAAACAAATAATTCATTAGGAGATAACGTAGAAATAAAATATATCGGAAAATTACCATACATTTTCAATGTGTGAACATGATTATCGATTTTTAATGATTGATAACATATCCTTAGCGATATAACCGTTATCTATTATTGATATCATGCCAAATTGTCCTGTAGAAATTAATGTGCATTATTACTCGGCACATTCTTTAATTACAGTACAACTTAAGTTTGAATAATAGCAACATACATAGTTCCAAGAAATGATCAATTAACAAAAAATACAGTTCAAACAATATAAAGGCAGCACATAGCAGAAAATTGATGAAATTTTAACATAATTTTGAGCAATAAATATGAAACAACCATTTTTTATTATTCAACTTTCTTGGCCTCTTTTGTTGTATAAATAAAAGAATTGTTCATATATGCTTGATGACTGACTACTCAACAGAAGATATATAAATAACCAAAATGCCTCCATCATCCCTCAGTATATTACTTTTATAACTACCCTAAATCGGTATTTCAGTTTGAAGAATTTCTTAGATTCATACAATAGGTATGACTTTAAGAAATGCATTACAATTAGAGAATGACCAACAAGTATATCCTGCAGTTAGAACATTTAATAAAATAGGATAACATTCACATTCTACTTTACATTCTCTTCAGTTTAATACGCGGATATTAATATCAGTATGCAGACGTGTAATTACAAACATTAAAAGGCGACTTACAAATTATATAATAAACAACTTCAATCAAATTTTGGTTTTGAACTTAGTGATTTCTATGTTCAATGATAATTTTATTAATATATTTGGTTGGCATAGGTACCTATATAATATATTATCATATGACATTTATATCTCGTTTTAAATTCAAAGAACTTGAATTGTAAGTTTCCGTCATAAATCAAGTTTGGATTGGGAATAATTTTACATTTCCAAACAATGTTACTGATAGGAATGTTGAACACAGCCTCTTCGGCAGACATTGCGATAACCTAAAAATTACATGAAAATCGAATTTATTTGTTATTTACTAATATCAAAATTGAATACTAATAGTACAAAAATAATAAATTTTAAATAGTTATAAATACATTTTGAAAAATTTTTACTTACCCTATAAGCATAAGAAGAAGCTATGAAGCATTTAATATTTCTATTAGTTAATTCTTTGATATTAATTTCTCTAATATCTTGTAAAAAATTTAAAGAAAACGAAAAGCCAGATTGGGCTAAAAAAGACATCAGAGATTATAACGATGTTGATATGGAAAGACTTTTGGATCAATGGGACGAAGATGAAGAGCCTTTACCTGATGATGAATTACCTGAACATTTAAGGCCGCCTCCACAAGTTGACTTCTCCCAATTTGATCCAAGCAACCCTGAAGAAATTGTAAGTTATTTAAAGATTCTATGGTTGCAATTTCAGTTGCCTCAATTTTTTTCAATTAGTTCTAATGAAATTCATTTTTCAGCTTCAGGCTACGAAAAAAGGCAGGACCCTTATGACATTTGTACAGGTTTCTGCAGATCTTTCTAAAGAAGAAACAGAAGAAGTTACAAAGATATGGCAAACTAGTTTGTGGAACAGTCATATTCAAGCAGAAAGATATCAAGTAGATGATAATAGAGCATTGTTTCTATTTAAAGATGGGTCCCAGGCATGGGCTGCAAAAGAGTATCTTATAGAACAAGAAAAATGTGAGAGTGTCACTATTGAAAACAAAGTTTATCCAGGGAAATATAGTAAAACAGCAAAAGATGAATTGTAATTATACTTATTCTTATAGAGAATGTGAAATTGCTGTTGTGTGTGAAATATATATATATATATATATATATATATATATATATATATATATATATATATATATATATATATATATATATATATATATATATATATATTTATCATTCCATAATTTATATAAATATACAATTTCTTCATTATTATTTTATCTTCATTTAAGAAGTGTGAACATTTTTTGAACAAATTAGTTTTCATGATTTTATTGAAAAATTTCATTATGTAAAATTATCCATCGCCAAATCAATTTGCTTTCGTATCATATTTATGAAAATAAACAGTTAAATTGATTGTATTTTTAATTTAGAATGATAAAGATCGCTTAAAAATAATTTTTAAAAATTTAATGCTATCCTTTGATGTTTTTGTATTATGTAATGAAAAGGATAACTACAACATGGAAAAATAATGTTATATATTAGCATCAATACTTATCTTGTTCACTTTTATAATTGAAGTATAAAAAGGAAGTACTTGAGATGGAACCTCATCATTGTTTCCCAAAAGGCTCTCCATTGTTGTCCCTTCATTATAACTTCTTTGCTGGAACATTTATAGTAGCAGGTTTTACCTCAAAAAAACAATTTAATAAAGAAATATTATATATGACATTAATTTGCAGAAAATATAACACCTATATCATGTAAAAATGAACTGAAGAAAACAAAACAACTTCAATTGCTTACTTGCAAAGACACAGTTGAATGGCTAAGAAAATAGAGGCTAGAATCTCATTGTTTTTGAATAGTGGTTATCTATAAATCACTATTGATAGAAAGACCACTTTCAAGGATTATACAAAGTCAGCAAATCAAGCAGCAGTAAGCGAAATCAAAGACGTCGTATTAGGCCTTGAATTTCCTTGAAGGTCTTCTTCGAAAAGGGAATTGACATCTCAATGGTAGATGTACAAAATAATATGCAAGCTACTTTTGGAGTAAGAATTTTATATTGGAAAATGGTAGAAAAAGCATGCTGAGTAACATCAAGGTAGCTGAAAGAACTTGTCTTATTTATACTTCAAATTTACCAAAATTTGACGTATCCAAACCCCCTACAACATCGTTCAAACAATCTTCTATAACAAAAAACAAGCAATGAACCAATACTAACAAGGTTTTCGAGATTGAACATGAAATTCAAATATCTTGAAGCGAAGAACCTTGGTGTGTGGTTTGATAGTGAACTGAATTTCTGGAAACATTGTGTATCCATTAAACAGAACTGTTTTATGAGTCTGAAGGGTTATATATCCAATTTTTGACTATTGCTGTGCGGTTTATTATAACTTTATGAATAAGAAAGACAAAGGCAATTTGCTAAAAATTCAAAATGCTTGCATAAGATTTGTGTGTTGCTCTTCCTACAGGGATCATGTTACACCTTTTAGAAGGAGATTGAAAGAGTTGAGTTTTGAGGAAAGGGCAGAATATCTCTATCTTGTTTTTCTATGTTACAGTAAATTGGTATTAAGGAGCACAGCACATAGTTTAAATATCAGAAATAAGTATCAGTATAGTATACCTGTCCACAAAACAGTTAAGTATGAGGGTTGTTTTGAGTATTTTTTACTTTTGTAAAAGTAAAAAATTTGCACTTTTGAGTAGTTTTTGAGTAAACTTTTGCTCAAAGTTTGCTCAATAAGTACATTACTCTGGTTAGTAATAATTTTTCTGTTGGGATTTTCAAAAAGAAATTGAGAAAATTCATTTTTTTTGGTAACAGTATTTAGCATATCCATTTTTTATATTTCTTTCAGTTTTTTTCTTTTTTGTGTTAATTTGTGTTTTATATATATTCTGTTTCTTTTGATATATTAGTTAGTATTTTTAGTGATTAAGTACTACTGAAAGTTCGGAGCTAAATTGCATCTAATGCATTGAGCAGCATATGTGAAATAGTTATTTGGTGGAGTGGAAGAATGGCTTGCCAAATTCCTACCATTTGTGTAATTGAAATATTATTATGCAATAAATATTATTATTATTATTATTATTATTATCTGAGGCATCCTTGAAGGATAAATAGTCGCCTCACTGGCGAAGTAATTTTTTTAAATCTCCCAACCCGGAGGTTAAAAACATGGTAGCCTAAAATGTGTCGACTTCCTTCAGTCGAATGTGTTATTTCTTGTTTTTCCATCTCCAGGTTCGTACAACTTGAACTTGGCTACGCCGTTCTGAGGAGAGCCAATAAGCTCCAAACACGTGTCAACGACTGCTACTAATTGTGGGATATGCAGACAGTGTCAACTTTTGATTGAAATTTTCCCCCGCGTTGAACATTATTCATATATATATATATATATATATATATATATATATATATATATATATATATAAATATATAATCAAGGACAACAACTATCTATCTCTAAAGCCAAAATGTCTAATATTAAACTAAACCAACTTAATTGGTTTAGATATAGTTGTTTTCCTTGATTTTATTATCTTTACTAGAAGTCAGAAGGTCGACCAGATCGCCAATGACGCTAAAGCGTATATATTATAATTTAGCTTATTTTGAAAGTTTTTAGGAATAACAGGCTTTTTTTGATATGAAAAAGTTTATTTTTGTTTACGTTTCGTTGTTATATTACAATTTTGTCAAAACTAATCTATTTAGCTATTATAACTTAATTATAATTATAACTATTAGTTTTAAAACTAATCTATTTAGCTATTATAACTTAATTATAATTATGACTATTAGTTTTGACAAAGTTGTAATATAACAACGAAACGTTAACAAAAATAAACTTTTTCATATCAAAAAAAGCCCGTTATTGCTAAAAACTTTCAAAATAAAATATCTCAAACAGGCAATACATCAATTTCAAGAATTATAATTTAGCTATAGTTCTTTTTCATATTTTATAGTGTTGGCGTTTACTTGATGCAAATCCATTATAATTGAATATAAACTTAAATTCAAACACTTGAACTTACGCGTCATGCTATGTAGCCAATAAAATGTAAATCATAAGTTCAAGTATTTGAATTTAAGTTTATAATTAAATGAGAGGTAATAATAAAAACTTGTCTAAAAATCACTGACTGAACAATTCTTTATTCGTTTTTATTATTACCTCTCATTTAAATATGAACTATCACAGAGTAGATTCATCGTCCATTGAATTTATTTAAGTTTATATTCAATAGTTCTTTTTGTCACTCAAAAAATTGATAAAATCCAATTTTAATTATTTGCAATAAACGCCCTTTGGTAGTACATCAAAGATCCTTTCTCTCCGTTTGAATAATAAATGATTTTTATTGATATGAAATGTTGGTTTTTCCGGTTAGACAAATTTGTTCAGCTCAAATTTCAAAACTTTTCGAAGTAAACAAAATTAATAGTTTGTCTGTAGATGTCGTTATCTACGCCTACACGTTTGCAATTTAGGTAGGTTTGGGATTTTATTTTCTTTAATGTGGTGTTTATCTATGACATTATTCAATTAAATGATTTTTCATGGTTTTGAGTAATTTTCTCTTTGACATAACGAAATAAAATTTTCAAATATTCCAACGATTGTCATATGGTTGTAATTATCATTTTCATTTAGGAAGGAAGAATAAGACTTGTAGTTATTTTCAACAAAGTTTATATTTGAAAACGCTCCGAAATTTATTCAAAATACTTTTAAGTACTAGGATACATTCAACCATAAAAAAGAATTAAAAAAGATATCTCAAAGCTTCAAAATTTCATATTAATCTACAAATACATATTTACAAATTGTCTAGAATTATGAATTTATGGAAGCTCTTTTGAATAAGATTATTTTAAAATGTCACAAAAGAAAGCAATTTAGGAAATGATGATAATTGTAAAAATGTCTAATATCTAAGTATAAGATTTTAAATATATATACAATAAATCATGATAAAAATATTCCAAAAATTCAGAACCAGCTTATGCAATTCAAGTATCACAATATTCAATTTGTGCAATGAGGACAGATCTTAACACTTGGGGTTGAAAATAAGAATCAATAAATCACAACCAAAAAGAATATAAGTACATCAGATCATTCATTCTTCGATTTCTTCTTTTTCAAGTTGAAGAATTTCCTTTTCCTTCTTTTTAATTCTTCATCTAGCAAGGAGGAATCCGTTGAACAAATATCCTCATCCAGTGAAGTGGAACACAGTTCTTTCGAATTTGCCAATTTCAGAGGAAGTACATCAGCAGAGCCAGAAAGGTCTTGTTCTGAAGCTTTAGCTTTGATATTACTTGACAAGAGAGAAAGGGATGTATCTTGAGAGTGCGATTTCTTAATTGTTGGTTTAGCTGTCATACTGTTATTATTACTGGATATTCTTGGTATAAAACTTGGTTTTGAATATTTTGTGTTGGCTGTATTTTCTTGTACGAAGCTGAAGACAAAGTTTTTATTTTATTGACTAAATATATCTTTCCATTAATATAATCTTTTAAATTATATTATTTTGGTGTACAATATAATGGTATAAAGTGTGTACCATGAGATAAACATGCATCAAACATTGAAGGCTTATTCCTTAGCCTATGCTAAGAATATTTCGAGAAACTGAGAAAACAGTGAATGTCAAGCTGCCAATCTACAATAAATTTTAGAAATAACTACCTGCGGCAAGGTAACAAGCATTCAATCTGCTTATCATTGGCTGTTGAATCATTTCAAGCACATTAGTGTTATTTATAATCGCACTCAGCAATTATTCGATTTCGCACATGAAATAAATTCTTCATTGTAGTAGCGTACCTTAATGATTCTAGAGATACTTTGAAGAAATAATTCAAAGGGTTAAGTCAGGGGTTCGAGCAGGTCATACCTGTGGCTCCCCTCAAACAATCCAACGATCTCCGTATTAAAAAATCAAGAGGAACCAAATGAAATGTAATGTAGATAAACCATTGATAATTTCAATAAACAATGAAAATATTGTCGCTTAAGGTACATCCTCATTAACTCAGGCACCACCACCTACAAGATATTGCGACACACAATAGCAATAGAAACGTTAAACAACAACTGATGTTGAAAACGACCTAAACATACCTCATGCGGATTTTCATATAATAATAATAAGTTTATTGTAATTGCCTTACATACAGGATTGCAAATGGCAGGAATTTAGCCAGGCTAATCTTCCACTCCTCCAGTATAAACAAGAAAACACAAAAACTCAACACTATAGAAATATATCCAAAAATTAACAAGTTATTCCTTAATATGAGACCTAAATAATAAACCCGAAACTAAAATTAAATAAATAGATATAATTTAGATAGCATTTAAAGCAGTGGGCCCAAAATACTACCTTGATGAACACCACGAGGAACTGTAGTACACTTTGAGTAGCTGCCATTGACCAGAACTACTTGTTTCCTTTCTTTCAAATAGCTATTCAACCATTCAAGAGCAGATGCATCAAAACCAAGCATCCCTAACTTATATAATATAATGATATGTACAACCAAGTCAAACGCTTGACTTTGGTCAAACAGAACCAAAATAGTAACAAGACTGCTATCCATGGCGCAATTAATATCATTCACAACTTTTAGCAGGGCTGTTTTTGTCGAGTAACCGGGTTTGAAGCCAGACTGTATGTTTGGCAAAATTTTTTCTTTATATATATGCTATTGTTCATTTGGCGCTCAACAAGCTTTTAAAGCACCTTGGAGAAAATGAGTAAAATGGTAATTGGTCTCAGATCATGGAAAGAGGATGGGCAGCTACACTTAGGCACAAACAAGTCTTCTGATGCCCGTTTTCCAGGACTAGGGAAACAACCATTAAGGAGCGAGTAATTAAATATATGGCACACTTCATCTAAACAAAAAGGTAGCACCATGTTCTTTTATGTTATCAATACCACTTGCATCAGATTTTATGTTATTCATTTTACGTAGTATTTCCCACTCTTCAATTAAATTAAAACGAAAACCAATATTATTATATCCACACATTTTAAGATTCTTTACTGCACTTCTTGAGAAACTGGCCAAGTTGGTAAAAAGAATCTGTGTCAACAATAGAGACACGAGAACTAATTTTTGCAATATTTATTGACATTATGCAATAAGCGTAGGAAAATCTGAAGATAGTAGTCCCAAACTCGTTGAATATGGCATGGAAACAACAAATTTTGGAGAATTTTAAATGGTCTAGGTCAGGGGTTCCCAAACTTATTTTGTCTACTGCCCACTTTGAGAATAAATTATTTTTTATCGCTCCCATTTTTTCAACTACTTCAAAACCAATATATCTTCAAATTAAATTAATTATCGTAAGCTATATTTTTCTTCTTCTTCTCGTCCTTGATGCACACTGCACGTAGGGGGCCCTTTCCACTATAAGTATATAATATTATATTAATATATTTAAATATATTAATATAATATTATATATTTAATATACTCAAATATATTAAATATATAATATTAATATATTTAAGCTATATTAGCGTAGATTAAATATTCTCTTACCATCTTCTCTTAACACAATCTCTTAATTAATATTGGTTGATGTTCACAAGTTTTAGTCGAGAGTGGAGAGCTAAGTCGGTGTCTAAGAGTCTTCCTAGCTAAATGAAATTACAAATCGCCCCCCAAGCCTCTACACAACGCCCCTTTTTATTCTGGGTCTCTTACCGCCCCCCTTTAAGCCTGCAGCGCCCGCAAGAGGGCGTTATCGCCCATTTTGGGAAAGGCCGATCTAGGTAGTAATACATTGTTATCAGCAAATCCATACATGAATTACATGCCATTCATATGAGCGTTCTATACATAATGATAGTCTGGACGGACTATTACAGACATGTTTAACGTCACCTAATCTAAACAAATGCAACTGAGATGTACTCAAATGAAATCCACTTATACGTAACTATGCGGGGTTTTTTCGTAGCTGTTTGAGCGTAGCCAAATTGCCTACGTAGCTTCGATGATAGTAAATATAGATATATATATATATATATATATATATATATATATATATATATATATATATATATATATATATATATATATATATCTTATATATAAAATTCTCGTGTCACAGTTTTCGTTTCCATACTCCTCCGAAACGGCTTGAGCGATTCTCATAAAATTTTGTGAGCGTATTGAGTAGGTCTGAGAATCGGCCAACATCTATTTTTCATCCCCCTAAATGTTAGGGGTAGTCCACCCCTGAATTTTGTTTTTTATTTTTTAGACAAAATTTTCAGTTTTTATTTTTATGATACAACATACAAAAATACATACAATACTAAATTTTCACCCTTCTACGATCAACCCTTATTTTTTATAGCTGTTTATTTCTTTGGCGGCTTGATGATATTGTTGGCAGGCGATTTCAGGCAGACGTTGCCAGTAATTCCCCGTGGAACGCCTGCAGATGAATTGAATGCTTGCCTGATGGCATCACCTTTATATGTTACCGTTATTATGGAATAACGTAAAAACATTATCGCTAACCACTAATATGAGAATTCAACTTCAAAATGATCAAAGTGCTGCACAATTTTCCAAACAATTATTAGCTGTTGGAAATTGAAAAGTCCCAGTTGATGCGACATCTGGATAAATTACTCTTACCAACAACTTTTGCCGATTTGTAGACTCTCAATTAGCTTTTATTGAAGATGTTTTCCAAACATTAGTGAGAATTATCAGAATTATGCTTAGTTAAGTCAACGAACAATTCTTGCAGCAAAGAATAATGATATACACGCACTGAATTTCACCATTCAATCAAAAATTGCAGGCGATTTGGTGACATACAAATCCGTTGATTCCATAACAAATCCCGATGATGTAATAAATTATCCAACGGAGTTTTTGAACTCTCTGGAGTTACCAGGATTTCCAGCACATAACTTGCAACTCAAAGATGGTACAGTTATTATGATATTGCGTAATTTGAATCCACCGCGACTTTGCAACGGTACTCGACTTTCGGTTAAAAGACATGCCGAATTTGATTGAGGCAACCATTATTAACGGAAAGTACGCAAGTGAAAATGTATGTATTCCTCGAATACCAATGATTCCGACTGATCTTCCGTTTGACTTCAAACGATTGCAATTTCCAGGTCGCCTTGCGTTCGCAATGACAATGAACAAGTCGCAAGGCCAATCGCTTAGTGTTTGCGGGATAAATTTAGAAAATCATTGTTTTTCACATGGGCAGTTATACGTTGCGTGTTCACGAGTTGGGAAACCATCCGCTTTGTTTGTGTTAACGTCAGACCAAAAACAAAAAATGTGGTTACTTCAATGAAACGGATAATTTGCGGACACGGATATAATTCAGTATTTACTTTTGATTCACTTTCATTTACTTAGAGACGTTCAACTAAATAACACTTCATTTTTGTAATCGAAATGAATTCATTACTGTTGAGAAACGAAATAAAATTTTTCCTTTTCAAATATAAAACTTTTAATCACCAAACGAAATGTTACATAAAACGAAGCCATCTGGTGGCGAAACGGAGTTCGCCGGGTCTGCTAGTATATATATATATATATATATATATATATATATATATATATATATATATATATATATATATATATAATGGATATGAAATTTGTTTGTGCTTATGGCACTGGATGAAATAAAATTTAAGAAAATGAACACTAGAACATTCATTTTAAAAATTAAAATTAATTAACCAAAAGAATGTTATAGTAGATTTTTATATTTGGTTTGGCTTCGATTTCAATATTTCTCTAACATTTATCCCTTGAAGGATAATGGAGACATTACATCGTACACGTTCACATATCTAGCACTACTATAACATTCTTTTGGTTAATTTTAATTTTTCAAATGAATGTTCTAGTGTTCATTTTCTTATATATATATATATATATATATATATATATATATATATATATATATATATATATATATATATATATATATATATATAATGGTATTATCCCTGTGTGAGTTAGGGTTAAATGAAACACAATTCTCACAACTCCAGAGGAGTTGTGAGAATTGTGTTTCATTTAACCCTCATTATATATATATATATATATATATATATATATATATATATATATATATATATATATATATATTTATCTCAAAAATCATACAAAAAATTCCTAGGATAAGCCCTGGAATAACCCATAAAATTTTGCAGGATGTTTACATAACGCCGTGTATAAGTTGTTCATAAAATGTTCAATTAAAATTTTTCTCAATATTTAAAAGCAGAAACTTTTATAAGCTTGACAAATATTGCCAATGATCATTCATCAAATTGTCATTTAGATTCTGAATTTTGTTTTGTGATTATAAATAGTAAAAAAACGTTACGAAACTGTTTTTTTTTTAAGAAATGCAATTACCAGAAATTGATTGCTGTACATAAAGTGATGATTTATCAATAATGTTAATCGATTCCTTGCACAAAACATGGTGGAACATTTTGAAAACTATCCTCTAACCAAAAACATTAGATTCCACATAGTTCTTTAATATGCTCATCAAATGTTTCAGGCATTAACCCTTTATCAAGACTAATACAAATTACTTGAAAACAATATATTCAACTATTTATAATATTAAACATAAATATTCTATGTTTGAAATGGGCAAATAAAACAGTAGCTAATTATGCCTATTGTGGCAGGTAAAGATTATTATATTGTTATTATTATTCGTATGAAATTTGTCATTGTTACTTTTATATTATAAATGGTTGAATAGATACTTTTTTAACTCTTGATAATAGATTAGTAGCATGAAAGATATGTCAAATATGTGCTTTGATGCAAATTGGTATATTGAGCAAAGTATCGTGAATGTTTCATTAGCAAAACTAGTGCATCTCAAACCATAGCACATCTTGCAAATGAAAAATTAACTTTACTTTAAATTAATTTAAAAAATTATAGAAGTTGATATAAATGATTTTTAATTCGACTTACTTATCGTCTCCTATGAGAAATTTCACAGTATTTTGATTCGAAGATTTTGCCTTGAGAGGAACATCATCTTCATGTTTACTTGGATCACTCTCTGAAGATATATCATCTTTCCAGGATTGTTCTAGCAAAGACTCCACATAACCTAAATGAAATGTTTTTATCTTACACCATGTTAGTTGTTTATGAGGCGTTGTTAAGAAAAATTATTAGTGAAACCATTCAAAATTTGATAAGGAACTTGAACATACTTGACATGAAATGTGAATATTCACTGGGGCTTTATGAATTATTGTATTTTAATATGTTTTAGAAATTGTTTGAAAAATATTAATTGTTGCAGTGACCAATGCAGAAAAACAAGTAATTTTGATTCAGAGGCTATTAGCATTGTAAAAATGTTGAGTAATTGCACAAAGAATAAATGTCTATACATACGTTTTTCCTTATATCTTTATGATAATAATTTCATCAAATGGTATGTTATATTAGTTTTTTGGTATGCTATCATGATGTCATCAGATATTAGTAAAATTATGACATGAAGCAAATGCACAAATTCTAAAGGTTTAGATATTTTCAGCTTTAATATTTTTGTAACAATATTAAATTAATAACTGATTATGAATGATAAATGTAAATACAAAGAAACAGAGTTTTTGAAAATGTATTAAAAAAGTCATGTGAACATCATGAAATAATCAATGTATATGTAATGATCTGAATTAACTTTGAAATCATTATATATTCAGCAAGATAAATAGCATATCCTAATTAGTGTGTTTTATGACACATAAGATTTTTTCATTAATTCCAAAATTCACAACACGTTTTAGAAATACTCCTTCATCCTATTTCATTGCACTGGGCACAAAAACGATTTCTTCAAAAAGTTCATGGAAAAAGCAACATGCATCAATGAGTATTAAGAAATAGCACACTTTGAGCCATTACTTATTCTATCAATTATTTCATGAACTGAAGTACATATTCAGCTAGGGAAATAAAAAACCAATTGTGGCTAACTCATTTTAATGAAAAGTTTGGGCAAAAAAATAAATATTGAAGCTTAGAATTTATAATAGTGAAAATAGGAAAATTATAATAAAATATATATTATTCTATAAGACTTGAGGCTCTAAATAAACTCATCAACTACGAAATGGAAAATTTATAAGAGAGTACATCAAAAACAATATCTATATAAGCAAACCAATACAAACAACATTCAACTTAAGACAATTTATCTACATAACACTACTTCTATGTAGTACTGCATGAAACTTATTCACAAAAAATTTTTTGAAATAAGCCACTCAAAGTTCAAATTCATGCATTGATAAATTAAGTCTATAAAATGTAATTTGATATTTCATATTCAACCAACTCAATCAAAATTAATGAGCATTTCAAATGAATTCTAGATATAATTGCACATTTAATCCGAATTATAAAAGATATTGGAAATCAGAGAGATAAACAGCTCATATTAACTGAATATGACAAAACTACACAATACAGATTCAATCAGAATATTCGTCTTCATCAAGGATGAAAACCTTACCTGGATGACCGGCGTATAACGAACCAGTATCGTCATCTAAGTCGTCCGTACTATTAAGTAAGCCTACAAAAAAAATCATTGTAGAAACAAAAAATATATATACTTTCAATTAATCAGAAGACTAACACTGCCGAAAAAAAATGTGGGATAACAGTGACAACGGAGAACAAAAACATTAGCAACTGAATTTTTCATACTTTTTCCACTTTCAAATGCGGGCATTTCCTCATAGAATTTACTTTATTAATTCTTTACCAGCCAAGAAATGAGAGGAATTTGAACGAGTTAAGTTAAAAAAAAGTGATCATTTGTACATCATTGTTGCGTTTTAAGTTTATAAAATATAGAAGTGGGAAATATATATATATATATATATATATATATATATATATATATATATATATATATATATATATATATATATATATATATATTTATTATATATTTGATGTTTGAGATAGTTTATTTTCAATGTTTTTAGCAATAACATCATTGATAATATCATTAGTTTTAACAAAGTTGTGATATACAACAAAACGTCAACGAAAATTAAGTTTTTAACATTAAAAAAAGCCTGTTTCTGATAAAAACATTGAAACAAAAAAAAAAAATACACTATATATATATATATATATATATATATATATATATATATATATATATATATGTATGTATGTGTGTAATATAATAAATAGATATGTAAAAACTTCCTCAAAAACTGCCAAGAAGCCAAAACAAAAGGGCAACAATTAGAAAGCATTTTTTCAACTAAAAGATTTTACAGAAAATAGAAATAATGATTTTCTCTTACTTTTGCTGCCAAGTCCTCTTCCATTTTTGTACAAGGTATTTTCCAAGAATTGCAAGCCGCTATTGTTCATTATACTGAAACCACACAAATTCTCTATCTGCTTCCATCTCTGCATACGCTCTTGCAATTCTTGTGTCACTTCATTAAGAGCAGTACGTGCTTCAACAATGCTACGATCAACTTCATCTATAGATTTTCCATGTGTGGAGACAAAGGCACCAATCAGACTAGTGCGTTTCTTTCTGAGCTTCTCGCACTATAAAATAAATAGACAATTACTTTTATGAAATCTGAATGAAATCTTTTATGTTCGAAAATTCTCGTTCAAAGATGTTTTGTTCGTTAACTGTCGACTATCCTGTTAAAATTTGAAACAGTATACATTTAACTAATCCAAGCCAATTTTGCTATGACTAGAATTACAAACTATGGAATTTCATCGACGAAAATATTCGAACTTGCCTAGTATACATCATTTTCATGGTCAAGTAATACGGCTTATGCAATATAATATTATAATAAGAGTAATAATTTACTCAAAATAAGAGTCTTGAATATTTGAATTTAGAAATATAGAAATAGAGTCCTTTGACGATTTGGTAACATTTTTCTCTCTTTTTTGTTCATGTGAAGATATTATTAACAGTTTTCATCGGTCCAAAAGCTCACGATTTTCTCTTGAATTATTTTCACGTAAGTGCAGCTGATACGTTACGGAGGGACTCGAACTTAGGCCATACCATCTAGTCAATTAGAAATCTACTGATTTCATGCAAACGTTCCATATATAATACTCACTGCGGCCTACGTACTTGTCAGATGATATGTATCAGGTTGAAAAATCTTTATCCCGAGTGTAAACTTTCATCTAGAATTTAAATGAAAAATTTTATCTGTATTGTCCTATCAAATGCGGGACCTTCACTAAAACAACGAACTGAGATTGCATGTCTCCTGATGATTTTTTTTATGGACACTGGATTATTTCACTTTGCGGGTTTTAATCTTGTTATTTTTCAAAATTATTACAATTGATTGGTGTATTAAGCATAGTGAGCCACTTGTTTTGTTGAGTTGTCAAAATGACTTGTGTTGGTTGACACATGACACTGAATGCTAAATGTGAATACTGGAGAAAAATTATAGGAATGCTTACTGCTTCTCTAGCTTGCTGCAACTGTTTTTCAGCCAACACCTTCTTTTTCACATAAGCCCTATTTTCTACCTCGTAGGTTAACTGCAACCATTGCTGAAGTGCCAAAGGTGGTGCCCAGCATTTGTCTTTTAATTCGCCTTCAGCAATTTGAAGTTCAGTTCTTAACATCTGTAAACAAATATAATATACAAATTGTTAACAATGATACAATGATAGTTGTAGATATAGTATTTTCAATTATAGATTGACGTTTTTTATATAGCAGTAAATTAGTTTAAAAACGAAAAAAATTGTAAATAAATTGACAAAAAAGTCACTTGGGAATAGGAGTATTGTATTCCTCAATGATTGAATAACATTCTTGAATAATATACACATATTTACTGTTTTTTTCAGGCATCACTGAACTTCAGTTTGCATCAGTTTTTTTTTCTCTACTTAAAATTATGAGTTTGAAAATAAGCGAAGATTGTTCAAACAGTCAGCAATTTTCTCGCAGATTGCTATATAATGTTCAAGCTATTTGTGAATCGCAAGAAAATATTGATAAAAGGCATTTATATTTTGTATGTATTTTTCAAAATAACCTATTATTGCTTTTTGTTTACGAAGCAGGGAGACAAACCTAAGATTAAAATACCTTCTCAAATTATAGTGGCAATTTAGAAATATAATATTGAATTGTTGCCACTAATATTGAATTCCAACCTGAAGTCAACAACATAAACATTGATAGAATACTCACGGCTATTTCCGCTTTCAGCTGCGATATTTCTAAATCAGAACAGGAATTATTTGCCGAGCCCAAATCTTCCAATTTCTTCTCCATGTTCTTTTTTTCGACGTTCTCCTTTTCCGCCAATTCTTGCTGTAAATTATGCAACGCCTTTTCCGCATTTTGTAGACTGTCCATATCTTTGTTCATTCTATTGAGATGGTCTTTAAACTTTTTATTCTGTTGTAGGCCATACCAAAAACCTATACCAAGACTAATAACTAGAGCAATTAGGATCATATCCTTCCAGTGCTGACCATCTAAAATATTTCAAAATATTTTTTCAATTTAAAAAAACATCTGAAGTAATATCGAAGCAAATACGAGTGGTTGTTTCATTACAAAAGATATAAGTTGTTACATTTTATTCATAGCTGTTCAAACATCAATGCGGATAAAATTTAAATGAAAGTGAAAATTGTCGTCATGATTGTTAGCAGCCGTTGACACGTGTTTCGAGCTTATTGGCTATCCTCAGAACAGCGTAGCCAAGTTCAAGTTGTACGAACCTGGAAATGGAAACACAAAAAAAACTAAGAAATACAGACAACCTCTGAAGAAAGTCGCCACATTTCAGGCTACCGCGTTTGTTCTCTCCGGATTGGCAGATTTGGAAATGATTTCGCCCGTAAGGTGACTATTTATCTTTCAAGGATGCTCTACGCCGAGATGTTGAACAATATATAAACAATGTTTGATGCGAAATGAAACTGACAATTGTCGGCATCCCGCAGATTTAAAAGTACCTCATTTATGTGGCCGATATTTCTTGTTCCATCAGGCACTCCGAGATCCATCTCTTTGCTGATGATACTCAGCTCTTCTACTCTTTCAGTCCTGATCAAATTGATGAAGCTTCTCAGCATATTAACGAAGACGTATCCGCCTTAAAGAATTTCTGTGATAGCCATAATTTAAGACTGAATCCATATAAGTGTAATAACCTTGTCTTCAGTTCGGGTATCCACATTCATCTGGTTTGATCCTCTACTACCCTTGTCTCTACTCACTTACTAGGAGTAGGTTGCAGAAGATTAATAATAATTCTTGTTGTAGGTTCATATATGGATTACGTAAATATACAAGTGTCGTCTTATATCAGGGAACTTACTTGGTTGAAGTTGGAAAATCTATTCCGTTATCATTTGGGGTCAGCCGTTTTTCGTATTCTGTCATCTTCTCCTTACCTCAGAAATAAGTTGGTTTATAGAGACGCAATTTAAGACATCCCTACACCCTTGCTTTGGCGCGTTTTTACTGGCCAGACTTCCGTAAATGTTTCTCGTTTATCGCTGTACTGGTATTCTATTCCGTTGGACGTTAAAGCAGGTAGCTTGGCTAAGTTTAAGCGGATGTATAAGCCATTTCTTCTCGATAATCAGAATTGAATGTTGTACCCTATCATTATCTTTTCTTATCAAAGTTTCTTGTTTGAAATTAACTTACGTTATTTTATTTTTATTTGCTCAATTATTCTTTTTATAATGTTATGTTTTCTTTCTTTTGAATATCTTGTTTCTGTTATTAATTTTCGTTTCCTTTTGCTTTCAACTTATTGGGAATTTCATGTATTATTTTAATATATAGAGGTTAAGTTGAGCAGTTTTCAGCTAGACTTCGCCTTTTTTCAATAAAGACAATTTATTATTACTATTATTATTAAAATTTTAGATTTTTATTATTTAGAATTTTCTTCCGCATCACATATTGGTTATATTTCGTTCAACGTCTTGGCTTAGAATATCCTAGAAGGATAAATAGTCACCTCACGGGCTAAGTAGTTTCCAAATCTCCCAATCCGGAGAGAACAAACGGAGTAGCCTGAAATGTGGCGACTTCCTTCAGAGGTTGTCTGTATTTCTTGTTTTTTTTTTGTGTTTCCATCTCCACGTTCGTACAACTTGAACTTGGCTACGCCGTAATAAGGAGAGCCAATAAGCTCGACAAACCTGTCAAGGGCAGCTACCACTCTGCAGAATATGGCGACAATTTTCACTTTCATTTAAATTTTTTCCGCATCAAACATTGTATATATATTATTTTATTTCGAATGTTTTTAGCAATAACAGGCTTCTTTTGATATGAAAAACTTTATTTTTGTTAACGTTTCGTTGTATATATATATATATATATATATATATATATATATATATATATATATATATATATATATATATATATATATATATACAATATATAGTTTTGACAAAGTTGTAATATAACAACGAAACGTCAACAAAAATAAACTTTTTCATATTAAAAAAAGCCTGTTAATGCTAAAAACTTTCAAAATATATATATATATATATATATATATATATATATATATATATATATATATATATATATATATATATATATATATATATATATCAGAAGAAATATCGCCTCCTTTAACATACTTAATAAACAAAATAATGGTATCGGGTGTGGTGCCTAAGGCATTTAAAGTAGGTATCATAAAACCTTTATATAAGAGTGGCGACAAAAACGTATTATCGAATTACCGACCCATCACGCTAATAAGCTCACTAACAAAAATTTTCGAAAAAGTGTTAAAGAAGCGACTGATAGAATATTTGGAAAAGCACCATTTGATTTCTCCGAGACAGTTTGGCTTCCGAAAAAATTTTTCAACACAGGACGCAGCCGTGTTCTTGACGTCCAAAATATATCGAAGCCTTGAAAAGGGAAAAAAATCGATGGCTGTATTCTTAGACCTTGCGAAGGCCTTCGATACAGTTCATCATGGGCAGTTGTTGCAGGTGTTGTGGGATATTGGTTTGAGGGGAATTGTGGGCGATTTAATGACAAGTTACCTGAAAGGTAGGGAGCAGTATGTAAAAATTGATTCAACTTGTAGTAGGAAGAATATTGTAGAGTATGGTGTCCCGCAGGGTACGGTGTTGGGTCCTGTTTTGTTTATTATATACATGAATTGTATACTTAATGTTGACTCAGCAGGTGAGATATCAAGTTTTGCAGATGACACTGTAATCTTTTACGAAGATGAAACATGGGAAAATTTGAAGGGGAAGGTGGAAACAGATTTGGGCCATTTGATTGACGCATTCAGTGGTATGTTTTTGACAGTTAATTTTAATAAAACGTGTTTTTTGGCCTTCAGCTGTCTTGCATCTAATGTCCCCAAATATGATAAATTGAGAATTTTTAAAGATGATACAGTTATAGAAATCTTAATGAAAGATCAAGTAAAGTATCTTGGTATTATAATTGACAGACATATGAGATGGAATTCTCATATAAGTGGCATGGTGCCTGGCTTGAGGGGACTATTGCAAAATTTTAGATTTCTAAGACAAGTTCTAGACCTAAAAAGACTGAAAGTAATTTATTATGCTTTGGTTGAAAGTAGATTGACATATGGGAATTTGTTATGGGGATCAGCTGCCAAATGTCATATAATAAAACTAGAGAGATTCCAAAAACGAGTACTAAAATTAATGCTTAGTAGGACTAGGGATTATCCATCGGATAAACTATATCGGGAGGCAGATGTTTTAGATATTAGACAGCTCTTTTTTTTGAAGTGTGTAATCGTAAAATATGAGGAACGGCTGAAATTAAATTATATTGAACACGACTATACCAGAAGTGTTACTCAGCAGAAAACTAGAACAGCCTTTTGCTCCACTACTGTGGGGCGCCGATCTCTCGAATATCTGGGAAATAGATTATTTAATTTTCTACCACATGAAATAAGAAATCTGAAAACTAGGAAAAAATTCGTAGTTAGAACGAAAACGTTTCTCATGGAGCGATCTACAAATCTCATCGGCTCCTTGATGGAATGAGTGGTTGGAAGCGCTCTGTCTGGGGTGTTGACTTTGGGTTTGTTTTCTGAATGAATGATGCTACTTTGGATTATTTATATTTTGAATTATTGTTTTGGTTGAAGAAATTATTGTTTAAGTTGAGGAAATTGTTATCCCACGCTCTGGCAAAGCCTTTGTGGGAATAGAGTAGTTTTTGTTTATTTACATTTTGGATTTGACAGTAGGAAAGTCATATTATAGAAAACAATGTGCCAATTTATATATTACAAAATTCTGTGGCCAATTTATGTTAAATAAACTATATTATTATTATATATATCCCTAGTAGGTAAATTATTTTATTAACGTTTTCACGAATAGATACAAATGTTTCTGAGTTCTTGAATTCTTATCATTAGCTTGATAAGAATGAATGAAATTTCATTTGCAGATTACTATTCAAAGTTAAAAGTAAATTTTGACCGAATGCGCAATTCGCAAAACCTAACCAACATTAAATCTGCAGTTCATAAAAAAATAAAAAACTGAAAATGAATTTAAATAATCAATTCAAGGTTTTTTTTTTATTTTACTCTACGTAAAATAAAATGAAATTGTAGGTTTCACTACAAACTTCTGGATTGGTCTCTAACGCCATTACCTGAAGCGACAGTGTTAAGACGACGAAGTTGTAAAGAAGAAACCTAGGACGAAAAGGAGCTAAAACACCTAAAAAAAAAAGTAGAAATGCTGACTTGAAAAGGACAGAGACACTTATTGAAATTGAATAATAAATATAGTCAAATACGCAGGTATCGTTCCTACAATCGAAATAAATATATCAACAACAAAGTATACCATGAAATTCTCCGGGACGGTCTTCGATACCTTCAAAAACCATAACATTAGTATTCACTATGAACTACGTTTTATCACTTTCCATAACGATTTTTTTGAGTGCGCGTCGATCATATTTATTTTGTCATTTCTGATTATAAGGTAGAAATACGATAACGGCGCAACCATAAAGTTATCGTCAATATTTCGCTATGTACTAGTGTAATGCCAACATGGTGAATCATTGCCACTCTATTATTGGAAATAGAACCATTGTTATTTAATTCCAAGGTATAATAGGAGGTAATTTGAATCAAGAAATATTCGAGCATGGAACTTTAATAAGAAAATAATAGACAGGAAACATTTGTGCGATTCAGGAAATGTCAAATCAAATAAAACGAGCGCGAGAAGATGAAACTCGTAAAAAACTGTTTTGCTACATCGATTTATCGAAATATTAAGTTGGACAAAGTGAAAAAGCTATAAAAGAAATAAGAAACAAATATTAATTGAAAATTAGTCTCGTATTCGATTCGACAATAGCGGGACGGTACAATTGAAATTTCGAATAAACGAAACGAGTATTTCGCACATTATTACCTAATCAATTTCAAGGTCGAACAATAATCATATATTCGATTAATATATCATCAATTATACTGCTCACCAATTAAAATGTTGCGAGTTCTAAATAAAACATTTGCTAGTGCATCTCCATTGAATAAATCTGAGATTATCAAACTATTTTGTCTATTGCCTCCAAAAATTTCAACCCTGCCAAAGAAAAATCGCAATCTCGATTTTTCAATTCCCAAACCCTTACTATTTCATTATTCTGTATTATATAAGTTTTAAAAATTATCTTAAAATATATCGCAGAATCTTAGCTAATATTTAGATAAAGCCTTGTAACTATGGTGAAAACTAAAACACAATTTTAAACATTTAGAAAAAATTTCATCGAATTGAAACAATCATTTACATTTTAAAATTGATAATTTTTAACCTGCTCATCAGTATAAATTACATAATTCATTCATGTTTGTTATAGTTCAAAATATGTCTCTTAAAACGTTAGATTAAATATGAAAATAGAATTATCTAACCAACAGAATAAGGTCATCGTAATTATAAAAGGGCATCAATCAACAGATGCCTTTTGAAAAGCTTGAACTTTGTGGAATATGTAATCCTGATAACAATCGAGATTGGTCGAGGAACTTCAAATCAAGGTTCAGCGATTAAACGAAGCTTCCAAACTGGTAGGTTGAGGCATGAATATGAAAGAAACACTAGCGTCACATATATCGTTCTAGACAAATGCACCATAGAAAATGTTAGGCAGTATATTTATCTGTGATATGCAACTAAAGTAGGAAGGGAAAATCAAAGAGTAGAAATCAATAGAACAATAAGAGCATTCTAGATAGACTTGGAAAACTTCTGCATGTATTAAGAATAAACAAAAAATTTGAACTTCAGCATAAATTTGCGAAGAAAATGTTTATGAAATGTATATATTGTCGGTAATGTAAGATCTGAAACAGCAACATTCACTCAAAGATGTCCAGAAATATTAAGACCTTGTTAGAGATCAATGTAACGTGCAATACTGGGAGAGAACCATAGAAACAAACTGAGGGTCTAAGTTATAAGATGTAGAACAAAAATCGTAAATGGAGTAAAGAGGTGACTAGTTCACAATAACAACCGCCAGGACATACATCTTGCAAGCCATGAAATATAACAGTAATTATTTCTATTTTACTTTTCATATTCAACTAAATTTTATTTCAGCTTTTCAATGATAAGTTTTGATTTCAGTTAAATTCTGAAGTGAAAAGAAAAACGAAAAGCAGCGTTTGAAACATCTTTAGTCATCTAGAGCATTATTTCTCTAAATTTTTTTTCGGTGCCCTTTAATACCCCCAGCACCCATAAGGTAGCATATTCGTCTACTTCTAGAAAGAGTTGGCTAAATTGACAACACTTCACTTAACAATAACCTGTTGGTTATTTGCTTTTGTTTTCTTTTTGGAAATTTCCTTTTTGGACTTTAATAAAATGATTTGGAAACAGTGAAGCAATTTTAGAAATCACTTTAATCGATCAACGCTTAACTTATCCTCGCGTATTAACAATATCAAAATCCATGATTTTCATTTTGGATAAAACTTGCACTCAGTTTAAGAACCTATATTATTAGAAAATATTATATAGGAAATTGTTAAAACTCAAAACTGGCATAACAAAGTGAAATAAATGTGTGATTAGAACATAATTACTGCTGTAGAGTCTACAAGTAATTATACACAAATAGAGATATTGTATATGTTGAAATGTATTAAATGAACGCATTTAGAAGCTTTCCAATGAAAACCCTTACTTCTTGAAAAATTTTTATAACATACATCTGTAATATAAAAGAAACCACATAGATTTGAAAGTATTGCTGTATACTTCTGTTATGTGTATAGTAATGCTGCAAAACTCAAAACTAAATAGTTGAGACAACGATATTATAAATCCACTAGCGGACCCGGCGAACTTTGTTCCACCTAAGAGGCAATAAATGAGCAGACTTTCGATTTTATCAAGGTCAATTGTTTATTTGGATAATTAATATAAATTAAAAATGTGAGTGTTGTATTTTAATGATTGGCCATGTATTTCAGTGCATGGATTCCACTCTTTAGTGAAGCATCTTATGCAATCAGGTGCAAGAAAAAATACGCAAATGGTCCTCCGATCCGTGAACATGCCACATATACTCGTAATTGACCATGGAAAAACATAGATTTTTGTGTGATTTGTTTAATGTCATGATGTATTTGATGAGATAAAGTTACAGAAATTCTGAGGAAATGAAATCAAAACGCTCGATTCGTCGACAGGTACTCGACCATTACTGATAGTCAGTAATTGCTCAGAGAAATCTTCAGCAGATGTATCGTTCTGCAATGCAACTCCAAAACATCTCCATTAATTGCGTAGATTTTTCAATGTTCGGTGAAGTGATTCCAATGCACGTTTATGTGTTTTTATACATTCGTCCCAGATGCTGATTTTTGATGCTAATAAAACTTTGGCAATTGCGGAGTGTTTTGCAATATTACATATTAGTTCTTCAATAGTTTAAAGATTTAACGGATATTTTAATACTGAATGAGTCATCCGTACGCCATCCTGCTAACAAAGTAATGTGGCTGCTATTCCAGAAGAAGCAACTGCAACCTCAATGTTTGATCTCGCACTAATAGTGGCTGAAACTACTGACATTAGGAATGCCTTACCAGTTCCACCAGGAGCATCCAGATAATATAAACCACCATTTCCATCATCAATTACGTTCATCATTGTATCATCCTTTTGTTGTTGATTCAACAGGGGTACATTCGTTTGAACTATTAAATCTAATTCCTGGTGATCATATTCAAGTCAACGGAAAAGTTCCCGTTCCAATTCTTGATTAAATGCGCCATTCATTTCACGATTTGTCGCTTTCATTCCTAAACTGACTAATAAATTACCGAACATGAGGTAACACATGTCTTCGATCAATATCAAAGACTGATTATGTATCTACTCATTCATCTGAAGGTCGGGATTTCTTCACTGACACGAATTTGATGTAAAATGCCTTCCGACATAATTATCTTTGGAATATTCGTTTTGTTATACCCCGTTTTATGTCACGTCCCACGTGAACGTGATAAAAAGTATCCTATGTCCTTCTCCTGGTTCTAAGCTACCTTCCCACCAATTTTCAGCCAAATCAGTTCAGCCGTTCTTGAATTATAAATGTGTAACTAACACGACTTTCTTTTATGTATAGAAATATTAATGATAAAATTTGCGAAAATTTTCAAAGAACATCCTCAGTTGTGTCATTGACCTAAATTTAACAATTAATTGAAAATATTTTGAAAGAATATAATGTGTTTTGTTTTCAATACAGTAATTGTTCTTTATATGAATTTAATATTCGACTGCTTTATAATTATGTTCAATACATATGTATTGAATGAAATTAGTGAAAACTTTTGTCATTGAAGTAAAAATAGCTGAAATTGGGTTAGCCGGAACCGAGCCCGGACCGCCCGCGTGACAGCCGTGCATTCTACCACTGAGCCACTGATACTTGCTGTTTTGAGCTGAAAAAGTACGAATTCAACCGACACATACAACCTTTCATAGTGATTGACGTTTCATGTCAAGTCACACGAGAATGCTGTCGAACGGGATAAAAAGTATCATATGTCCTTCTCCTGGCTCTAAACTACCTCCCTGTCAATTTTCAGCTGAATCGGTTCAGCCGTTCTTGAGTTATAAGTGGAGTAACTAACACGACTTTCTTTTATATATATAGATTATACTCTTCTTTTCAGATTCAAACTGAAATCGTAGATTATATAGAAATCATTTGATTTTCGATTCATTTATATATTCAACGATTTTTTTTTGTTTTAGCAAAATACCAAATAAAATAGAAATTTTTATATTGAGCGAAATGATTTAAGGGGATTATTTGCACATGACAACAAGAAAATAAAAATAGTTCAAACAATAGGTTTTTCTATTTACATTCGAAGTTCAAAATGAGCGTCCACTATCTTTTGTAATATAAAAAATTTACCCTTTGGTTGTATATTAAGGAATTTGAATATTTACAACATGAAAAAGAGGAAATATATGGAGTAAGATGTGAATTTAAATAAAATAATTATTTCTTTTTCTGTTAAATGTAATCAGAGACATATGTGAACATGCATATACTGGAATGTCGTCTATTCTTATTGAGCTTAGGCATCTAGATAAATTATAATTTTTAAATATCTTTTTCCAGTTCAATTTCTATTGATAACAAGGCTTATGTTACGGATATACAATGACTTAGGCCAACCAGCTGGATATTACTCGTATATTTCATAGTAATCACCATATAAAATTGGTATAGTGGAATCTAATGATTCAACCTATCTGTTTTTGCATCAACATAAAACGTAAAAGTATTAAGAAGATTGTTTTGAAATAATTTCCATAACCTCTATACTCTACTGATTTCCAAGAGGCCAGTCGTCACAACAAATATGTCCACGTGATCGTTACGAGATATAGCTTTCTATTCGTCCAGATTTCTGTCAAGAAGTTACGCCTTTGTTGTTTTGTACAGATACGGACTGCAACTTATGAATTTTTAGGTTTTACAGACATTCCTTTCAACTCTCATACTTAAATTACTGAAATTGTAGTTTCCATTTTCGTATAAGGAATTTAAGTGGCATATGTTGTTAATTTTCACTAATTTGTGTTTCAACATATGTTATTCCCGTATCACAAAAATCTATATTACCCTGAAAATATAGAGCGAACGCTTTTTTCAACTCTAAGCGATTTACGTGAACAGTGCCTTTGATTATATTGAATGTCTTTTGGAAATGAACTGAGTACACAACTATTACAGTGAAACCTGCCCTCGCAGAAACAGCGTATAACCGGAAAAATTTTCTGGAAGCAAACACTGGTCATTTCTTTTTAAAAAAAATTAGCTACGTTGCCGGTCTCCGTGGCTTAGTCGGGAGAACACCAGACTATGTTACGCAGGAACTCGGCACGAGTGTATGTGTTTGTCTATAATTTAATGTAGCTTAAAGATGATATATGATGCGTAATAAACATTGATTAAAAGCCCATTTGCCGTTCGGAACCGCCGCCGCCGTTAAACTGTAGGTCCACTGAATTAAAAAAATAATAATTAGCTACGTTAATCCGACTGACTGCACAAAAAATATTTCAAATCTTCCTTAATAGGATGAGAACTTACAACAGGTTAATGAAACACATACAATAATGTAAGTATGTCGGTGACACTCCACTCTGAAACCGGAGGATCACGTACTTCTGCGGAGCTAAATCTATCTCATTTGGTTTCTCTAAATCTACCCTTCTAGAATGGGATCTAGAAGATCTTCATTTGATGTATCATAAACGGCAATGTGTCAAATTAAATCAACAAAGTTTCGAAAATTACATCAAAAACGTCGATGTTACAAAAAAACATGAGTTGAATATTTCATTTAACAACATAAGAATCTGAATTTCAATTTTCTACCTACATAAACATTAATCGTCATCACCTGTAGACAATTATAAAAAATGTTTCCTTGATTTGGCGATCCCAAGGTACCTCAGTTTTATCACTCATTATATCTATATTGACACAAAATGTTAGCAAATGATACGCAAATAACATGAACATTCTCACATATCGTGTGGCCACATAAGAAATATTTTATACTTTAATTTACTAAGGCGTCAATGTTTCAAAGAATTTTTCGAAATTTCATTTTTCTAAAAGCCACCAATTAAATTATCGCTACCAATAAAATGGTGGGTAATTAAGTTGTTGTGTTTATAACCTACAAAACACTATGAAACTTGTTTAGTCACTTAGCATACACTCCAATAACAAACAAATGCCCATTCCATGATTTAATTAATAAATAAAGTCGGAAGATTCACATTATATGGTTTCCTCTTTGAAATTTAATAAGTTAATTTTAATCATGAAATATTTGTATTGTCGAGCGAGCAGTATTGTAGCTTATTATTAAAATGAAAACATTTCATGTGTCTGAAATAATAATAAAATTAAATTTCCTTACAGTGTTTTTACATAATGATGTGAAAAGCAGTTTGAATGTGAACGGAACTCAAAAGGAGTTTGAATGTGAACGCTACTATGATACTATGCTGTGAATGTCTTTGAAAATGCTACAATGTTAGCGAAACGCATCAGGAATTTATAACTTAAATATAAGAGGAAATAAAACAATCGTCTTTTATTACTCTGCCTTTAGTTATTCTCGTTCTTATACCAGCCATGAATAACTTTAATAGGAAGAGTAGCACAGTTTGGAAGAATACTTGAATTAGACAGGTACAATGAAGTTATGAAAAATGTAAAAATTATTGGAAAATGGTAATGAATCGAGAAATGTAATTGTCGTCACAAACTTGTTTATTTAAACTATTGTTAAACTTGATATTTAGCAAAGTTAGGTATCTGCAATAAAGTTTTAATAAAAATTTAAATTTCTTATAAAGAAGTATATAAGTTAAAAACTAACCCATATGAATCAACTAAAAAAATTAATGCTCAGTAACAAAGGAATGCTGTCGGAAGGAAGAAGATGGCAAAATGTTAGCTACAGTTGCCAAATATCTGAGATATCAGATAATATATTGCTTACATATCATATATATTGTGAAAATGTTGAATTGAACATTACTGCATTTTTATATGGGAAGTTATCAAAACATATTTGAATTTATTATTCCCTGAGTATTCAATAGGTAACTAGATATATTGCTCACATATCATATATATAGTGAAAATGTTGAATTTAACATTACTGCATTTTTATATGGGAAGCTATCAAAACATGTTTGAATTTATTATTCCCTGAGTATTCAATAGGTAACTAGAAATATTGCTCACATATCATATATATAGTGAAAATGTTGAATTTAACATTACTGCATTTTTATATGGGAAGTTATCAAAACATGTACGAATTTATTATTCCCTGAGTATTCAATAGGTAACTATAAATATATAGGTAAAATAAAATAGTAATTTTTTTGAAGTTTAAGATTTACTAAAATCAATTTTATATAAAACTCTAGATAATGGATGTAATGAGAAAAAAAATATATTAATATTTTGATGATATTTGGAATACTTACCTTTAGGTGGTCCAAAAAGAACTACATCCATAGCTTTCAATGAAATTTTTTGTTTATGAATGGGATCCTTTATCCCAATGAAACTTAAGTAACTATTATTAACGGCCATTCTGTAATATAGTATAAATATTAGGAAAACATTGTCAAAATGTTATTTTCAATTTTCTAACCTTGGCAAATGAATACCAGTCACCCTGTTTTGTATAAAATTTGGAATATATTGTGGCAAACCAACTGAAACACTTAACCATTCAGTAGTATGTTCAATAGTCCAATTATGTACTTCAGATTTCAACCATGTGTCCCATAATTCTTTAGGTGATATGTGATTGTCATTTCTATGAAATGCTTTCTGTCTTTTCTCATATCCAGAATCATATTTGAGCTCCTCTCTCAAAAACTAAAAAGTTTAAAGAATTCAAACCTTTGAAATAAAATATTTTCAATTGATATGAGAATACAATTGAATAGGTATACAAAAAGAATGAAAATATAATACATACATCATCAGATTCTGATAAATCAACATTACCATTCTCATCATCATCTAGTTTTTTATGCAGTGAAATTATAGCTTCCAAACCAGCTTTATCACTTGCTGCTGTAGACAAACAACCAAAATCTTCTAAAGGGCATGTTTCATATAATACTAAAAGGAAATACACACTCAATAATATCTGGGGGTAATGATAGTAATATTGGTGAATTTTATGGAATTCTAATAGTTTGCCAAATTTTAACTTACTGTCGTTGTCTGGAGAGATTACATTTGCGTTAGAGATTGTGCTTTTAAAATTATTATTATTTTTGAGTTCAGATTTTATATTATCGCCATCAACTAGTGAGCAGAGACCCCACCAAAAATACCACATAAACCATATAGAAAACCTGTAGAAATTCATTATTGCAATATTAATATTATAGAAATTTGAAATGAATTATTTTAATTTCGGAAAAGACAGAACTCATAACTTAATCATAATAAAATATTGTTTCTTTAATTTGACATTTGTCTCACAGCCAAGTTTTGCTCTAAGGTCGAGGTTAGGTTATTTAATGGCCACAGAAAAATATATGTCAATGCCAGCAGACAGACTTCTTGTGATGTGATTAGTGTAACACCTGAAGAAAAAAATTTAATAATTTTTTATGGAAATTCTCAATAATTTATAATGTTCAATTTTAAATTGAAATGTAGCTATGATGCAAGCTTTTAGTCAATTTCAAATTCCAATGTCGATATACGAACTAAAACATGCTTGAGATTAATCGGTATCACAGGAATATTGTTAAGGATGTATTGTATGAGCTAAATGACATCAGCCTTTTATACTTACGTACAATAAGGAGTTAAATGATGAAATCTGAAAGATATCTATACATGTATATATTGTTAAGGGGTTTGAATTCCAATAAGAATCAATACTATTTATTGACAAACAATAAATAATTTTTTAATTAAAATTGGAAATGAATTGACAATAGCAACACTGAAGTCACTACTATGAGATATAAATAATCACGGTTACTCTTCTTTTCACATCAATGAAATTGTAACTGCTTTCATTTTAATCTAGTTATGAAATACAAGCTATTAACTTTATGCTGAAACATGATAGCACATCTCTACAATATAAAAAACTGACGTGGATGAAAATCTCCTAAAAGCCAAACCATCAACGTCTATCACCTCTAGTTTCCCTCTGGGGCTTCATTGAAAGTATTTACAAAACGTTTTGAATTAATTACGACATCTAGAACTAATTTTACATGTGCTATGTGAATAACAATTATCCCCGCAGACACAATGTAATAAAAATTTATCGGTAGTTTTCAAATTATAATGATGACCTTCGTCCCCAAGCTATTAAGTTCAGGAGCTTTTCTTCAGTAAATGTTCGAGTTTATTATGTTGCTATTTCACTGTTTTTGAGTTTGGAAGGACGCAGAGCTTATTTTAATATCAATCGAATTTAAAAAAACTTAACGATGTTATTTGCAGTAAATATAAAACAGATAGTGTTCGTTGTGAAATATTGAAGTATTCTACAAATAAAAACGTGAACGTTTGTTAGATTACATATGAGGGGACAAACGAATTATCTTAGGACATTTCCTATAAAATTCATAAATTCTGTAAACTTTTTAAAAATTTCTTATGTTTTCAATTATACTAATGTTAGAGGAATCAAATAAAAATTTTCAATATTTTAGGAAATATATGCATTCAACGAAAATCAGGTATCGGTATAAAAACTGCATATAATTTAAAACAAAAATAGGTATTAACAAATTTCCTCCAGTAAAGTAGGGACTGTTAAAATCTCGATAATCGCAAGCAATCATACACTGAGAATAATTACAGTGAATCTTAGCATATTTCTTGCGAAATTAAACTTCTGCAACAAAGATGCATGAAAATAAAAATTGAGAAATTTCAGATAGGACTTAATCACAGAGGTAAAATAACGCATCTTAGTTACGTGGCGCACACTACTATTTTACGTAGATAAACCTTGTTAACTCAGTTTCAATAAAAAATATTTAGACATAAATAAGATTTCAACATCGATATTTCATCTCAATATAAAGAAATATATGAATTAAAAAGAAATATACAATAATTCTCTTTATTAACAAATTAATAACCAAATAAAATTTGTAGCACTCAGTCACTCAGATACCTTTTGATTTAGACATATAAGTAGAAATAAGCTTTAACACACATGTTTTAAAAACTTGCTACAGACTTAAACCATTTTTTACTATTAAAACAGTTTGGATTAACACAATGCGGGCAGTTACTGAGAAATTTTCTGCTAACAGGTACCTTTTCATTAAAATGATTTTTTACAATATCCGCTAATGCTGAGATGAAAAGTGGATGAGTATTAGGTGCTGAAACTCTCCTTATTTCTTCAACGCCAACTTTCTCAGCTAATTCTTTACAATACTCTATATCTAACTCATGCAATGTTTCAATGTGTTCATTAACAAAAGCAATGGGCACTATTACAAAAGACTTCTTTCCTTGTTTAACATATCCTTCTATTGCTTCATCAGTAAATGGCCCTAACCATGGTAATGGACCTACTTTAGATTGCCACACTAACTGATAAGGATTGCAATAATTCAATTCTTTCATGACTAAATTTACTGTTGTGCCAACTTCTGACGGATAGGGATCGCCTCGATTTACTGCCTTCAGAGGTAAGGAATGAGCAGAAAATAGTATAATAGTATCTTTTCGGTTTTTGTCAGAAATTTTCAAAAGTTCTTCTTGAATTAAACTAACAAAACATTTTATTAGTAAAGGATGTGAATTCCATCTGTCTATTACACTCAATGTCAACTTTCCTATATCTGTATTTTTCTTCAAATATTTATAAATGGCATTATAACTAGAACCAGAAGTTGCACAGCTATATTGAGGATATTGAGAAAATAGAACAGCATGTTCAATACCATCTTTTTTCATTTCTTGAAAAGCTTCCTCAGTGAAAGGATTAACATAACGAAATGCAACAAAATGTTTATGAGGTCCAGTACTTGGCGAAACTTCATTCAATTTTTCGCATAATAATTTTCCTTGTTTGTTTGTCCAATCAAGAATTGGAGAACCACCACCGATCTCGGAATATTTTTTTTGTACTTCAGGTGTTCTACGTCTCGCTATCCATTTACCCATATAATCTTGTGCAAAAGGGAGCTGAATCATGTCCCTGTCTGTCATGATATTGTGGAGGTAATCATATACTTGATCTATTCTTTGTGGTCCACCCATATTCATCATAACAATTCCAGTTTTAGGATTGCTTGATAAATTTCTACTAATAAATTTGAATGGAGGAATTAAATACTCACAGGAAGATTGTAATACACTCCTGGATCCCAACATATTAACTTATAGAAAAATGCTTAAAAATATTGAAAACAACGACAAAGCAGTAAATTAGTAAATATCAATACTATTTAATATTACCTTGACTTGAACACAGAGGTTGGAAATATATGCATTATGCAATGTCATAGTAAAGAAGATAACCTCACCAATTTTTACACTCTGCATTAGGCATTTCATGAAAACAAATAATTCGAAAATATTTTTTGCATACGCATAATTTTTCAATACATATATGTAAATATTATTACATGAGAATTAGAAAATGAGAATCATTTTCGTAAAACTTTTCATAAATTTCTGTGTTCCATCATAGAGCTAACAATAAAATAACCTAAATTAGTGAATTCTTGACTACTATTTTGCTAAGTAATGCTATTTGCGGTTGTCAATTAGTTTACATTCGTAGTAATTCGAAGTAGTTGCCGATCTTTATTATAAATATTATCAATTAGTATATTAAAAGTGTTATCAAATACTAAATTTTTAAATTACAATGTCTAGAGGTAGCAGTGCAGGTTTCGACCGACATATAACAATTTTCTCGCCAGAAGGCCGATTATATCAAGTTGAATATGCCTTCAAAGCAATTAATCAAGCAGGTTTAACATCAGTTGCAATTAAAGGCGTTGATACTGCGGTATGTGTTACCCAAAAGAAAATTCCTGATAAACTAATTGATCCTTCTTCGATCACTCATCTTTTCCAACTTACTGATACAGCAGGATGTGTTATGACTGGAATGATGGCGGATAGTAAATCTCAAGTTCAACGCGCAAGATATGAAGCAGCCCAATTCAAATATAAATATGGATATGAGATGCCCTCTGATGCATTATGTAGAAGAGTTGCTGATATTTCACAAGTATACACTCAAAATGCAGAAATGAGACCTCTAGGTTGTTCAATGGTTATTATATCTTATGATGCGGAATTGGGGCCTTGTGTTTACAAAACAGATCCTGCTGGGTACTATTGTGGATATAAAGCTGTAAGTGTTGGTGCTAAGCAAACTGAAGCCAATAGCTTTTTGGAGAAAAAATTGAAGAAGAATAAAGAGCTCAAGGGAGACGATGTTATTCAACTGGCTATTTCATGTCTAAGTACAGTATTATCTGTTGACTTTAAGCCTAATGAAATAGAAGTGGGAGTGGTCAGTGAAGATAACCCAAAATTTAAAAAATTAGAAGAATCAGAAATTGACAGGCATCTTACAGCCATTGCAGAAAAGGATTAAATATTCACATTATTTGAAGTTAAGATATAATTTTTCATTGCCTTTGGTAAGGATTTTTATTCTGAATTATTGTAACACTAATGAAAAAAATAAATGTATTTGCATCAATTGCTTTATTACTCTAGTTACAAATTAATTGAAACAAATATATCTATATAATATATATATATATATATATATATATATATAATACAATAATGGAAGGAGTATTGCCTTTTTTTAACATCTGTTATGTTAGAGTCCTGATGAAGACTATAATCATAATCGAAATATATACCAGGCAAACAAATTGTTTAAAATTTATTCATAGTGGCTTCCTATTTTGCCGATAACCCAATAATATTTCTGTTTATATATATATACATGTGTATATTTTTATATTAACTTTTTGAAAATACATGCAACATTTTCAAATGTGTTGAATTCGTTAATATTTTCAATTCTTTGGAAAAATGAAGACACAGGATTGAAAAAATGTATGCTTTGCTTAAATGAGTGTATCACCTCCATACATGGACAGAAAATTGAGTAGATTTTGTGACACAAGTTATTTTTTTAAATCAAAAAACCCATTATATGTATGGGTATTGCTTTTTAAAACTTCTTTTCCGTAAAAGTAGGGTTATAGGAGAAATTTTCTCACATAACCCAACTTTCGTCAACGAACGTACGCAAAAAAATGTAATACATTTTGCAGTATACAGTTATATTGGAAAGTGGAAAACTATGTAGTTAGAAATGAATACGGTAAAGTTTCTAAATAGGAGGTAGAGACATAATTTGTCTTCCATAAGATCTTAATTTAAATATCGTTGAATTTTAACATGGATACGTGGTTTATTTCCTTACAAAAAGTAGAACTTGCGTCCGTAAATATAATCAAATTTTATTTTTTACTTATATCATGCGGTGTAATATTTATTGGATTTTTTATTAATTTCTATGAGAGATTTCTGCCTAGTTTCATTTTGAAAACATTTAGATCTGGAAAACATGGTTACAAAGGACACACTTCTATACCCACAATCGAATTTCCAAAATCGTCATTCAAACAGTTTTATGCAGTAGGACTCATTTGTATGGCTTTCGCATATATTATAATTTTTTCTACATGTATTCTAGGCAACCAAGTTCCAAAATTTGTATGTGATTTCTTGTATGCTTTGACTGGAAAAAAAAATAATGTTCCTAATGGTAAGTTAACTTAAATTATTTAAAATGAAATTTTTCTAAAATTAATCGTCTTTCAGTATCGTCAACCAAAGTTTTTATTGCTGCTACACTTTTAAATCTACAGATTGGTCGTAGATATTATGAAACTCATTATGTTTCTATTTTTGGGAGAAATAGCAAGATTAACTTTACCCATTGGTTAATTGGAATAACATATTACCCTATGGTTATCTTAGCTTTAATAAGTGAGACACCTAATTTCACAAATTCAGGTAACTTCAATATGTAAATATAAATATTAAGTTTTATCGTATTTTATTTACAGAACTGCAAATAGCTCGATTGTCTGATGTTGGAATTATTGATTTTCTTGCTATCTTCATCTTTATGTGGGCATGGTGGCATCAACATGTTTGCACTGCTATTTTGGCAAACTTAAGAAAAACAAAGAAATGCAAGTATCACATATTATCATTTGAAACAATTAAATTTAATAAGAGTTTAAGTCATTATCATCATCCCTTAGAAAATTTTATTTCACTAATTGTAGTGGTAGGTTTTTGATCTAAGTTTCTTTAAAAATGGAAACTTATTGTTGCAAGGTCTATATTCTCATATTATGATTGTAATATTTATACAGCTATTGTGGATGACTATAAACTTCCTATGGGAGATTGGTTCCAATATTTTTCTTCTCCACACTATATTGCCGAGATAATAATGTATGTAGCACTCACTACCTTTCAATGGCAAAGCACAACATGGTGGTTCGTGATGTTATGGATATTTAGCAATCAAGTATGTAAGAAATTATGTTTAAGTTCCTGCTTTTCAGAATGTAATACCATTTTTTTCTTCTATATCAGCAATGTCTAAATTTTGATTGAATTAGGTCCAATGTTCACGTTATGCAGGCCAAGTAGGTAAAGCATATAAAAGAAATATGTTTTTCTCCCATATTATCAATCAATAAATTTTAGTGAGTATTTCACAGGAAATAATAAGGAATAAAAAGGGAATCTTTTCTCCAAATTACTAATAAAAAGTTGTATCACAATTTTGAGTATGCAGCTCTAGTAGGTGAAAAAGAATTTGTTTTTCCTTCAAATTATATTTTAATTGAATTACTTGCCAATTTGATATCTATTAATTGAATTTTGATTTTCAGATTGAAAGCATTCTTCTTAGCCATTGGTGGTATCAGGAAACCTTTCAAGATTTTCCAACCAACAGAAAAGCTTTAATACCATGCATTTATTGAACCTTCAATACAAGAAATTATTAAATATGTTTTCAGAAATTCCATATTTATAGTTTATCATGAAAATTTACTTCAGGAAATCGATAAAAGCACTTACATTAACATTGGTCTACGATCCTAATTAGAAAGAACATTCTGTTTATTAGAACCAATCTGTTTATTAGATGACAACTATATTAAATATATATTAATTAAACATTCAATTCTTAGAATGTATTTGGAAATATTAAAATTCGATATCAACTAATATTATGAAGCCTATTAAGATATGGAAACATTGGACTGTCTATTTTTTGTCCTGGCAAAAATACTAGGTTGGCAATTACAGCTGTATAAATCAATAATAATATCTCATTAAATCGATTATTTACACTAATCTGCAATACATAAATCTTATTTAAAAAAATAAATACAAAACGAATCGACACATTTTATATTTAATAACTTATTTTACTATCGATGTAGTTAGACAATTCATAAAGTGGTGTTGTCAGAATCAAACTTGCTATATTTGGTCTGTAATTTGTCAGAAAGTGATAGCTTCAATATGATGTAAAAGATCTGAATGATATCAAACTTGCTATATTTGGTCTGTAATTTGTCAGAAAGTGATAGCTTCAATATGATGTAAAAGATCTGAATGATACCAGCTGTTTTTGTCAAATAGTGAGAGAATTTTGATATAGCTGTTTATATAGAATTAGAATTAATGTCAATAAATAATAGCAGTAGTCGCCCTAATATGTCACTGCCATCAAGTTGAAAAGTAACTAGGTTTATTTAGCACCGATTCCGAACAGTCCAAGAACACGGTGGTAAACTAGAAATGAGAGCAATATTTCGCTTCAGTTATTTAATCACTGTGATTTGGAAATCACACCCGTGACTACAAATCACTTTTTATCAATTATATATCAGTTTTTTATTTCAAGCTATCTAAATTATCTAGGTAGAAGTATAGAAATATTTACACACAGAAAACTTTTTTGGGTATTCAATATATAACTACAAGATACAGTAACTTCTTTTGGATATTGTATGCTATAGTGTAATTTCAGCAATAACTGACTATTCCAGTTGTTTATATTGGAAGTTCCATAGTCGAACAGTATAGTGACCCTATACACATTCTAGTTTTATTAAACCCTTTGTGAAGTAAAACAAAATTATTATGAGAAAAAATTTCGGAATCTAATAAACCAAAAACAACTGGGCAAGTAATAAGAAACATCACAAAAAAATCATATAATGCAATGATAGATGGTAATTCTTCGGAAATAGCAAATAAATTTAATGAATTTAATATAAATATAGCCCCAAATCTTACGGCTTCGATGCCCACAACTATTAAGTGGAATTTAAAAATAATGCAAAATATTAAATCATTTTTTATTTTTGATATAACTGACGCTGAAATAAGAAAAGTCACGAATAAAATGAAATGTAAATCACCTACAGGTTTTGATGATGTTCCAATTGAGGTAATAAAAAGGCATTGGATGAGATAATTAAACCATTATATTTTATTATAAATTATTTTATTTAAAATTTCAGTTGTAAAACCATTTTACAAGAAAGGGGATGTGAATGAAATGGGTAATTACAGACCAAAAAGCCTTGTAACTTCCTTTGCAAAAATCTTCGTAAGAATATTGGCAGATAGGCTGATAAAGTTTCTTGAGAAATGTAAAATATTGATAATTTGTCAACGTGGCTTTAGGAGTGACCGAATTCCACAATCCGTTATATTTGAACTGACCAAGGCCATGGTTGATTCTCTGGAGAATGGTGAGATTCCAGTTGCTTTGTTGGCTGATTTTTCAAAGGCTTTCGACTATGTAGTCCACAAAAGGCTTTTGAATGGTGTGGAATAAGGAATGAACAACTGAAACTTTTTGAGAGTTACTTAAAGAATAGAAAACAAAAAGTCTCCTTAACACTAAACCATAATCCAGTTATATCATCCACAGCCTAACTCTACTTACATACAAGCCATGAACTAGAAAATTTGGCAGATGCTGTAATGGCGTTGTTATGGTTTCTGTTCGTTGCTGCTGAATAAATCGCTATTCAACGAGAGAAATAACATTCAAATCCAATCATAAGTTGTGAAAAGTGTTATTGTTTGATGTTCTGAGAAAGAAGCGAATGAAATTTCTCGCAAATTTCATATATATACAGGGATATCTGTTGTGTTTTTTTTATACCAGAAGAGGTAGAAATAATAATTAACTTTTTCCATTCCAATTAAAAACAAAAATCCGCGTTTTAGTTATTGTGCTGTTATGTGGTGTAAAGTATATAGAATGTGTTACAGTGTTTTTTCAGCACCAGACTAAGGAATACATTTGAAAATTGTATGTAATTAACTTCCTATTACTAAGGTTTTGAGTGAGTAGTTCAGGCATTAACAAAAAATATTATCTGCTAGATTTTTTCTTTCTTCAAATCAGTAGAGTTGTTTGTTAGGTTTGGTAGTTATTTTGAAATAATATCTTATTGGTCTTGTTCTTGATATTAGGTAGCACAAAAGAAAAAATTAGAATCTTCCTCTTAGAAAAAATTGTATAAATAATTTCTGTAGATAAATCTACAATTTTTGTTAACACTATATTTTTATATAACGTACCACTAAGCTGAAAAATGTTGTCAAACACCAATCATTACATGAAGCTGTTCGAATATCGATCGGTCTACTGAAATGGTCCGATACGACGTTGCCAATTCTATGTTCATGGTTTGTAAGTAAAGTAAGGCTGTGTATCATCTGAGGAAGTCATAATACTGGGAATTGCGCAAGATCGTATTCTTAGACCCATTCTACTCGTCATATACATTAACGACTTGTCTACTGTACTGCTTTTGAGGATTTATCTTTGCATCCTATAATATACGCAGATGATACAACCATTCTCGTTCAAGCACAACATGCTCAAACAGTCACTGGCGTTGTGATACACGCTATAACGATGTTGTTGTTTAGGTTTATTTTCAAAAATAATACACATTTCCTTAAACATATATATATATATATATATATATATATATATATATATATATATATATATATATATATATATATATATATATATATATATATATATATATATATATATATATATATATATATATATATATATATACAGAAATTTATTCGTGCTAACCAACTACGTACGGATATGTAGAAATGTATTATTTTAATAAGTTTACGCTCCGTAAACCTGAAAGAACCTGGGTTCGAATCCCAGTCGAGTTCCAAAAAACTTTTGGATGTAACTTCGATACTCAATTTTCATTTTATAATAAGATAATACAGTTCTATATATATATATATATGATAATATAACTTTTAAATTTTATATTCGGTTAATGTCAGATAGGGCAGCAGGTCTTCTAATGCTCCAGTGAATAAGTTTGGTAGAATTTGATCCTCTATTTCTTGTTTTTTGCATTTCAGCCATTTCCTTTTGCACATCTCTTTTTGTGTCATTTCAGATAGTATCAGTAGTGTTTGGAAACCACAGTTTAATCCTAGTGGAATATCATTTTCCAATCTGAAAATAGAAAGCACAATAATTAAAATTATTTTGATCAACCAATTGTGGATGGTTGTAAAATAAAAAGTTGTTCCAGTTCCATAAATAAACCTTCTAGAGTGGCTAACAGCACGTATAGTCCATTGAAATGTTACAATTTTTAGGCCGAACCTTGCATTTATCAGAGGACGCAATTTTATTGTTGGGACATGTGGGGGGGGTTGCGAGAAGCTTAACTCTGAGTTTGTGGGGTTGCAACCCTTGTCCCGCGGCCGCCATATTGGAAAAGGGGTGTAAACGCCTTTTTATCCATATCTCTTAAACTATACATCTAACCAAAAATTTGTAAGCAAATAATTTGTAGCAAATCGCTTTGTCTATAATTTTGTTTATCTTACTTTTTCCGATAAAATTGAAAATAAAAAAGTTATTAACAAAAATATGTGAAATTTTTTCCAAAAATTTCCTTTTTTGTGTTATAACTTTTTTTTTTCAATTTTATCGAAAAATTACCTCAAACCAATATTGTAGGCAATTCGATAACAAACAATTTGACCAATAATTTTTTTTATTTACATGCATTTGCGAGAGTTTTGGAGCGCTCCAAATACGACTACTCGCAACAATCTGGTCACAATGGAACGTCAGATTTACTTATACATTATTCTTTTATTTTAGATATCGTTCTTAATATTATTTGCAACATTATTATATTATTATTTAATTCTAACTGACCTTTTTTCTTACCATAATACTTACAATATTATTCTTTTTCGCAATAATTTCTAATGCGACTGTACATTTACAAGAACTAGAAGCAAGTAGAAAAGGTCCAAGTTACCGTTTGGGGACAAGTTAACATCTGCCTGCTATTTTTTTATTATTTGCCTTTCAAGGTTCAGCTGTTTTTTCCTCCTCTATTTCTTTTTTCAGTTATGCTACGTATCTCGCCACGTGTAGACGTCTTAAAAATTTTGAACACTATTTTCAATTAAGTAGATATAATTCAGAGTTTTGCGTGCAGAATTTTTCATTTAGTGATAAGCTTCTGGCTTTCTTTAATAGTTCATCATGAGTGATTGTTTTATTTGTAAAAAGCCTCTCGGGGATGACAAAATAAGAACTGTGAAAGCTAGAGGAGTAAAAACGTTGCTTGATCGAGCAAAAGCCAAAAACGATGTAGAAAATGAACAATTTCTACAAACTGTTTCGGAAGTAACTGTGCATACGCAATGTTACCATTATTACAATGATAGTCGAACGGATAATATCGTTCGTCGTCTGAGCAGTAGCAGTTCATCATCTTCAGTTTCAGAAATTGTAGAGACAGATTTTGATTTTTCGCTTAATTGCTTCATTTGTGCAGAAACATTTGCAGATCAGAGTCATTTGCGTCAAAGCCGGCAGAGGAAGATCTGTCAGGTACGAAATGAAGGTACAAAAAAAAGCATTCTGGACATTGTTCTCAGACGATCTGACGACGAGGCAAAGGGCATTGTTGATCGTACAGCCAATGTACCCAGCTTAGTAGATGTTGGAGCCAAATATCACAAGAATTGTAGCAAGCAATTGTACTCCAAACAATGGTGGCGTGAAAAGCAATGCGATGACCGTAAAAATAACATTGACACTGCCATTGAGTATATTTTTACATATTTACATGAAAATAGCGAAGAGTGCCAATTCCAAATGTCAGATCTAATGAAATCGATTAAAGGTGACTACATTCCTGAAAAGCGTACGATTATAGAACGATTGAAGGCGAAGTTTACAGATGACTTTTATTTTTTAATGAAAATGGATACGATACCATTGTCTGCTTTAAAGGGTTCATATACAAAGTCATATCAAAGAAAACATCTCATAAAAAAAAGATCGTAATGAGGAGAGATTACAAAAAGTTCGAGATGCAGCTGCAATTATTTTGGAAGACATCCGTTCACATCCTTATGAAACGAACAAGTATCCACCTTCTGATAATTTTTTAAAGGACGTTAATACTCTTACTCCTGAAACATTATCAACTTTGCTATCAGGAATTATATGCCAATCAAAACGTTAGTCGTTGGTTGCGGCACAAAGAAAGTGTTCATCCATTGCTCACTCCATCATTGCAGCAACTCGACCTGCTTCATTTATTTCTCCCCTGCTACTTGGGGTTGATACTGAAATAAATCCTGAACCACAGCCTGGACCATCCAAAAAAAGTCGAAAAGAATAACTGGAAAGTAATTGTTGAAATATATTAAGTTCTTGGAGATTATCTCACTCTACAGTTCCGCGTGGATTAGGCCTACTAGGGATACCACATAAAAAAACTCACCATGTGGAAAAGGGTCAGTTAGAATTGAATAATAATATAATAATGTTGCAAATAATATTAAGAACGATATCTAAAATAAAAGAATAATGTATAAGTAAATCTGACGTTCCATTGTGACCAGATTGTTGCGAGTAGTCGGATTTGGAGCGCTCCAAAACCCTCGCAAATGCATGTAAATAAAAAAAATTATTGGTCAAATTGTTTGTTATCGAATTGCCTACAATATTGGTTTGAGGTAATTTTTCGATAAAATTGAAAAAAAAAGTTATAACACAAAAAAAGGAAATTTTTGGAAAAAATTTCACATATTTTTGTTAATAACTTTTTTATTTTCAATTTTACGGAAAAAAGTGAGATAGACAAACTTATAGACAAAGCGATTTGCTACAAATTATTTCTCCACAAATTTTTAGTGAGATGTATAGTTTAAGAGATATGGATAAAAAGGCGTTTACACCCCTTTTCCAATATGGCGGCCGCGGGACAAGGGTTGCAACCCCACAAACTCAGAGTTAAGCTTCTCGCAACCCCCCCCACATGTCCCAACAATAAAATTGCGTCCTCTGATAAATGCAAGGTTCAATGTAACATTTCAATGGACTAGTATATTCGTGTATTTGTTATTGTTATGACCTTCGCTTGTCTTTCTCTCAACTTGATTTCTCTTGATAATCGGAATAAATAAGATAAGGATAGGACCTACGCCTTCGCAGCGACCGGGCAAAAGTTATTGATGGTTAGGATTGCAGTTCTCAGAGTAAAAAAAAACTGCGACTTCAGTCACTGCTAAAACAAAAGGTGTAAAAAAATCACCATTGATCTCAACACTAACCTGAAGTATCTACCTAAAGAAGTTCGCACTTCAAAAAAATTGAATGGAAGAAAATATTGCTTCCAACGTTCCGCCATTGTCATGCAAATCCTCATAGTGTTCGTGTACCAAAACCTAATGTACATAATCATCTTCGCTCGTCACATGTTTTCATAGAACTTGCGAACTATTAGGTAGTACCAACAGTTTAACAACAATTTGTAACAGTATTGTAATTGGTGTTACGATTAGTATGTCAACCGTTTTCAGTGTCAAAATGAGGACATACGTGATTCCCTAAGGTTATCCTGACCTATCCTTTAATAATATAATAATAATATAATAAACGTCAAATCTTAGTATCATACCTCGACTATAAAAATAAGCATTTATTGTGATTGGATGCAAGTTTTAAAATAATTCAGTCACCTGTTTCCTATAAAAAGTGTTCTTTGTGAATCAACGTAATATTGTTTTCTTAAGTAATCAGCTACAAAAGTTCCTGATTTTCCCAATATCGTTGCTTTTCTTCCAGAACACGTTTCAATCGATGTTAAGATGGCTCCTGCACCGGGAACTATAATGGGACCGCTTCCGCTCTTTCGTTTCTCGCAGTTAACAGCAATAAATTCGCATTCTGGATTTTTCAGGTACGACGCTGCCTTCAATAGTTTCATAAATGAGAAGTGTTCATCTAATCCGACTACAACGGCTCTCACGTTCGGATCAAGGTATGCGTCATCACAAAGTTTTTGTAGATCTTGTCCAGAAGGATCAGGCTAGATAATAATTAATTTTTCATGAATGAGCTTGTAGTAATTGTATTTTTTATGGGTCGAAAGTAGTACTTGTGTTTATTATGAGATTGAAGATATAACTTTTCATTTTCAAAAATGATTTTGTATTAAATCATAATTTTATTGCATGCATACGTAATATAATCATATTGGTAATACAATAATTTATAACAATGAATGTGTTTTGAACAATGCTTCAATTAATAATTCTGTTGTGCATTTCAATACAAAATTTTGAAATTTCAAAAATGGTTACGTTAATTGGAGTAGAGAAAAAATGAAGTAAAATTCTTTACAATTGGAAGTACGTAATAACTTCGTACTTATTCTTAATTCGTTTATATTATAATTATTACTAATTAGGTTTATGGAAGCTAGAAAAGTCGAGAAAGTTGATAACCGTCGGTCGCTCAGAACATACCAAATTCAAAAAGGTAAGAGTTGTGGTCGGTCGTAGGCATGACCAGAGAACTCTGGAATGTTTTAGAAGGCATAGAAATGGGGAAATATACGGCCAACAGCCAGCGTTCGGAACCGTACGATAATTATCGTACACATACGATAATTTTGTGCCTACGTACGATGTACGATAGCATATTATTATCGTACGCAGATTGTACGATAATTTCTATCATGATGCAAAATTTGAGAATTTATATTTTTTCACTCATGCGCTGATAGTCTAAATCGCAGTAGCATGATTTTGGGAAAATAACGGGAAATACAAGTTCTCTATTCCTATTGGTTCTTACGATCCGCTCTGCTAAGTTTCACCACTGCCAATACTGTAACTTTATCCAGCGCCTGCTGTACATGCTTTCTTATTGTTTAGTATAGCATCTACCAATGCGAACAACTGAATATAAGTTCGATATTTCGATTATGTTCACACTTCATATGTATCGTATATTTTGTGTAGAAAAGTTGGCAGTCATTTCGTTATATTATTATGATTATATGCCTGTATTCGCTCTGACAAAATGAAATATTCAAATTAAGTGAAGAAAGAAGTAATTTTCTAGAGCAGCAAAATTTTGATTTTAATCACACTCAACAATCACTTTTGATAACACACTCGGAGTGATTGTTATCATTGGCAAGTAGGTATATTTATGACATTTGGGTTTCAGTGTTCTGTTGATTTGACAGCGGTTTAAAAAAGATAAACTATGGAGTACTTGCATGCATATCAATATTACAATTTATATGATTTATTTATCTATAACTAGCGGACCCGACAGACGTTGTCCTGCCATGACATTCCAAGCTATCAGGATAAACGAATTAATGCATATACAAAAATTCACTCAAGTCGATCCAGCCGTTGAGTTGCAGTATATTAATAATAAATTGAAATTGAAATACTATACTCTACGTAAGTTTCAGGTGGCTAGTCCCTTATGATGAATAATACCTAAATTTCTGATTTAATTTTTGAATTAACGTAAAATCAATATGAATTATTTCTAATTGTAAATTCCTGATTTCAATTCATTTCAAAATTAAATCAGAACTTCCTCAATTTCTGAAATAATTTTGAAATGTCAGAAGGCATAATTTCTACTTGAAGTCAGAAATTTCCAAATAGAAATGATGCATTTTGATATTTCGTCCATTTCAAAATTGATTTAGAAATTAAGTTATCACTCTTAATAATGGGATGATAACCGCCGAGAACATACTCGTTTAGTTAATATGTTAAGTTTCACTCAGTGAAACTCAATCTGAATGTTATATAATATATTATATCCTTAGGTAGCTCTTTGCACATTTGATTGACTGCCACGACCTGTCAGGTCGTCTTCTCCCCGGCATTATAAATTGTAAACAATATAAGTGAGAAAAGATCTCGCGCACTTAGAGGTAAATTGTCACTATCATAAAAGGTCAAAAAAAGAGCACATAATTTGAAATGTCACTATCACAAAAGATCACCAAAGTAAAGAAAGTTCTCGCGCACGTAGCGGTAATCGCCACTCACGAATATAGAAGGATGCACTCTTTGTATGAGGTATCGATCGACATAGACTCTATGTCATAGAGGATAGATCGATACATTAGTTGGTTGTCAAATGTCAAATATTATGGTAGCTTTCAGAATTTAAATTTGTGAACAACCTTAGGATTTATCAATATATATGAAAATAATCTGATAGATATTAAACAACTGTAGTTAGCTTAAATTTAGTTAATTTTTTACCCCCTTAGAATAAATATGTAGGAACAAAGATATAAAAATTCTAACTGGTTATTCATTTTGAACTATTCTCTCAATTTGATTTCTGAACGACGGCGGACACATATTTAATTCCGAGGTGAATTGTTACCGATTTGTCGGCACAATAATCAATTGCCGGATCATAGTGGAATGCAGCTCGTTCAAGAATCACAGAAGCACTGCGTCTGCGGATTCGCTCAATTTCATTATGTCGTGCTTGCTGTTGTTGTGATTGATGTGCATTTGAGCCTATTTACTTCATTACCACTCACTAAAGAACGCAATTCTGACATAGCAATACGACTATTTTCTTGATCTGTCTCTCTCTGGTCATCAGTGCGGTTAACACGTGAGGTAGCTCTTCGTACATTTGACTGACTGCGACGAACTAAGTCAGGTCGTCTTCTCCTTAGCATCGTAACGTAATATAGTATATTGAAGTGAAGAAAATTCGCGCTCACTTAACAGTAAAGTGTCACTATCACCAAAATATCAACAAAAAAGAGCACACTACTTGGAATGTCACTACCAGAAAGCATCACAAAAGCAAAACAATTCTCGCGCACGTAGCGGTAATCGTCACTTACAAACATAGATGTACTCATAAAATATCGCAACCATGATAGTAACACAATTTTGTTAATAGGAAAACTTTTTTCCGTGTTTTGAGGTTAGCTCCGTGGTTGTCAAATATTATGGTTGCGTTCTGAAACTCAAGTTGTGACCAAACTTAAGGATTTATCAAACTTAAAAAAATTGTCTGATACGGTAACAACTGAAGTTAGCTAAAATAAAGTTACGAAAATTTGAAAATTGATTAAAAATCAGTACTACTGATGATTTATTACATTTTGTGACTATCCGATTCTGTCACGTTCGCTGTTTAGTTTCGGAACGCGACATCAAATCCTCCAAAGCGCACGCGAATAATTTAATATGAACTTTATCGGATAGTAGTAAAGTTCAAATTGACTCCACATTTTATTTAGAAACGTTTGTATGGGAAATAGAAAAGTGCTGTTTTTAGAGTTTTCCCGGCAATTATTCGATTTTTTCTCGCCTTTTAAACCTTCCCTGGAACTCCACGAACATTTCAAGACTAAGATAAGATAAATCCGTTCAGTCCGATAAAGTTCATATTAACTCCACATTTTATTTAGAAACGTTTGTATGGGAAATAGAAAAGTGCTGTTTTCAGAGTTTTCCCGGCAATTATTCGATTTTTTCTCACCTTTTAAACCTTCCCTGGAACTCCACGAACATTTTAAGACTAAGATAAGATAAATCCGTTCAGCCGTTTTCGAGTTTTAGCGAGACTAACGCACAGCAATTCATTTTTATATATATAGATTGACATTATCCTAAAAAATACGATAATTTCGATTCATGTACGATAATTTTACGCCCCTGGTACGATAGTCAGTCCACTTCAAGTTGCTAACGCTGCCAACAGCTGACGCAATGGAATAAATCGAATCCGAAGGTTAATGTGATTTGTCAATGTTGTTTATATAGAGTGACACTGTAAATACCCATAAATTCGTAACAATATCTATACTTCGTGTAAGATAATATCAATTAAGGGTATGTTCTGTGGCCGCGACCAACGAGGTGTTGTTTTCTGTTATGTCCCAGAAACTTCCTGAGAGTCTCTGCTATGGCAAGTAACACCGATTTCTGTAATTCCTTATAAAGATGTTCGCCGAGTCAAAGCGCCCTGATGTTTCAGGAGATTTTTTGGGATTGTACCAGTGGATCCTAAGATGATTGAGGTAGTCTTAACTACGTTCATGTGTCGCTATATCTGCAATCGCACTTCAAGTTCTCGATATTTAGAAATTTTTTCGGCATTCTCCTCAATTAGGTTTTTCGCATTTGGAATGGCCACTTCGATAAAAGTAGTTTCACTCACTCTGTTTGATCAGTTAAGATAGTGCGTTTCCAGTAGAGCCTAAAATGGTCATTCTCCAAAATTGGCTCCGGAATGTATTTGCAGTAAGACACATTTTCCTTCTGTAGAAAAGTTAATTTTAATATAGGTTTTCTGATACACAATCTTTGCTATGGTGCCATGTCTCTCTTTGTATTTCGTTTATACCAATATTTGTCTTCCCCCCGTTATATGTTTGATTGTCTCTGATGTCTGGCATCCGTATCGGCAATTGTCGTTCCTCACTGTTGGATCTTTAACGATGTGTTTCAAGTAAATATCGGGTTGGATTCACCTGGTCTTGAATAACTGGGAGTGTACCCTCGGTTTCGGGAAACATTCTGCAGTTCTGAAACCAACCAGTAGTTCGGTACTTCCTTGTCGAAAATTCCCTTCGAATGTGCTCTTGTGTAAGGATATTTCCTTCCAACTCTGGAGCTTTTCGTTGTTAGATCAATGATAACTTAGTTTCAGAGGAGTGGAATCGTCAATTTGGCACAGCACTCAGTGCAGATGTGAGTCAACAAAGTTCCTGTAGAAATAGTAACGTAGATTTCCTATTTGCTGGTCCAATAGGTTACCGAGGTCTGTCAATATGTATTCATGCATGTCTACCGCCCTCATGTCTTGGTGACCCTGTTGTTTCAAGTGCGCTTTTTGGGTGGTGGTTAAAAAATATTGTAAAACAACAATATTTCGTTGTAGGTTGTCAACATCAGACCTGCTCCACTTTACTATTCCAAATAAGTAAACAAGAACTGAACAGGTGTAAGTGTTGATTGCCTTAAAGATATGTTTACTGTCAAGTTTTGTTTTCATTACGTGTCTCACTCGCTTCGTGAACTCAGTGGAGATTTAACTTTCTTCTTAAGTATTTATAGGTGTTTCCCTCATGTATTGACTCGATGTGGTCTCCATTTAGATCTTAGAATTCCTCCTGCTGTACTTTGCCTTTTCTAACAGTCAAGGTGCCACATTTATCCATAACTGCATTTTTATATCGCTGGAGAATTCATCTACAATATCAAGCCAATTATTGCTTGGTGTTGGTCATTAGCTTCAGGTCATCTACATATTGACATGATGATTGAGTTTGATGGCTTCCGTGTTGTTATGTTTGATGGAAAATCCGTTGATGGCAGAATTCAAACTTCGCGATATGGGATTCATTGCCAAGCAGAGACAAAGAGGGCTCAGAGAGTTCCCCTGAAATCTTCCTCTCTTTCTTGATATGGCATCTGTCGATATTTATTTTATTGATTTATATTTTATTTTATTCCATTTAGGTGTATTCTCGTCTTCCACGTAGATATAGCATGTTCTAGGAAGTTAGTTACAGAGAGGTCGATCTTATAAATTTTCATCACATGAATCGAGCAATCAGGAACGGAATCAAATGATTTTTTGTAATCGTTGTATGCCATAAACAGGTTCCTTTTCTTGGAGTATGTCTGGTTGCATATTACTGAGTCCATAATGAGTTGTTCCTTACAACTCATAGGATTTTTTATGCATCTCTTCTGTTGATAATGATATTATTTCTCTTGCAGTGTTAATAGATTCTATTAGAAGTACAAGACGTAATTATTTTGAATAGCGTTGGAAGACTGGTCGATACTTGGCAAGGTTCCGTTGATCTGACAAATTCATTGACAGAACGTATGTAACACCCTGTGTAAGGAAAAACGGTATAGTTTGAGGATCGTTCAAAAAATAATTGAGAAACATTGTCAATTTTGCGTGACTGCACCTCAGCTTTTCGAGCCAGTAGTTATGTATTAGGCCGTCATGTCCTGGTGACTTCCAGTTGTGATTATTTCCAATAACAACTTCCTAAATAGGTACTTCCTAAAGTACCTCCTAAGTGAAGTCCTGGGTGTTGCCTTATGACATTGTAGGTGTTTACGGCCATGTTTTCCTCGTCTATCCATCAGGCATCACGATTTGAATAAGCAGGTGAAACTAATTGTTCATTCCGGAATTGCTGAATGGCTTCTTTGATGGGGACTTTCTATTGTTGGCTGCCAAATTCTTGGCGTTGAGACACTCATAAAAGGATCTCGGATCTCACAAATAGTCTTGTCCACTTTCCTCTTATTGCTTTCCTTGTATCTCTTGAAATGACCCGCGAAAGCGGATAGATTTTGCCGAAGGGTGTGAAGGCATTGCTGGACTTTGATGTTATCATTATCGTGACGTGCATGAATTTGATTTGTCGCTGTCATGGATGCAATGCATCTCTGTAGTTTTCGTGTTCTTGTTCCTGCTTGGTATTGTGTTAGTTGGCCAATGTGATTTCCCAGTTCGTTAATCTTTTTCCGTAATCTTTTAAACGGGTTTTTCCCTTGTTTCGCGTATTCTTCCCTCATACGTAGGTATTTTGACTTCCATACACCTTGCTGCTTAGACTTCCGCACAATAGATGACTGTGTGTAGGGACTCAGTCCCAAAGCACGATCCACGAACTCACTTAGGCATTTCGCTTGTATTAAGTGCGTTAACAATCTGACCTACTTTTTTTTTTTAGAAAAACTGAGCTTGGGCAAAACTGCTAAAGGGATCTCTATTTTCAAACTCCCGCATTGATTTTCTCATTTTCCCCTGAAGCATCCTTGTAGAGCTTGTTCGTTCTGTTGGGCTTCTTCAAGTACTTCTTTCCTTGCTAATGTAGCTGGTTGCCTCAATTCGGATGGTAGTTCAAGTTGGTGGTTTATGGAGGCTGTATTTTCTTCGCTGTTATGTTGTTCATTTATTTTTCGTGATACATAATTCTTTATGGTGCTGAGTCTTGCTTCTGACACGAGTCTGTTCCTCAGAATAACTAGGTATGAATCGGACTCTATCTGTTCTGTCAAGTTAATTTCCGGGTATGTCCTGCAGAAATCTTCATCGAGTTATTGCCTGTACTCAGTAGTTTCCTGTCCTGAATTCGTTACTCGAATATAAATGCGTAGTATAGTTTCATTCACAGACGTTGTCCGTTTTATGCGCCTTCTGGGCAATTCCGCCTAAGTGAGAGCTAATAAAAAAATAATTATTTTTTTATGTATCCATAAAAATTAAAAATAAGTATTAGGCACCATTCATTGCTCCCACACAACCTTGGTTAACTTTTTGATGCATCCCATTTATTATAGCTTCAAGATGAAATTCCTATTGTCAATGTGTCTCTGGCTCGCTGACTTAATCTATACGATCTGGTGAAAACATTGCCACAAGTTGATTTTATCTGGTTTGTCTTCATTTCACATACGGCATATTTTCTTATTGTTCACAAGTAAATTTGTTCACCAGATTCGAAAGCGTAAACAATTTCGAATCTGGTGCATTAAGACTATAACTCTACAGAGAACAATTTGCTACTTAGAATCACTAAGTGATAGACTCATTTAAATGAATTGTCAGAAAATTTAGAATAATTTTAACATTTCACTTACTCCAGGACCAATATATTTAATTCCAACAGCTTCTAATTCTTTAGCCAGTCCTCTTGAACCAATAGCGTAGGCCGTATCAGAGAAATTCTTGCTCTTGAGGTAATATGCAGCAAGGTATGATGTAGAAATTACCTCGTTCTAAAACTTTTGATGCTACATTTCGAAAAAGTGGAGATTATATGTACCTTATGTAATATAAAACCAAAATTTTGTGCACGTTTCACAAATTCATCTCTGGTAGTCATTGAATTATTGGTAATGAAAAATATTTGCTTTCCAATTTCTCTCAATCGGTTCAAAGTTGCCGAGGAACCTTTAATTTCTTTCTCGTTTTTCCATAATACTCCTTCACAACTAGTCAACACGGTGTCGATCGAATTGCAAAATCTCCAAAATTCAAGTTTCGTTAAACTGAGAAAATCAGTACATGAAAGGTTATACATTTTTATCCAGTTTGTAAAATAAAATATATCTGTCAAGTATGTGACGAGTTATACAATGAGATTTTAAAAATGAAAATGCGAAATCATTAATGTAAACTATACTCTGTGTAATACGATAATCACAGCCTAACTCTACTTACGTAGAGTTAGGTAAGAGTTAGGCTGTGCGATAATATGGAATTGATATTATGAATTTATTCTGCACAATTTGTGTTACGCCTATTAACACCCCTTTTTAACTGAAAATGCAATATCTACTTAATAGCAAATTTATATGGTTTATAATAAATTATTGTCTTCTGATGTAACGTTTATGAAATGATGTGTCTAGTACACTGAATTCTAAACTATACTTCATTTTTAATTTGGATTTTTTAAAAAATTTCTTATTGCAGAAAATTAGAAGACTTTCGATATTGCAATTGCCGTGAAGTTCATTCACTATTATAACGTACTTAAATAAGATTTATCAATTTACAATGTAGACTATACATCGTAGAGGAACGCAACTGTTACTGTTCTTAAACTAATTAACCTCTTAGAAAAGTCAGATAAATATCAAGTGAAAGGTCACTAAATATTTTAATCAAATAAAAATCTAAATTATTGTTTATTTAATTGAGTAATTTTTCTGATCTGATCCATTTATGATTCTGGTATCTCAAGAATTATTGGCAATTATTAGTGGCATAACAGAAAGTATAAGTTTCTTACGAATTTCAATTATTGAAGAAAGATCCAACTTTTTCATTTATTGCTAATAAAATTAGGTACCTATATCTTATATAAAAGTGAACACGATGGAATTAATATGTGGTGTGCAGAATTATGAATGGGGCAAAGCAGGAAAAAATAGCATAGTAGCAGAATTTTTCAAATCGTCACAACCAAAAGTTGAAGTGGATGAAAACAAACCGTATGCTGAATTATGGATGGGTTGTCATCCAAGTATGACATGTAAAGTCAAGGATGGTGAAAAATCCCTGCACGAAGTTATACAGGAAAACCCTTCTCTTCTAGGGGAAAGAGTTGTAGATAAGTTTGGAAAGCAGATTCCTTTTCTTTTCAAAGTCTTATCCATAAATAAAGCATTATCTATTCAAGCTCACCCATCAAAGGTAAGAACAATATTAAAGTAATTGCCAATTAACTATGAAATCCTGTTATTGTACAGAAATTGGCCAAGGAGCTGCATGTGAAACAACCGGATATTTATAAAGATGATAATTATAAACCAGAAATGGCAATAGCACTCACACCTTTTGAAGCTTTATGTGGATTTAGGCCTGTCTGTGAAATCAAAGCTTATTTGAAAGGTGATTTCCTATTTTTCTGTTTCTCAATGCGCTATATACAATAAAATAGTTAATAATTCAATAGACATTCTGAATAAATAAATCAATTGATACAGTTCCATAAATACAATTTCTGTGATTTCTGTTTATATATATATATATAAATTTTCATTCGTTATATATATATATATATATATATATATATATATATATATATATATATATATATATATATATATATATATATATATATATATATATATATATATATATATATATATATATATATATATATATATATATATATATATATATATATATATATATATATATATATATATATATATATATATATATATATATTTGTTTAATATTTCAAATCGTTTTCTTGTCCTTCAAAACAAAGCCGCAAAAAAAACTCAAGCCTAAAATTTTTATACCATAGAATCTGTCCTTTCAAGTTTTGATTTTTCGGTTCCTTTTGCATATGTTTTCATTGATGATTTGTTGTTTCTCTTGCCTGATGATAAAATTGATATTGTTCTTACTGCCTTCAATTCGTATAACAATAATTTGCAGTTCGTTAAAGAAGTAGAATCGTGTTCAGTGCTGCCATTTTTGGGCTTGAAGATTATCTGCTGTGGTGATTCTTTGAAATGTTACTTATATAGTAAACCTTCAGCTTCTGTCAGAGTTGTGCATTACCGTTCTGTTTATAGTATGACACATAAAATCTCGGTTGAAAATCCTTAATGAATGAAATTTTCTTGTTGAATAACCTAGAGTTCAAAATGTCTAATTATAGCTGCTATATCAACTTTTTCTGCAGAACTGGTTATCTAAGCAGCTTCTCAATAAATTGTGGTATGGCTACACTCGTAAAGAACACACTAAAAATAACACAGTTCTGTTAAATACTTCCAGGTACTTTATGTTCCACCCTACATTCCAAGTTAGCACGCATTCTTGACTCTGAAGAGTCTAAACTTGTTCCATATTACTTAAAAACAGGAAATAACCCTTTTTTGGGATTGAAAGAATAAAACACCGATGTTGTAAACACCAAAACGCGTATACATCATAGCTGGCAAGAGCTGTCCAGCAGAGTATATTGGTCAGTAAAACAACTGTTGGTGAATCATCATGAATTTGATTACGCAAATAGTACACTCCTTAATGTTAATCGTAATAATAATATAACACATAATATTTACATATAACAGAGGGGTGTCAAATATTCGCACCAACGCAATATAACGAGAAACACAACTATGTAGCAAAGATTGTGAATCAATAACTAGCATCAAAAATAAGCCTTACTACAAATACATTCTATTATTTGAGCCGATTATGGAGAATGACTAGTTCGGACTCTACTGGAACCGCACTATTTTGACTGATCAAACAGTTCCCAACAATAGACCTGACCTGGTTGACAAAAGAGAACAATTTATCATGCCATTCTGAATACGAATAACCTAATTGAGAAGAATGCCATAATAATAATAATAATAATCCATTTATTTAGCAATAAAATGCTATACAAGACTGTACATATTTCATTAGTCCCACAATATAAGTTATAAACGAATATTTATAAATCTTATACATACTACAACCTATCTTACAATTAACATATTTAAATCTTACAAATTAATTTTCATTTTGCCACGACTAATGATATTTTTTCTACCTAAACAAGTTGATAAATTTTTATTTTTAATAATCACACTCATTATAGTACTCCCTTAATTTTTTCCTGAACTGCGTAAATGTTGCAGTCTTAATAGAGATAGGTAATTTATTATATTTCACCACGCCTTTTACAAAAACTGAGTTATGTGCTGCGCTACTTGCAGCTTGTTGTAGCATAAATCCCATCTTATTTCTCGTGTCGTAATTGTGTACTTTCTGAAACGGTACTAAAATTTCATCAAAATAATCTGGCATAATTCCTGTTTTAATTTTATAGATGAATATTAAGGCTTGCATCTCCAAAAATTTTTCTATATTAATCCAATTTAGGTCTTGCAACATATTGTCAATACCAGCATACCTATTACGCTTTAAAATTATTCTCATAGCTCTGTTCTGCAGTAGCTGTAATCGTTTAATTCCATCAATATTACTCAGGTAAAGAATAGTACTAGCGAAGAGATAATGAGGTAATATAATAATATTATATACTGTTTTTCGAGCCCAGCATGTTAAGTACTTGCTACATCTATAGAGCACTCCTAATTTTTGTGATATTTTCCTGCAAACATATTCTCGGTGATTTTCAAATTTAAGTTTACTGTCTACTATAATGCCTAAATATTTTATTGTTTCAATTATTTCTATTTTGTCATTGTTAATTTTCAGATTTATCCTGTCTAAGTCACCTAGTATTTTCTCTGTAATATTTCTTTTACCTAATATCATTGCTTTGGTTTTCTGCACATTTAATTTAAGCTTGTTACTATTCAGCCAGATAACTAATCTGTCAATATCCTCTTGTAGTTTATCTATGATATTACTTTCACTGCTTGTTATATAAATTATAGTGTCATCTGCAAACAAATGTATTTTACAATTTTTAACGATATTTTCTATATCATTTATATAGAGGACAAAAAGCAGCGGCCCCAATACACTCCCCTGAGGCACTCCGCTTTCCACACTCATATTTTCAGAAAATGAATATCCACATTTTACATTTTGTTGCCTTTCACTTAAATAGCTGCGAAACCAATTGAGTACAGTGCCTTTTAGTCCATATTTTTCAAGTTTAAACAATAATATTTCTCTGTTGACAGTTTCGAAAGCTCTTTTGAGGTCTAAAAATACAACAATTGTACAAAAATTTTTATCTACGCTGGTCTTCCAATTATGCAGGGTATACTGAAACGCTGTTTCGCAACTATAATTCTTTCTGAAACCTGACTGGTATTTCGATAAAATATTGTTTATTGATATGTGTTTTACTAGCTGATCGTATACTATTCGCTCTAGGATCTTTGCATGTGCAGGAAGCATATTAACTGGCCTGAAATCTTCAGCATTTTTGGAATTTTTTATTTTACGAATTGGTATAATCGTAGATACTTTCATTTTCTTTGGTACTATAGCACTTTCAAGAGAGCAATTAATCAAATGCATCAATAACTTCTTCAATTCGTAAAAATTTAATTTTATGAATAGCATATTAATTTCATCTGGACTACTCTTATTAGCTAAAGCCATTATTGTTTCTAACAATTTTACTTCTGTTATTAACTCAAATACTTCAAATTTAACATTACAATTTTTAGTCTCACAAATAATATCATCTTGAGAAATTGAGGAGTTTATTGTACTCAATATTTTATTAATACTGTCTATGTAATATTTATTAAATTGGGTACATATTACTTTTTCTTCTGTATACGTAATATTTTCAAAAATTATTTCAGTAAATATTTCTGTTTGCTTTGAAGAGGTTAATTTCTTGAGTGTTCTCCACATTAACTTAGCATCATTTTTATTTTCATCGATGCATTGTTCATAATAATTACACTTAGCCCTTCTAATCATATCAACTACATTATTTCTTTCTCGTTTGTATTCTGCAAGACTATGCTCATCTTTGGTAAATTTAAATTCTCTAAATTTATTATCTCTTAGTTTAATCCTATTTAAGATATCCGCATTAAACCAAGATTTATTACTACATCGTATTTCTATTTCAATATTTGGCGTTAAATCATCTACTATACCTAACAAATTTGCAATATACGTATCATACTTTATATTTATATCCCTTAGTCTATAATCTAAATCTACTCCTGAGGTCCTAATTTTCATTTCATTTAAGTCTTCTAATTTTTTACGAACAATTAGCTTTTTTAGTCCTATGAAATTGTCTTCCAGTTTTATTTTTATCAAAGAATGATTATTAAACACAAACTCATTAGTCACACTACATGTGAGTTCCCTATTATTGCTAATTACAAGATCATCTATATTAAAATCCCCTACTATTATAACTTACTTAATAATATACATATAATACAGTTAAATGTTGAAAACAAAACCTATGAATGTTTTCATGTATTCAAAGAATGTTTTCATGAATGTATTCAAAGAAATGGTATACATTCAAGACTGAAAAATCTATAAGTAATGAAACAGAAACCAGAAACTTGTCATGTATTTATAGAAATTCACAAACGAGTTATTCACAAAAAACGAATGTTCGATTCATATACTATGTTCTATGTTTTGTTTGTGTTTTTTAACATGTGTTGTGGCCCTCTGCATCTCAGTCTTTGATATTGTCGCTTTCACTTCGAGTCCGTAGAGGTTTCACTTCTATACAATGAACTGATTGAAGGTGTGTACTTTGTTTTATTATTTTAATTAATTTATTTTCCTATTTTATAGCTTTTATGTTTCAATTTCATCATTTGTACCTGATCTATGATAATCTTTAAAATAAATATTATTATTATTATCACTTTATTTATTCCACATTTGTCATATGTATTTTATATATTTCTAATTTGTCCATTTGGTTTTAGCCTTGAAAATGTCAATACAATTTGATGAAACGTTGCCAAATAAATTTTAATAATTTTTTATAGTTATACATACACACACACTATATATATATATATATATATATATATATATATATATATATATATATATATATATATATATATATATATATATATATATATATATATATATATATATATATATATATATATATATATATATATATATATATATATATATATATATATATATATATATATATATATATATATATATATATATATATATATATATATATATATATATATATATATATATATATATATATATATATATATATATATATATATATATATATATATATATATATATATATATATATATATATATATATATATATATATATATATTCATTCAAGTTTACTTATGAATTCTTATACATATTTCATTGATATTCTTTTCAGCTGTCCCGGAATTGAGAAGTTTAGCTCCAAATTGTAATATGGAAGATGATTTTGAACTAGTCAAAACTGCATTCAAATCTGTGCTACAGACTCCTAAAGAAAAAATTGAAATAGAAGTCAATAATTTACTTGATAGACTCTCTAGGATAGAAAGTTAGTATAGAAGTAATGTCAGAATTGCATGGTTTTGGAAAAGAACCAATTCTTAATATGAATATTTTGGTCATAAGATGCTTTTAGTGGAGTCATAAGAAGATGCTTGGAGATTGAAATCGTTGCCTCACTTCGGTGGACGTGTTGCACCTGATGAGTTCCTTGTAGAACGAAACAGCTGTCTTGCACTTCCATCAGGCGTGGCATCGATTTCAAATGTTCTCTAACATTTATATTTTAAAGAATAATTGAAGCAACACCTTGTATACGTTCATATATGTAGCTGCTCTATTATAACATTATTTTGAATAATTTGAATTTTGGAAATTATTATTCTAGTATTAATTTTATATATATATATATATATATATATATATATATATATATATATATATATATATATATATATATATATATATATATATATATATATATATATATATATATATATATGAATAATATATAATACTATTCATCATTTCTAGTTCTAATATTATGTATCCAAAACAGTAAATTACTATTGGATAATTATTTAATATGATGAAAATGAATTGAAATGATGTTATAAATTACGTTTTTCAGGAGAAGAACAGAAAGTTTTTGAAAATGTGGAATTAATTCAAAAATTGAGCAAACAGTTTCCTGGAGATAAAGGAATATTTATGGTTTATTTTTTAAATTATCTGAAACTTCAAAAAGGAGAAGCCATCTTTTTGGGGGAGTGTGAACCACATGCTTATATTTCTGGAGGTACTTATATAACAAACACTAAATATTTTCAGCTCTACATAAACTAAGAAATAATTTATTTGTATAAAAATGTTTGTAATGAGAATGAATTTGTTCAGTTTCAATATTGTATTATATTAAAATACTTTGTGTATTTTTGGGTGTTATTTATCTTTTGTATTGCAGATTGTATTGAATGTATGGCGTGTTCTGATAATGTTGTTCGAGCTGGATTGACACCTAAACTAATTGATGTTGATACTTTGGTATCTATGCTAACATACCATTGTGCTCCACCTAATGAAAAGCTGTTGAAGTCCCAGGGGGAAGATGCATTTTCCCGTGTATTTCGACCTCCAGTACCAGATTTTGCTGTGGCACATATAAAGGTAGAACAATGGAAACATCTAAATCATTCTCATTGGTACTATATATAAACACAACTTCTGATAAATTGCAATTAAGGAAATGATTGATGCATTTTAAGTGTAAAAAGCCAAGTGAAAACATTTAGCATAATATTTCTTTGATTCAACAATATGTTTAACTATGTGAAATATTCTTCAAAAATAATTTTTTTATTCCTTCTCTTGAAGATGACATCATTAAAGTTCAATTTTTATCCTTTATTTTAGTGTTTAGAATTTAACACGAGTTTAATAACATAAAAAAGGTAATTACTGAGATAAAACTTAATCATTAAAACAATTTTACACCCATGTAGTGGTGGATAGTTGCCTTATTCCATTCAAGATTTATCTAGAATGAACTAATTAAGATAAACAAAATTCTTTTTTCATTAACAAGAGAATTTTATATGAGTATATGTAAAATATTAATGATAATAATAAGTACTATTATCTTACCTTTTCAATACTTACATCTGTAAAGTTCTTCTCTATTCATTTGGAATATTAAAGTGGAGCAGTACTGATGTTGACAACCTAAAGCAGATCAGAACACTATTTACCAAGTTCAATTACCACCGCGCAAAAAGCGCAGTGGAAAATACTACTCTACCCAGATATGAGGGTGGTAGAAGATTGGCAAATATCGATAACATGTTAGATCAGTATATAGGGAATCTCCGTGACTACTTCCACAGAAAGTCTGCTGTCTACAGAGTTGGAGGGAATAACACTTGATGGGAAGCAGATGAATGAGGCCGCGAAGGAAAATGTTGAAAGGAAGCGTCGAAGTAATTATTGGCCTCAGGTAGAATCATTCCAGAAACTGAAGCACACTCCTAGCTAATGGCCTGAAACACATTAAGACCCAACAGTGAGGTACGACAGGTGCATATGGATGCCAAACATTTGAGTATATAACAGGGAAATGTCAAATATTCGCACCAACGGAATACCAAGAGAAACATGAAACCATGGCAAAGCTTTCAAGTACTGGCATTAAAATTTCATCTTCTACAGAAGGAAAAGGTGCTTTACTACAAATACATTCCGAAATCAGTTTTGGAGAATGTCTAGTTTAGACTCTACTGGGATAGTACTATCTTGACTGATCAAATAATTTTCTACAAAAGGCCTGACCTGGTCGACAAAAGAGCGAGACAAACAACATTTATCATGACATTCCAAATCTCCTGAAAAACAATCAGGGAACTAGGACTCGGCGAACCTCTATAAGGAATTACAGAAATCGCTGCTACTTGCCACAGAAAGGACTGTCGGCAAGTTTATGAGGCATAACGGAAATCAACGCCACGAAGGTCGGTGACACAGGCCTGATAATTTGGAAGGGGTCCCCACAGAGCTTAATGCCTCTAATATATGGAATAAGTGAAAGTTTCCCTGTGAACGTTGCATTTTATTTTTTCAATTAAGCCAAATATTTGTGATAAGGTAATCTGACATGAATTAAGATTTAAGGAACTTCCCACGTCAAATTCAGCTGGTACTATGACGTCATCACTGTAAACAGTCGAAAATCAGCAAAAAATTGATTATTTCACCCCCCTTCCGAACTAGAAGTATCATTCCGTGTCATAGATTTCGGCAACTCATGATTCCCTCTCCTACTCTCAACAAATCTCCAGAAATATTGACGATCAGACCATATGTTCTTCTCAACATTCAGAATGAAATTAATTTATGTAATTCACGGTTGAAGAGGGTAATAAGTAACTCCTAAGGTGTTATAGTGTGTTGCATTTCCTGACTTTTTGAACTTATTGTTAAGCCTCTTCTTCTGGTTAATCAATGCCAAAAGTTCCCTGTTGGACTGTTTAGGAAAACTCGATTGTTTCACAGACCCCAATGGAGCAAACATAGATTTCATTGATATTCATACATATAGATCTATATAGATTTCCACAGAAGCGCGATACCGCACACTCAACATCACCATCATGATTCCAATTGCACGACCAAAGATAATTGTTCAAACCAATATAATCGCCATTATTAAATCAGTTATTTGTTCACAATAATTGAGCTTCTCAACAGGTACCCAACTCATATAAACAACAAATTGAATTGCCATATATGCTATTCGAATCTAATAAATCAAGTGCTGGAGAAAAATGGTCATCATTGGAAAATATCAAATCGAAATATACATTAGACTATTAGCACTTTACATCGCTGAGATAGCCAAAGAAATTTCACAGAATAGCTGGATTATTGATTTTACATAAGTTGAAGCAGTTACGAACAGTGAACACTCCTCTCTGGGATGTTGTACTCACTACACATGTAAAGGTTACCGTCTGGAATTTTCAAAATGGACATAGCCGTTGTCCAATTTCCAAAGCCATACATTGGGATAAGTAGGCACTTTCCTGGGAACCTGGAGGCAAATAACTCCTCCAATATTGAAAGTTTTTTACATGTATCTAATTTACTTTCAACCTACTACTATTATAATTGTCTTTTTGAATTGAAACAATAGAATAACAAAAATTATAATCGTTTTATTTTTGCCAAGTTTATTCAAAGCATCGATTGTTACAAATTTGAAAATATTCAAAAACTAATTTATAGTTACAATTACATTATTTCTTTTATGCTTTCAGATTCCTGCACATTTAAAAAATTATACTTTGATAAAAAGACCAACGTGTAGTATTTTGATAGTAGTTTATGGAAAAGGAATCTCAGAAGGTATATATCTCATTCCAGGCAATGTCCTTTTTATTCCTGCCAACAAGGAGTTTAGGATACACCCGATTGAAAATGTAGAGATTTTTCAAGCATTTGTTAATGTTGATAAATTTGAATATAATACAGAAAATTGTAATTGTTGAATTTTGAAATAAAACAGTCATTAAATTTCCAAAATGTTTATATTCATGTTCATCAAGTCAAAAAATATAAAAACTTAAATAAGCTTTGAAATAAAATACTATTCCAACAAACCTAATTCAACAGAAGAAATTATTCATTTTTGATAAAACGAATGTAATTGTTGAATTTTGAAATAAAACAGTCATTAAATTTCCAAAATGTTTATATTCATGTTCATCAAGTCAAAAAATATAAAAACTTAAATAAGCTTTGAAATAAAATACTATTCCAACAAACCTAATTCAACAGAAGAAATTATTCATTTTTGATAAAACGAAAAGATACCTGTTCTTATAAAATAATGCATATTATTAACAGACAAATCTATCCTGATCAATTAAACATTTTGGATTATTATTTGTTTATGGCAGTTTCTACATCTTGATGATCTAAAACAATTTCAAAATTTGCCTGGTTTCCTTCTGTACTGCCGTCTTTCATATTTTCACCTAGTTCAGCTAAAAATTAAAAAATTTTTTTTTAAATGTTTCTTATCTATAGGAATTAACTCACTTCCATTATGTTTTTCCTTTTTGATATTTTCCAACACCAATTCCTTTATGTCAGGTAAGGGTTTTGTGTCTTCATGTATACCGTCTTCCTTTGCAAATGCTTTAACGCGATATTCTAATGCGTTAATTATCTCAGCGTCATTGGATTTTTTGGCCAAATCAAGCGCAAAGTTCAGTATATCTAAATCGCTTCTTCGGAATAAAATTTTTGCAGCTTCCTCAAAATTTCCTAGCATTATGTGACTAAATATCAAAAGACAAATATGAATTAAAGATGTGAGATTATAGTAAAAACTTTTTAAAAAAAAGGAATTTATACTAAAATTATTTTGTTATATTCAATTATATTAAATCATTTGGCCAAAACAATTCATTATTATAAAAATGATAGTTATGATAAATAAACATTGAATCATTTGATTAAGAAATTTCATTTTCATAACACTTCATAATGGCAAAAGTGAAAATATGTATTTTAATTATTACTCACCACTGAGCTGCAAGTTCCAATGCTCCACAGTTGGTAGAGAAAGTAGCCCATTTCTTTAAAATGTCTTCCACAAATACGTTATCCTCAGGAAGTCTACATTTGGCTAAACAAAGGGCATATTTGAACATTTCTTTGTCACACAAAGTGGTTATAGCTTTTTCAATATTTTGGGAAGCCATGTAGTAGGTTGCCATTTCTAAGGGGTCTGAATCCTGGTTATCTTCCAATTGAGAAGCATAAGTCTCGCAAGCTTTTTGCCACATACTGCAAAAAAATAATTTAAACCTTAACTGATCTACAACATACTAAATAATAGAGACAATACCAATCAATCCCCAGCTGATATTACCATATAAATGCTCAGAAATACTATTTTCAAAGAGCAATTGTATTTGGTATTGTTAGTAGTTAGTTCATTAAAATAAGCTCCTTTATGTGTCATTTCTCACAGACAATTTCACTGATATGATCAGGATAACATAATAAATGGATGTAATTTTACTTACCTTAAAGAGACAGTTGGAGCTAAAGAAATTAACAAGGGCGAAACTCTGCGTTGTTCAATGGCTTCTTTGATGCTGCTTTGTAGATCTCCTTTCCAAAAAGATACCATACTAGCTGCTTCATGTTTTCCTTTTTCTATATGAGATGCCTCTATAAAATTATTTATTTATTTAATGTATGACATTTGTTACAGAAATTAGAATATCAACTCAAAAATATACATGTTGACAATTACTATAATCATAAATGTAATTAAACATTTGATACATTATAATGATAATTATCATTCACTGAATAAAATCTTGAAAATTCTCTAATTTTATATTAAGGGGCGTTGGTAAATTTTTCACTTATTTCTCTACAAATAAAGTACCATTTTAAATACAGTAGTTAGAGGAATCACTTGGGTACTTGAAGTAGATTACAACGACTTGATCAATGATGAGAGAGTTATAACATGTAACAGAACCGACTAGAGTGTTGTTACAAACATGATGGCATTATATATGCAAAATATTACTGTAAATCAATAATTTTGCATCCTTGCATATTTTATCAGTAAAATACTACTAAAATATTCATTTTGCATCTTTAACTTATAATAGTTATATTTGAGGAATAATTTTCATTATTAAATTAAACATTGAAGATGAGCTCAAGCTGGAAACATGTTGACTATTTGATATTGTTAAATATAATCGTGAAATATTAAGCCAAGTGTTTAATTTAATATTTAATTATGTTTCAACAAGAGTTAAGTGAGAACTCAATCTGTCATTGAATAAATTATTATAATTTTATTGCATCAATGTTATTATGTTTATAATTGCAAATATTTTTATTTTTGATGTTTCCCATTAATCTTTATTGCCAAACATCGTGCAGCTTTCCTAAATAATTTTGCACCAATTTTCATTAATTCTTTAGTACATGGAGCACTTGGTATATCAAACCTCTGATCTGAATCTCTTGAGCTTGAATCATGAATCTTCTTTTCCAAGTATCCCAGCAAATTTGCTGGGCCATAATCCACCCAAACGTTGTTGTCTTTCCAAATCCCCTCAAAACAGCACTTGTTACAGCAGAGAGACCTTTTGCAAAGGTCAAACTTTTTCAGCAATTTTTTTCCATTTATATGAGAAATACAGAATCTTCATAGCTTGTTCTTTTGTTGCTGAAGTGTAATAATGCTATACCAATATGAAAATATTTTGATAGAAATATATTTTCAGAAAGCATTTGATTTTGAGCAGATACGACTCCAAGTACATTTTAAAAGCAAGATTTCCACTATTCCAATATCTTACCAGATGAAAATCACGACTTCAAAATTTTACACAGATTCAAGATACTTGATACTAAGTATTTCATGCTTAATAATATAATAAATATAATATATAAAAAGGAAAAGAACATTTTTTGCAATTCTAATTGGTTTTTAAATGAACTAAGTTTTTGACTTAATGAGTAATGATATTGTATAGTGAGACTGATGTTTGGCTTGGGACCTATGGAATCTTGTAAGAAATATTATTAACAGCTCCCAGCAGTTTTTAAATATTCCGATGTCTGTTATATATCCAGAAAAAAGAGTGTTCTAATCCTAGACTTGCTAACTACCATTGTTATTTCATCATTTCTCCAGGAATGGTGATTCAATGGCTTTACCTAGACATGTTTTCCAGATTGAAGTCCTCGTATCTTTATCAGGGTTTGAGACCGTATTACTACCTTCCACCCAAGACTCTATAACTACCTTCCACCTGAACTTAGGTTTTCCGTAGCCGATGTTCAAATATAAAACCATTATTGCAGTCTACTATAGCGTTGATGTCATGATATAGCGCCAAACCTATTACCATAGTAATAGGTTTGGCATTTGAGATGGGTACTTTACGTGTTTAAGTTTGTATGATTTATATTTGTAAATATGATGTTCTGTATTTTTATATTTTCATTATGAGTTGTCCTATACAATATTTATTGTCAGAAAGGATCAAATAAAAATCAGTATTATCATCACCTTTCAAAGTATTATTATTCACCTACCTGCTATATTAAGTATTTTCAGAATATATTCCTTATCTCCAAATATTTGCATGAAATTAGGTATATCATTCATTTTCTTATCAGCCCCATTAAGTTTTCTATCCAGTAATTCCCTAAGTAGATTAACTGTTTCTGATGAATTTAAGTTGCTCGGCAATATAGAAGGAAAAATGACATCTTTTTTAGATTTCTTAATTTTTTTCAACACCGAATCAGCTGAAACCTCTACTCTTGATGAAACACATTTTTTTTCCTTCTTCATATGTTTATTATACTTTTCCATAACTTCTGAAAATTTTTATAAAAAGCAAATCAAATGTTAGCGATCCTTATGTTAGATCCTAATTTTTTAATAATTAAAATAATATTTTTGTGATAAACACATACAGAGTAATCACACTAGGATTCATATAATTCAATAGTAAGCTAAATGTCACAATAAAAAAAACAAAATATCAGTTCCTAAAATTTTTTGTTTATTTTACCTTCATTTAAAGGTGCAGGGTAGTCGGACATTTTCCAAATAACTAAACTTGCATTAGCCACTGAACAGATGAGGATATCTTCTTGAACAGGACTCCAAATTATTGATCTGAGTGGTTGAAAGTTTTGCTCATAAAATGAGGAGATTATTTGCTTAGTTGTCACGTCCCAAACCTAATAATGAAATGAAAAATAATATTTGCATGATTGATTCAGGAAGAATGTATTACGTGAGCCAATCCATCCTCTCCAGCTGAAACAAGTTTATCTCCATTGAATGGACTCCAAGCTAAGCATTTGATGTTGCTCTTATGCCCATTGAGGATAGTTTTAGTAATATCTTGAATGTTTAGAGTGCCTGTGAATAATAGAATAAAAATCTATCACTAAGGTATTAAAATGAAACTGGAAAAGTCTGCATAGATTTGGAGTAAGAGAAACGAGAGCAATTTTAATTATTACTTTAGAAATTAGTACATTCACAATTTACGACTACTCATAAATCCGAAAATCAAAATTAAATTGGAAATTCATCAAACTATACTCAATCACCCAACTTACTTACAGCACAGGATAGTAAGCAATGTTCCTATCCATATTTTTTTTTACTGATACGAATCGCGATATAATGCGATTTTTGGAAATACTCAAAAGAAATTCCTATCACATAAAAGTAATATTACAAAAATTAGAAGAATCCTATGAATACATCATTTTTCGTGAAAGTCGTCAACGCCCAACGTGCCTAAGCCGTTATAACAGTTCTGAGGAATAGTGGTGCTGCTCGTTCAGCCGAAATTAGAATCGCATCTGACCAAACGAAGCACCAACAAGAATGCTATAGGAAAGTTAAGGGTCAGTTGAATGCATTGATACAGTACATATCAATGTACATGTATCAATGCTGCAGATGATAAAGTACATAAACGGAAAACCAACTATTGTAAACAAATATGGAAATAAACAGGGAAGTAGAGTTCAAAAAAACCATTTGTAAATCTTAGTGTAATATATAACGAAGATATAATTTATTTTAATGCCCAAAGTTTGCTAAATAAAATGGATTCGATTATATTACAAGGTTATATTATTCGATTACAAGGCAACCATTGTAAACCTTAACCCATAGTTGATTTTGCTAAGTGAAGCAAAAGTAACTAGTAACATTGAGGACTCTGAGATTCAGAGATATGTGGTTATAACACCTTGAGAGTTGATTCTTCAAGTAGACATACCAGAGGTACTATAATTTATATAAGAAATAATAAGTATAGTTGTGTCAAACAATTTATAGTGGACGGTTCTTACTGGTGTAGGATACCTATGTTTAATTGGTTGTTTATATCGATAGCCATCAGATTCGGAGGCATGTTTCATAGATAGTTTCGAGAATGTTTGTGATGGAATCTTTAGTTCTAACTCTAATTGTATTCTGGTGGGAGATTTTAAATTTGATTTTTTGATTGATATAAACATGAATGTAAAAAAAACTCAAGTTACTATTTTTACAATATGATATTGAACAGTTGAATTAACAACATACAAGAAATTAGTAATTTGAGTAAGTCACCGATTGATTTTGTACTAGTTAATCACAATTTAGCTGAGACTCATGTACATGAAATACATATTATAGGGGATCATTTTGTCATTTCTATTAATTTGATGCGTATAGATGGATCATCACATGCATCACCTGGACGATTTTTCAGAAATATGAGTGAAAAAAACCTTGACAGGATCAGGATAGACTTGATGTCATACTCGTGGGATACTGACTCAGACAATGTTAATAAATTATATTTAAACCTATTGTGACAAATTGTGAACATGCATTGAACAAAATATCACCCATATCGGAATGTAGTTGTAGATGTGGAATACCCTGATTTGACAATGAGTTGAAAGTAAAAATTAGGGAATGTGATAAGAACTTCAGGGAATTTAAATTTGCTAGATGTAATAAAAAGGATATCAAGTGGGGATTATACAAGAAAAAGAGAAATGAAGTTGTTAATTTGTTGCAAGTTAAAAAGAATTACTATTACTTTTGTAAAATTGATTGCAATAGAAATAATACAACTCTTATTTGGAAAACTCTTACAAGCCCAAAATATATCAATACTAACACACAGATTGAGTTCACGTCTAATGGGCTTCGAAAGTTTAAATATAACAAGTATGAAATAGCAATTAGTTTCAATAACTATTTTGTTGAAAGTATTAGTGATATAGTGACTAGTATTACAGATTCAGCATATACTTTTTATAACTTTAATTTGTATCCGGTTTTATCTTCTTTTGAATTGCTCTCTATAGGTAAACTCAAGCAGATTATAGCGTCGTTAGACAATAAATTTAGCTCATATGAAATATTTAGTAGCAAAATGTTGAAGACCATTTTTGAAGTTTGTGGAAATATAATTATAGACTTTATCAATACCTCGCTTTATACAGGCGTTTTTCCTGAAAAATCAAAAACTAGTTGTGTGCTTCCTGTACCAAAAGTGCCCAATAAGTCGTGGCAGTTAAGACCTATCAGTACATTACCAGCTTTAGAAAAGGTATTAGAGTTATTTGTTTATTCCCAATTACTCAAACATATCGATGAGCATGGAATTTTAATTGGAAACCAGTCTGGTTTTAGAGCTGGTTATTCTTTTGAAACAGCATTGCAATTGACTCTGTGTAAATCCAGGATTGAATTAGATAATGATCGTTATATTTTGGTGGTATTTTTATATCTTCAAAAAGCATTTGAAACCATTGATTATTCTATTATCGAAACTAAAGACCTATGACTTTGACGGAAAGCTTCTGAGTTGGCTTTCAAGTTACAAAAGTATAGTTAGTTTCAAGATTCACAAATCATTCCATACTAGTAAATACTGAGACTTTTAATCGAAATATCAAAAATTTCAAATAAAACTCTCAGAGAGCTGTCTACACAAATGTCAACGAAAACGACCCCATCACTTTCGAGAGTAAATATTTTGCCTGCTGGGGCGTGATCTGGAGCGATTAGGCATGGGACTATTCTTACACATTGCCGACAGTTTTCTGTAGTGTTTGGATGAAATGTCTACAAAGCCTTGCACTCAAGCTACTGTTGTCATGAGTAGGAATCTTGGATCCTAGGGAGAGTTCATACGTCTTTTCTCCGATAGAGAGAGCTCACGTGAATTTTTCGAAACGCTCTTAATATTCACCCTCGAAAATGATGGGTTCGTTCTCGTTGACAACATTTGTGTAGACAGCTCCCCGAGAGTTTTAATATGTATGTAAGAAAATAGCGGAAAAAATATATATTTCATGAGAATATCTATTAATGTGTCTGTAACGTCTAGAATAACTGTACAACAAGCTATTGTACAGACACATTTCGATTTTTGTGCCTCAAACCTTTTTCTGTTCAATTCGAATCAAAAGGATCAGTTGCAGAAGTTGCATGAGAATAATACTCAGTTGCAGTTCGCTGACACCTATAAGCTCAACAGATATTTCACTCATTGAATGTACTTATGTGTTGCCTATTGGTTTGTTTGTCGTCGATATTTTATGATTCTCATGATTACTTGTGTGGTTTGTGATATTGCTATCATTAATATAGTTTGATCGGGGTATATAAGCGGACAGTTTGTAGGTTTGGCTAGAATTGTTGTTACTTTGAATATCGCAGTTGATTCATTTTTCATTTGTTGCTGATTGTTTTGTTGTTGATTTTGGATTATTTTGTACAAAGAAATGTCGTTTGCTTTGAATATGAAATGTTATACATTTGTTTAGCTTTACTTATATTAGGAAAACCTATTGTTAATAAACTTATTGTATATTATCTACAATTATTTTATAGCTTTCAGTGCATTTACCACTTTTTTCTAATAAATTTGTTACCGATTTTATTAAATTTCCTTCTATTCATGAATAATAAATTTCTTATTTCAAATCAAATTAAACACCATTTCATAATAATAATAAAACGCGCGTTTCGAAGTTAACTTCCTTTTCAGGTGATAAATTAACACTGAGAGTTTATTTAGCATTTGAAAAGGAAGTTGTACTGTGAAAAGCACGTCATGCGTATTATTTAATAAATGAGAAAATTTAAATCAGTATTTCATATATTCCATTTCAACTTATAGTTCTACAACTATCAACACGCAAACCTTTTAAATATTTATCAACTCAATAAATATTGAGCTTCTGCTACCAAATTTCTATTTTACTTTTTTCTTTTTTTTCTTACTTATGTGTAGGAAAGTGTTTGCATATTAGAAAGTTCTCACCATTTTTATCCGAAACTTCAGCAAAATCAAATATATAAACAGAGTGATCAATTGCTGCAGCAAGCCAATATGATCTTTCACTAACTTCATCAGATACGGCTTCCGAATCAGGATGCCAAGTTAGATACAATAACCTCTTGCTCTGATAGTAAGTAGCTTTGACGTTTAGATCCGAAGACAAAACCATTATTTTGCCAGTATAGTCCACCAAGATCATCATAGAATAATCCAACTTCCATGCAAATGAGTACACGTGAGTTTCTTCAGGTAATGCAATCTTCAGAGGTTCTGAATTAGACAAAAATTCGTAGTATTGTCAAATTTATATTATCTGGTACTTACGTGCTTTAGAAGAATTAGAATCTGCTTTGAAACAAATCAGTTGACCTTCGCCAACAGCGTACAGAAATACCTTTTCGTCAAGTCTTGGACCCCATTGTATCTTATGAACAGTATTTGCAAATGTTTGCTTAAAAAACTTAACTGGTCCTAATTTGTATATATCTAAAAGGCCAATCTGAAAAATAACAACCCAGCATGCTCAATGTATGAAGAACATTCAGTACTGTACTGAATACTCAGTACAAGTAGAATGTACCCATTATGAAAAAAAAATTAATTCAAATAAAGAAATGACCAGTATCCAAAGAGTTTTCAGTTTAACAATGAAAGAGATAATTATTATAATTATCGTCGTTAAATTTTTTTAACTCAACAGAAAATCCTTTAAAATATTTACGGTTTATAAAGAACTTGTCCGTTTTCATAATCATATTATATTTATTATATATTTATATATAAGTATAATAATCTCTTCTGTTGCCATTAATTATGTCAAACGAGTTGAATTTTAATTAACAATAAATAATAGGGTGGTTGAATTAAACCCTATTATTAGGCTCCAAATAATAGGGTGGTTGAATTAGAGTGGTCAAGAAATTCAACCACTGTTAAAATATTGATATAACATCACAACATGATTATGGACAATCGTTGTCTAAAGGCATGTGCGATAGCTGAGAATGAGGAGATCTTTACAACTACTAAAAATTCTACTATTTCTTCAACACACTCTTAACGAGTTCAGATGTGCATTAAAGAGATCCAACTCCTGGCAATATGTATTAACTTGTGAGATCACTCAATGATTAGTGAACGAACTAATTCTATATTGGTGTGTAATAGAGCAAGAGCCCACGACGGCCAGACCTTCGTTATTTTATAAAGGCTGAAAGTTTCTCTGTGCATGTACCCAACACAGGTCAGAAAAACCAGCGACTATAGGAGTTCGGGTTGTGGTTACTTGTGTAGGTAGGTAGTAAAGGTGTATGAAATAGTACCTTAAATTCGTTTGAGTATAAAGATCATTTGATTTATATTTTCTTCAGGATAATTTTAGAAATCACGTCATCCATTGTCGGACACTTTCGTTATAGTATGAAAGCTAAATTTTGTATAAGTTAGTTGGGTACCTATAAAAAGATGTTACTTCAATAGCCGGACATTTTTAATGGTTTTACATCTTGCCAGACACATTAAGAGTCCGCTGTATGCGCGAGGTAATAGCTGTTCAAGCGAGTGCGATAGGACGCTTCGTCTAGTGCGATCTTTCACTGCGCACAATCTGTCGTTTATGGATATGAAATGTTATATTTACTTCATATAACATGGTTATGAACGTAATAATTCTTTAATATTGGATATCTTAAGAGGTCGTACTAGACGAAGCACCCTACCTCACTCGCATCCGCTTGAACCATTGTTACCTCGCGCTCGCGCCTACAGCTCGAGCGAACTCTCAACGTGTCTGGCAAGATGTAAAAACCATTAAAACTGTCCGGATATTGTGGTTACATTTTTTCATAGGTCCCCAAGTAACTTATATGAAATTTAGCTTTTATACTATAATTATAATTTATTAAAGGTTAGGGGTGTCTGGCAGAGGGTAGCAACTGTAATAATTGTCCGGCAATGGATGACGTGATTTCTGAAGTTATCCGGAAGAGAATATAAAAAAATTGAGCCTTATACTTAAACGAATATAGGGTACTATTTTATTAACCTTTACCACCTGAAAGTAACCACAATCCAAACTCTATAATCGCTGGTCTTTCTTATCTGTATTGGGGACATGCACAAAGAAACTTTCAGCTTTTATAAAATAACGAAGGTCTGGTCGTCGTTGGCTCTTGTATAATGAGGAATGGCCGATGCTCAAATATATATGGTGTTTAGTATTTCGAGGCGGAACATGAAAATGAAACGGAGATATTTATTCAGGTCAAAATATTGAAAGCTTTATAGACAAATGTTAAACCCGTAATTGTTCTCCTGGACTTTAGATTGAGTGAATCGAATTGTTCCCTGCTGGCACATATACTGGCAGTGTTGTACACACACATACATACATATGTATGTAATTATGATTTCAAGTAAATTATAATTTCGGGAGTTCTAAATCTTATTATAAATATTTTGGTAATGAAATTTACACGAAGCTGACTATCGAACCGAAACGGCTCTTTTCATGGTTTAAAAAGAAATAACAATTACTCCTGTAGAATCGTGCAATATTCGTAGTAACAGTTGAGCCTGTAATGTGGTTTTATGGTTTTCCACATGCAGGATATACACTATCGGTATACTTGAACAAGAGGCTTTCGGCGGCAAACAGCTCAACTAAAAGCGACCTTGCGGCCTGGGTTCATTTTTTGTTTTACGTGGAATTTATGCTTAGAAATTGTGATATAGAAATCTCCGGTAGTTTAAGCCCTCTAGTTTCTTAATCAACAAGATTTCTGTATGAAATTTCAATAAGTAAAGCAGCGCGTGATAAAAAATAACGGACTCTGTATAATGAGTCCGTAATTCGCTCGAATCCGTAATGTATGGTATAATTCTTGAAGAAGAGTCTGCAATGACGGCAGGATATATATATATATATATATATATATATATATATATATATATATATATATATATATATATATATATATATATATATAATATATATATATATATATATATATATATATATATATATCTCTAAATATTTATATAAACTTACTGTTCCTTCATCTGTGCAGAAAGCAAGCATTTGCTCTTCCTTTGGGTGAAAAGCTAAATAAGTAATTCTACTGTGAATTTTATTAGAATAATGTATGGTAGAGAAGGTCTTAATGTTAGGATCGTTTGCATTCCAAATTTTTATTGTTCCATTGGACAAACCAAAAGCAATCCTGAAATAAATAAAAAGCACTTGATTATTTATACATTGCACTTATCTATTTTCGTACTGAATTTAAAATTTGTTCTTCTGTAAAAAATCCCAAGAATTTGAAAATACTGACAATATCAGAAATGATGATTGTTGATACAAATTGTGTATTCCTTTGTGGATAGCTAGAAATGAATATGTGAAAAGAATGATACCATTGAAGACCCTATAAAACAAAAAAACAACAAGGCAGTTGAAGAGCGTAATTTAGGTGAATTGCTAGCTCACTGTTTTCAATACCAAGAAATAGACGTATCAGATCCCCCTGAAATTTTAGAATGATCCTCATTCTAAAAGATGATCACTAAAGCTAAAACACCACTACTCTGAAAATTTCATTTCATTTCTGTATCAGATCCCCTGAAATTTTAGAATGATCCTCATTCTAAAAGATGATCACTAAAGCTAAAACACCACTACTCTGAAAATTTCATTAAAAGTTTGAATTTTCACAACAAGGATACCGCGATCTATACAAAACCTTTTAACAGTTCATTTAAGTATGTATATGTTAGATAACTCTACCTGTACTTCTCTATTATTTACTAACCAGTATAAGGAAAAAACTCATATCGAACATGTGTATTGAAAAAAAAAACAGCACCCCAAAGACATTTTTGTCACTTAAAGTTCTACAACTCATCGACACTAAATTACAGTCTTTACATGCGGAATGTAAATTGATTTGTAAATTTGAAAATATATTGATTATTTTAATATATTTTTATTGAATGTTTTAGTATTATTCAATAAGGCCTATGGAATATAAGACTATTGAACAGGCCTTATTAAAAAAAAATTCAAATGTTATTTGGATACTTTAGAGCAGTCATGGGCAAAGTACGGCCCGCGGGCCAAGTGCGGTCCTCGGGCTAGTTTGATCGGGCCCGCGACACGATTTTGATAAACCCCTAAAATTAATTACACATAGGAAGTGATAACTTTTTTTGTGCAGCTATAATAGTTAACGGGAGTCTTAGATATGGTATTATCGCATCTAACATTAACTGAGTTTGCATCGCTTGTTTTCTTTCCGTTTTTCTTTGTTTGATTTTCCGAACAAGAAACTACTCAAGAAAGACTTCACTCATTTTCCAAGGTTAAAATCCATTGCAAATACAGAAGACAAAGTTAAGAGCTATGAGAAAAACGTAAAATGCCTTCATGAAGAATATGAACGAAGATTTAAAGACTTTAAAGTTATCGAACAGGACCTGGAGATTTTTAGCATGCCATTTAATTTGGATTGTGAATCAGTTAAACCAGAACTGCAGCTCGAACTAATTGAGTTGCAACGTAACACTGAATTGAAACAACTATTTCTCAATGTTTCGAAGATTGAGTTCTACAAGACCCTGCCAAAAACAACTTTTCCAAACTTGAAATCGAAAGATAATTTCGATGTATTCCTCTTCCTACATCTGTGAACAGGCGTTTTCTACTATGAAGCTTCGCAAAAACATTGTTAGAAAACGATTGACTGACCATAATTTAGCTTCACTACTGCGAATCAGCTCATCTCAGTTTCTACCAGATTATGATCAACTTTTAGAATCTCAGTCTCAGTTTCATCTGTCTCATACGCCTAAATGCTCTTCTAGAGATTAATCATTTTATGTGACTTGTTTGGAAGTTACCATTTTAGCATATAAGTTGTGTATGATGTAAAATTAAACAATAAAAAGGTTTAGGCTTATAACTTGTATTTTTTTTGTTTTTTTGGCCCGCCTGTAAATTTTTAAATTTTATCTGGCCCTCCTTTTAAAAAGTTTGCCCATCACTGCTTTAGAGCGATCTGTGGTACATAACTTTTTTCCGTGAACTCTGATTATTTTAATTTTTTTGATTTTATAATTATCTGTCAAATTGATAATTAATTATTGAAATAATTAATTGAACTTGAGACAAGCTTACACCCATCCATTATGGACATACTCTTTTCTATCAACTAATACTGATGTTAATAGATTAATACAATTATTATAATGTAAATACTTTGTTGAATAAAAATTATTATAACTATTATATATTAAAGCAGTAAACCTTACTTAATGTGATGAGTAAGATTGTTTTTTGAAAGCTGTAGCATAATTATCACCATAATTATCGAAAATCTTTTAAACATTTTTCAAATAGGTGTCATAATCGAAAATCTATCGGAAATCTTTGAAACATTTTTCAAATAGGGGTCGTATCTAGATTTCAACTGTTAATTTTTTTTGGAACAATACATCTGAATGGATTTACTACAATGCTATAAAATAAATTCGGCTAATGTATAATGTATATAGATAGATACATATAATTGAAGTTACACATATTTCAGTAAACAAATGCTGAATAGTTAACTGAAGATAGTTTATTTTGATGTCAATGAATAGGAAAAAATTTATTTTCAAAGTGTTTGGCAATATAAATATACAGTAAAGAGCAATTTACTTTAGAAACGTGAAACCTAATAGTAAAATATAATTAGACAATCAAATTTGATTAGATCAATATTAATACCATTATTCATAAAAATTAAAGTGTATGAAATCATTCTCTGTAATTTTTTAAGCAAAATTTGAATAATGCAATTGAAATTGTGCAAAAGTTTGCAGGAAAAAGAATTGATATATTGAGAATTATTGAATATATATTTAAAATTAAGAGATAAGCAAACTATTTTGAAACCTGAAAATTAGCAGTAATCTCTGTTAAAAATTGACAAAAGCGAAGCTCAAATGTAATATCTAGTCAAGTCTTCAAGTTAGTTTTTTAATAAGAGACACTTATCAGTTATTATTAAATTTCAATACAATATTGGATATTGTTGAATACTGTTGCTAACCACCCGGAACATATGTAGACTTGTTAATATATTCAGTAAAACTTAAGCGAGTTTTAATTCTAATTTACTGTTAGTTTTATATGCACACACCTATTAGGATCCAGAGGTGACTGAGCTGAGCAGTAAACTACTGCACATAAAGTCTCCAAAGTTTTCAAATGGGTACTCTTGGCATCTAAAACTGTGTTAAACAGATACAAATTACGCCCAAATGTCCAGAATTTTGTTTCATTTTTGGAGCGCCAGTTTTCATCAGTCGATAGAGGTACATAGGCGGCTATGGAGAAAATTATTGATCGGTGGTCGTTGTGAACAACAACGCCCTGTTTTTTATTCCTGAAAGAAGTTATTGTAAATGAAAACGGGATTTTATACTTAACACAATTTATCAGAAAAATAACTGTAATTTTTGTAAAACAAGAAAAAAGAATACAAAATGAGAAAAAGTTGCTGCAAAACATAAAAAATGCATACGCATATTCTCTATTTTCACAGCTTTAAATCAATAAATCTGAATGATATATATTTATTTATTCAATTTTTTGTTTTTTAAATTTGTGCTATTTTCATCTGAGACAGAATCGATTCAAAACACTATCAAATCTTTTCGATAAATAGCAATACAGGCTGTTCAAAAAATGGAAATCATCAAAAAGTCTGCTTGCTAGTCTATCAATTTAAAGGCTTGACTAAAATGGACTGTACTTTCTACTTGATACATAAATAACTCTTACAATAGAATCCCATATTTATATATTATTAATTATATATAATAGATAATTAATAATAAATATTTTATATGAATTATATATTATTAACATTTAAATTTATAAAATAAAATAGTAATTTTTTGTGTTCAACTTTCAACAAGTGTACACTTCACTTCCAATAGAGATGATTATTGTTATTATTATTAATAAATATTTGATAAAAGTTATTAAACCAATTTCATATTTTTAATATTATTCCTTCATCACTCACTTTGGAGTTGTTGGCAAAGTATATTTCAATACTTCACCTTTATCGCTCGTTGCCAGCAAAATGGATGGCGTTATCCACTTCAAAACAACCCATGACTCCTTTGATTTACTACGATACTGTTGAGCTTTTTTCTCCGGAATCTTAAAAACACTCTGTATCCTACCATCAGAGCCAGCCCTCCATATGTAAACATTACTAAACATAAAATAGTTATTACCAAAAAATATTTCTTAATACATAATATTTCATGAAAATTTTTTTACTAAATACTAGTACATATAAGATTGGTTTGAAGTTTGTAAACATTGAGTATCCAACAAATGTAAAAAGATAAAATTCCATCACATTAAGATAGGATATACCAATAGTGCTGAACATAGAGTGGTGAATGCTTTAATGAAATGGTGGTTGATGTTTCGAAGGAAATACTCTTTATTATATATGAACTCATGAATTACAGTTTTGATAAAAGGAAATCTTCTAATTTCCAATTATACTTGGACTTATACATTGGGCACACCAAATTAGGTTTTGCAAACACTATAAAACATTTATTTTTCTTTGCTCATCTATAAGCAGTTTCCAAACTACGACATTTGTCGGAATTTTTAACATATCTAGGCTCTCTATATCTGTTGACAGTTTTTCAAATAGTTGATCTATAAATAATGTCACTAGGAAAAAATTAATTAAATACATATGTAACTTCTTCATACATTAAAATACATAATATGTATTTTAATGTATGTCTTGTAATGCGTGTATTAATCATAACTTTCCTAGGCCCAAAAGCTTCATGAAATCAGAATTTGTACGAGTTCTATATAGCTCATATATGCCATTTTATGAGTTTTTATTACACCAATTTTTATTTACAAATCATAGGAAATTTTGTTAAAATAAATAATTACTGTTTAATAGTTAATCTGAATGTGAAAATATACTGTCTTGAGGCCTTTAGAACACACATTAAAATCTTTGTTTTATTTTTAAGTGTTTTTGAGATACATTCTAATAAACCTATATAATACATAACAAAATATAACACAGGTTAAACGTTAATACATATTAACAAAAAAAAAGTGTCAAATTTGCCAATATTTGGAGTAATTATTTTTTTCATTTATAGCATTGAAAATATTTTTTCATTTTATAGTTTATTACCATTCAAACCTAACTTACTTGTCTCTTCCAGATGAAGCCAATAGATAATTTGCTACTTCAACTTCTTCCGAGGACACAGTTGTATTAATTTTATCTTCAGATGATTGGTTTTCAGATTCTTCACATATTTTACTTTCATCTTCCTCACTGCTCAATTTAACATTATTTTCCTCTTTCTCATTAATTAATTCAGCATTGCTTTCATTGTCTAGATCATTTTTTTCTTCACTAATTGATATAGAAGGAATATTTTTTAGTTTTTCATCTTCTTGCAGACCATTTACTACTTCATTTACTAATATTTCTTTCTTTTTAATTTTAGAATCATGGTCCCGTTCATGTTTATTGTCTTTCGAGTGGTTTTCAAAAACTTTCTCAGATTCTAAACTTTCTGAAATGTGAATATCACCTGAATTTTTTAATATAACACCAATTTGATGTTTTTTACCTTCTGGTGATTCTTTTGATTCATTCTCATTTCCTTCACTTGGCTTCTCAATCTTTTCGTTAGTTATTAGTAATTCCTGAGTCTCAACCTCAGGTTTGTTGTCTTTAATATAATTGTTAGATTTCGATGAAAATATATTGAAAGGGGCAGGACACCATGAAAGTGATACGACTTCAGAAGTATGGCCTCTAAGTTTAAATAATATGCTACCACTCTCTATAAATTGAATATAAAGATATGTACTCAGGTTTTCAAATTGAAGATTGTATATAATCAACTACTAAATATTTAAAAATTTTATTAACCAATACATAAAAGTATTTGAATATGTTTGTTAAAAGCACTGCTTTGCTATTTAAACATTAATGAAGTTCTATAATAAATGTTATACTTACTTTTAATATTTGCTACAACAATAAGTCCACTTTTTAATCCAAATGCTGTGATATAAGAAGCATGGGGACAAGGAGAAAAACATTTGACAGTTACTTTCATAGGGAAGACAAAACTGAGTTTGGTACATTCTTTGGTAAGAGGATGCCAAATGTAGATGACCCCATTTTCTGATACACTGAGTACTTTATTTTCCGACTGGAATTTAGCACCTACTATCTTGCACTTATTTTCCTACATACAAAAATGTGTAATATAATAATTCATATTTATATTACATTTATTTTAGTCACTATAATATAGAATCCATTAGAATAATTCTGCATAAGTGAAACAATTCATTAAAAACATTAAAAGAATGGGATAATTTTAAATTTAAGCAATAAATATAAAATTCTAGTACAAATGCAAAAAGAAAGATTAAATTGCTGTTCAATATAACATTGAAAAACATAAACTTCACATATGGTTCTGAAAATATGTGCACATGTATATACCAGAAGATATAGTCATCAATATATAGGCATTTCCAATTTATCAAATAAATTTTTACCTTATGTACATCATGTGAATATATATTTTCTAATTTATCAATATTCCATAATTTCACATAATTATCTTCTCCAGAGGACACTACCCATTTATTTGGCAATCCCCATTGAATATTATTATCAACAGAAATAACTCTGCAAAAATTAGAATACAATAAAGAACCATAAAAACAAAAGGGGTCGTCTTTTTTTCTTACCTCTGCTTGTGTGCTTGATCAACAAACTTGATTTGATAGGGCTCACATCCCGGTATAGTACGTATAATTACTAAATCATTTTTGGATCCATATATTAACGTATTATCTGGAGCACATGCTAATATTTCCGCATTATACCAATTTGGCGAGGGAGGAACCACTAATCTGTTCATCTTGATAATTAGTTATAGATCCCAAAATATATCTACAACGACTGATAAAGGAAATAATCTTCACGTAACCGCAGCCTTTTATCAAACTATATTTTTTGCTCTTTTACAATCTACTTTTTTCATTTAAAAAAAGTTTCGGTATATTATCGCTAGGTATGGACAAACACAGTAGTGTACAAAAACACAATCGATGTTTAAAAACGATGCATTGATTTCAGACAATATATTGCTGATGTTGCAAATTTGCAACATATTCATTGTATTGATGATTTTTATTACCATCGACATTTTCTATGAATATCCATCCCTAACTTCATCATAATTTACACAAGGAAGTGGAGATTAAAAATTAACCAGAAAAAATTCAAATAATCTATCATAACAAAAGCCATCAAAACTTTACAATATTCTTGAAAATGCGACAATAAAACTGTAAGCAAACTGCTGATACTAGGGAAGGAATGACCATCTACAGCAAACTGAACCTCAAAACTGGACGTCAAGCAGAAAATTGGAACAAGCAAAGCCTGCAGAATATATGAAATGATATGATATTTTTAGAGTATGGGCATCAAATCTTGTAGCAATGTAACAAACCAAATTTTAAGATGATCGAGGTTGGTGAGCAAAGTAGTCTAATCCCAGCAGTCTTCTGCATTATCTATGGAACTGCATATTTTATCGATGTATTCTGCATTTATATATAGTTCGCTATATATATATATATATATATATATATATATATATATATATATATATATATATATATATATATATATATATATATATATATATATATATATATATATATATATATATATATATATATATATATATATATATATATATATATATATATATATATATATATATAACACTCGCTGTTCTTTTATCAAAGTTTCCTGAAGTGGTTACTTGAAACATGAAGAAACAAATATTTACAACTCACTTGTAAATATTCAATATTAAAAGTAGATTTGACGAATTATTCAAAAGATTAGAATTAAAGAAAGAATTATAGTAGAGCTGGCTGTGAAACATGAACAATGTGATGTCTACCTACCAATGTGATGACTACCTAATAGTTAACATTTAATAGTTAATAGTAATAATTGTCTAACTAATGCCATCTAGATTGTTATCATGAACAAATTGATAACAATTTGGCGTTCATCACATTAGATTAATATAACAAATTCGACTTCACTTTATTGACAGATGCTTACAGACTTCTTCAGATACAGAATAATCTTCATTATTCTGTAAGCATCTGAAGAAGTCGTTTGTAACGACGAAACGCGTCATGCTATGTAGTCAATAAAGTGTAAATCATAAGTTCAAGTGTTTGAATTTAAGTTATATTCAATTATAATGGATTTACATGAAGTAAACGCCAACACTATTAAATAAAAAAAAAATAATTAGATGAAATTGTTCAAAAACTAGAGTTGTAAAATGTAGTATCTTAATTGATTAGGACGTGTGAAACTTTCAATGTTAGATGTATTCATATTGTTTCCTATTGGTTACTGAGATTTGAGATATATTTCTCAAATATAAGAGGATATTTGAGGATTAAAGTCGGTGCCTTTCCTTTTTTCGACATTACGTAACTAAAGAGAGCATGGTAGCTCTAATAATGGAGACATCAATCACATTGTTCATGTTTCACATATCCAGCTCTGCTATAATTATCTTTTGAATAATTCGTCGAAAAAATTATCAAAAGAAAGTTATAGTATACTTTTAACATTGAATATTCACAAGTGCGATGATTATCAGCACGATATCATCAAGCGGTTCATATTCGAAGCACACACTATTAAGTGCGCTTCGAAAATTCATAGAACTTGTTGAATGGTAATAAGATTCAATTGTTTCATCCTTATTATGAATCATCAGTCTTATTCAATCAATCGAGAATAGATGACTCTCAAAATGCCTCCAGGTATATCTGAATGAAGAGAACAGTATTTCGTGAAATAATCACGTGACTTCCTTCTATCGAAGGAGAGACGTATAAACTCTGTCTAGCATTCGAGATTCGTCCTACTGACAACATAAGTGAGAGTACTTAGAGGCCTTGTAGACATTTTATTCAAACACTCCAGTGCTTTGTCTGTAATGTGTAAGAATCGTTCCATGACTAATCGCTCCAGATCACACCCAGGCGGACAAAAAGATAGCTAGTTTCAAGATTCACAAATCATTCATACTAGTAAATACTGAGGCTCTTAATCGAACTATTTCAAATAGGCCATAGCAACCAAGAAATTTTGATTGCAAATTCATAGATTATGAAGAATATTCGATCATAGAAATCATCATTTTTTGTAACCTCACTGTTGCCGCTTAGCATATTTTTTCTCATAGTAGTGGAATTTAGGCTAAATTTCAAATCTTTACATTCGAAATTCCTCATCTGCCCATTTATATTCAATGACTTTGTGTTATATACTTTGTAATAATTGGAATAACATGACATGAAGACAATAAATCTTATATATAAAGGTTATTTCAGTTTATACGATCTATTATTCTAGTTAAAGAGTATGATTTTATGCGCATATAAAACATTAGTGCAAGCAACACCTAGACAAAGCCTCTTGAAATATTAATTTAGAAAGGAAAAGGAATACCAAAGAATCAAGTTGTTTTACAGCTACTGGACATGTATTCATTTAGAGATTGAGTAAGAATTATTGTATACCATACACTGTCGGATATAGTGAAGCTTATTTAAGCAAGTTAATTTAATAATAAATTGTTGGTACAATTTGGAATGAAATTGAAGGAGCTTTAACAGACTCTTTAATTGCGTGAAAGGAGAGGATGATTAACGTTGATATATGTCAAATATGCGCACTTTTTTGCACATATTTGGGTAATGTATAAAACTTTCCTATTTATAAAATTCAATGGACGATGAATCTACTCTGTGCTAGTTCATATTTAAATGAGTGGTAATAATAAAAACTTTTATTATTACCTCTCATTTAGGGTTTAGTGGAACAGACCGACATATCAGTTCATACCTGACATATCTAAATTCATTACATGAGAAGATCAAATTCACAGTAGAAAAGGAACAGAATAATTCGTTGAATTTTCTTGACCTTACAATTTCCAAACAACAAGATAAATTTTCGTACAAAATATTCAGGAAACCTACCTTCTCTGACGCCATCATAAATTTCAATTCGTTCAGTCCAATAAGCCACCGAATCGCAGCTCTCAATTCAATGATCCATAGGGCGTTTTCGATTTCCTTATCTAAACAAGACCTCAGGGAAGAACTTGATGTGATTCGTACGATAGGTAGGAACAATCAGTTCCCACTGAAAATAATCAATACACTAATTATAAAGAAAGAGAAACGCTTCATCAATAGACTTTTATATAGGCCACACTACATCAATAGTAATAATGACAGAAATGAATTAAGATATGTAAGCATCCCTTATACACACGTTCCCTCTTCAAAAATCATTAAGTTCTTCAAAAATAATAATTTAAATATAGCATTTTCAAGTCACAGCAGATTGGATAGAATGATCTTTAATAACAAATTGTCCGAATCCGAGCCAATGAAGAAGTCTGGAATTTATAGATTGGACTGTGAAGAATGTAAGCCGTCATATGTTGGCCAGACCGGAAGATATTTTGAAGCTAGGCTAAAAGAACACGTAAAAAACGGACAATCTGCTTTTCGGGAACATCTAGAGTCGACAGGACATAAGATCTCAAGTTGTTTTAAACCTAAGATACTTCATTACTGTGAAAAAAGAATTAAAATGAACTACCTGGAAGCCATGGAAATAAATAAACTTCAAAATCCGATAAATACGATCTTCTTAATGACCAGTTAGACCTAAACCATTCCCGCTGTTAAATCTCTGATAATTTGGAAACCCCCACCTCTATGACGAAATTCAAGGTGGCCCGAACAGATCTGAAAAATATTTATAGGTTGTCTTTGTAATATGTATTCATTCTTGATAATGCTGTAAAAGGCGAAACTAGTCGAATAAAGAATTGTTCAGTCAGTGATTTTTAGACAAGTTTTTATTATTACCTCTCATTTCCTATTTATTATATATTTTTTAAAGAACTCACTTCTATTACGTTTGTAACACGACAAAGAATTTCTCTCTATCTTCAAATGCAACACAAAAAACAAAACTTTGTATAAAAAATTTTAATTTCCGCTTTTCAATTATTTTGTATGAAATGTGTACCATTGAAGTATTAATTGAACAAAGACAATATATTCTTCATTCTAAGATTTCAGAAGAAAAATATATACAGCTAACATAAATATTTGAATAAGGATTAAACTTTTATATGAGATGTGAAAAAACAATTCTGTTTTTTATTCTGAACAAAATATTTGTTAGAGTTGCTTACATTTTAGTAATACTGTGTACATAAATATCTTTGATTGTGGCAACATTGGACTAAGGTGAAATTAATAATAAAATCTATGTTTAGCATTCTCATAAAGTAAAATTTAACTTACTAGTTGAGTAGAATTTAGATAATTAATTAAAATCAAATCAAATCAAGAATGTAGAAACTATATAAACTGAATATTTACATTCTATAGTTATTTTTAATGAGTTATTATCGTATTTTTCCCTTCCCGGTGTTCCAGTTTTAGCAATATGTTGTCGTTTGTTCAATGATCTAATGTTTTAAAAATAAAAATCTTTCTTCTAAATAGTATTGGTTAATTTGAAGTGTAAAATCTCAGTGTGTTCCAAATTAATGTTTATAAGCTATTAGTGAAAGTTTTAATATTCTACTTTGTAGTCAAAGGAAGGGTTTTTATCAGTTTTTGTTGAAATATTTGAAGGATATATGAACCTAGTTGAAAATCAGAAATGTCATTTGATGTAAAAAAAATTCTTTCCCAATTTGGTTTGTCCAAGGAGGCAGGAGTAAATCAAGGATTAGTCTTAAATGATCCAGAATTTAATATTTCTGAGGAGGATATCCTCGACCTCAGTCAGATTAACTTTGATAATGATGAAACTTGGTGAGTTTTAATTCAAAGTTATATGTTGAAAGTTTATTGTCAAACAGAACTGATATTTCTCTTTTGAGCTTTAACATAAGAAATAAATTCATGTATTAGGATCATTAGCATGAGTCATAAGAAATTTAGTTTATATCTAGGTCATGTGGTAAGTATCAGGTCATGCTATAAAGTATAGACCTATCATATAATAGTCATATTCATCTATTATAAGTTCTCTTAAATTACAAGCTTATATAAGTAACTATGGGAATTTTTGTTAAATACATAAATTTAATATATTAATATGCAATTTATTCATAAGTTGTTAGAAATAAGGACCTTGTCATAAAATGTAACTGTTCTTTACTTGTTAATTATAGGTTGTTTGAGAGATCAGAAGGTGCCATGATAAATAAATATGTCCCTTTGCCTATATCAAACATGACTGAAACAACAAGTGATCATTACCTAAAGAAACTTACAAAGGAGAGTAATTTGAAAAATATAAACACTCAAACTTTTACAAGGCCCAAAAAGAAATTTATTAGACCAAGTATAGAAAAGTATAACCAGGAGCTATTTGCTGACAATAATGAGACAATGAATATATCCAGCTCATCAGAATCTCCAAACATTTCAAACACAACTATAACAACTGATTATACTCAAGGAAGGCCATTAGAATTTGATTTAACCCAATCAGCGGGTAGTTATTACTTTGAAAATCTTGCTGCTAATGTCAGTAGTGAAGATTGTTTTCAAAACATGTCTCCTCCCAGTTTAGTTAATTCACTGTGTAGTTCTACATTCACTAATCTGATGGAGAGTAGTTTCATTAAAAATGATCCAGTGTTGAAGCAAATCTGTGATACTGATTTTACTACATCAATTTTAAGTCAAGGTTCAGAGCCCCCATCTCTTATTCAATCATTATGTTATAGTACAAATTCAGTTGAAGATTTTTTGACTAAAGTTTCACAGGATGAATTGATGAAACATTCAGAATCAAATGGTGCAGAAATAATGTGTTCTGGTGATGCATCCTTCATTGTACATAAAAAGGAAAGCTGCGATAAAGGTAAAAAATGTTAAAACATCTATTATCTATTATTGTAGGATTCATAAAAATTCTGAAGGTATTTAGAAAAACAATCACTGACATCAACATATATAGAATAGAATATATATGTATATATATATATATATATATATATATATATATATATATATATATATATATATATAAAACTGATTTTATATGATTTAACCCTCATTATAAAAATGAACTCACACAGGGATAATACCATTTCAAATATATATATATATATATATATATATATATATATATATATATATATATATATATATATATATATATATATATATATATTTTGAAAGTTTTTAGCAATAACAGGCTTTTTTTGATATGAAAAAGTTTATTTTTCAAAAATAAACTTTTTCATATCAAAAAAAGCCTGTTATTGCTGAAAACTTTTTTTTTTCTTTGTTAAAATCACTCTTCCAAAGCGGCAGGTTAACAAGTCTATGAACCATACTATTGAATGATGACATTTTTTGTTTTATGGGGTGAACCGAACTATTATGAATTACTGTATGTGATGGTTTGTGATAAATAGAGAACGAATGTTTATTATCTAATTTTTTAATTGTTAGGTCTAAGAAATTAATTGAGTTGTCAAGTTCTTCTAATGTAAATTTTATTTTTGGGTGTATTGAGTTAATGAAATTTTGAAAAGAATGAAGTTGCCTTTCGAAACTGTAAAGCAACAAATAATATCGTCAACATATCTGAACCAATATAGAAAACGTTAGCTCAACGCATGGTCGTGGATAGTATGCTCTAAATTTTCCATTAACATACATTTAGAGCATACTATCCACGGCCATCCGTTGATGGTTCTAGTACGATTTTCATTACATCTTTTCGTGACATTAAGTGACATAACAGAAATTATATAATGATTTTTTTAAACTCTCAATGGTATGCCATCATAACCGCAAGAGTTTTTAGTTCTTAGAGTCTTTACAGTGTTAATCAGCATATCATCATCACATATATAAGAATTCTGCCTCAAAAAAAGAATTGAAGTTATTAACAATTTCTTTGAGATTCCCAGTAGGTTAGGAAGGTTATTTGTACCTTTTCCATGTTAGTGACTTAATGATTTACCATACTTTTTAAATCTTGTTTCGCGATTTATTTATGAGCCCTCCAATATATTTTTTTATATTTTACTATCTGCTCATCATATCGCCCTAGAATCGACACAAGATGAGAATTTCATGCCTTACAACTATAATCACCTAAAATATTATGTGCAAATTTCTTACAGACAAAAATATTGCTAACATCATGGATTTAGAAGAATATCATGATGCCAGTGATACCAATTTCACAGAACGTCAAAATGGCACATATAGAAAAAATAATCGACTGAGTAGCATGACCTTCAGAAAGACTGATCCAAATCGTACATCTACAAGGAGAAATCACACTTTTGAAATTGAACCAAAAGATGTGGAAGAAGCTTACAATGCTACTCTTACAATCGAATCTCCAAAGTCTACCAGAACTGTGATTTTAAAAGGGTTCAATGACAATCTACAAAAAAGTAATTCCTTGGAAAATATGAAGAATAGTTCCATAGTAAAGGATTCCTGCAATAATGATCTGAGCAGGTAAGTTGTTACATCTGAAAATTGATGTTTCTTGTTTGTTTTGTATTACCCAAATAAACTTAATTTGCGTCTAAACAATGAGTTTATTATTCGGATACAGGATAGCAGAAAAATATAGAAATATGAATTTTCAAGATCTGTAAGTAAAAGGCATTTAGGATAACCATTTGTATCGAAAACAATTTTTCCTAATTTATAAATAAAACCATTTGGTTAAACCCCACAAAAATTGTTTAATACAATTGACATGTTTGAGGCTACTAGTACTGACCTATTGTAAAGAGCTGAATTCATTAGAATTACGTTTTGGGCTAGTAATCATTAAGAGTTTTACATAAATCAGTATATTAATATTACAATAATCACAATGTTTGTGAAATTTAGTCAAATGTTTAGAATTATTCTATACTTTTCAAAACAATATTGCACCAAGTTAATGAAACATTTTTAATATGAAATAAAAAATTTCGTATACATTAAATTATTATATTTGAAATAACCTGACATAATCCAAAAATGCAGAAGTGAAGATAATATGATTCTATATTAATGATTGATTACAATTACAAATCTTTTTAGGTTATAAATATCAATAGCCTTTTCAGTTTCATAAAATATATTATAAAAGAAAAATTATTGATTTGGATATTTTCGAATATTTGAAATTTGATGCTTCTCCAAATCTGCTTTATTTAATGTTTAAACAAGGTTGACAATTTTTATTTACATAATAATGTAAAATATATGCAATTGCACCTTTATACTTATTTCTGTAAATGTTAATTTTATAGAGTTAATAATTTTTCCAAAGTATTAAAATTTATAATATATTTTCAGAATTGGTTTATACAGAATGCAGGGTACAGGATAGAATTAACAAATTTACTTCATATTAACACCATTTACTAATTTATCAGGTATTTATTATGTCATCAGTAGATCTGCTAGCTACACTTTTGGACAATCAAGGATGGGAATGTTTTTAAGTCCGATTTTAGTAACTTTGCAATTTAATGAATCATTTTTAGGTGAAAAATCATATTTTGAGCAGAATTTCAATAAAATAATCTTTCCTTCAAGTAATTAATTTTTTATAACCTTCATATCTAAAATAAAGAAGTTGTTATTCATTTGAAAATGGCAGTTTTAACGATGCAAACATATAATTTATTTCAGTTATAACATGAAATTGTCAAATGTATAAAATCATAAATGAAAGGATATCTTGGATTTGTGAATATTTCGACTTGACGTACGATATTGTTTATTACTATTATTGTATTTCAGAAATCATACAACAACCATAATCATATTATTTTAATATTTAATTCAATGTAATCCATAGGTTTATTTTATTTGAAATTCAGCAATATATTACTTCCTTTATATTTCTAATTCAACATTTCATTTGGAGAAAAATTTAAATTCTGTCCATGTAGAGGGTACTAATTTTTTTGGAATATAGAATTGTATAGTTTCCAATATAAATTAAGTATGAAATATTGCACTATTTTAAGCATGCCATGAATTTAATTCTTTCTTAACTTTTTACCTAAAACACTATGAATTCTCTTATGGTTATGGACTTATCAAGAATCCAAATTGAACTTGTCATATAAGCCATAGCTTTTAGACGTTGATTTCATATTCATCTAGGTGTCTCAAATCTGTAATACAAAGAAAATGGATTATTTGTATTAAATTTTTTTATGAATGATTTGAAGTTGAGTTTATTGGGATTTGAAAATCATAAAATATATGACTCAAAATACTTGATTCTATCTAGTGTACTTGTATATAAAATTGTTGTGAAATAAGTCAAATGATGTTATTGTAAATGAAAATATCATGCTAAAATTTCGATAATAAAGTATCAGCATAAATATTCAGCATCTAAAGAATTCTTCAATTTTGAGGAACATTAATTTCATTTAAGTAGGTTATTTTGTTGTTTTGCTAGTTGAATACTGGATGTTATACACTGCTTTTAAATAAGTTCACAAATTCACCTGAATTTACAGCCTACCCAATGTTAACTGTGTGTTATATATCACTAGATGTTTCCGAAATTTAATTATTTACAATTTCACAGATATGACTCCAAAGAAAATGATTTGGGAAATTGTAAAGGCGATTCCAAAAAGTCTCTGGAGTGTTCTATTGGTTCTGCTGATAGTTTAGATAGAATGTCGACGCTTTCTAGTAGTAGTAAGGGTTCAAACAAAATGCTCAATATGGAAGAAGTAGAAGCTATAGCAGAAAAACAAGAACAGAGTGAGTTTTTTAGTTGGCATAGAGATTGTGCAATGAATATTACTCAATGCAAAATCAAACTGAATGTGGAGAATTCTCATTAAATTATAAAAATATTTGGAATTATTATTTATAAAATACATATTAAATGTGTTGATCTTATAACTTAACTTTGGATTGTTATTCCACTTCAATTCTATATTGCTTTTACTATATTAACACGCAATTTCACATCCATATAGCTCTCATAAACGAGTTGATCGCTAAAATATGTGGCATGTTGTTTGGCGCGGCTATTACCTTATTTACCTAACCTCACTTCGTCGCACCCTCCTCTATTGCCTCCCTCCGCCTGTCAAGCATTAAAATTCAATGGTAAATTTGAGCATTTAAACGATTGCAATATTAACAGCTTGTCTTTCTTTCTTTTTTAGGTCTTCATGTCATGTCTACTCCAAAACCAAACTGGGCTAACAAGGTAATCAACAAAATGATGTGGGATAGCTTCCTCTCGCCCATAGAAGTGCAGACAGATTCTGGGGAATCAAGTGACGAGTATAAAAGCGTGAAATCATCATTTTCAAAGAATTCTTTGGAAAGTAATCCAGTGCAACAAACCAGGTAAGTGTGAAGATCCAAAAAGCTGACTATTTTATTTATTCATCCTCAAATAAGTTTTTATTCCAAACGTGTGTTGCGTTTTATTTGTCAATAACTAAATTTATTTTAAGTATTTATTGAACTTATTCATTTATTTTATATATTTATTATAAATATTATCTCTATATTGTTTTCCATTTGTATCCAAAGTGTGTTAAAGTATTTCAACATCATTCCAAAATGGAATTTCATTATTACATTTATGGTTATAGGTATTAAAAAAGTTGCCCTTGATAAGGCGGTTGTGCTAGCAAAAATTTTATAAATTTTTTCATTATTATATGAAAACTGGATTAGGGGTAAAATGAAGATTAAGATTGATAAGATATGTTGAAGATTGATATTGAAAAGGAAGGATATCATTTAATTATTAATTAGCTATCATAACGCATACTTATTAAACAACATGACATAAAAAGGTGAAATATTAAAATGAAATATGAGATTCTAATATAAAGTGCGATTTATTAATGTTAATTTTGCAACTATGGGCACCCAAAAGAAAAATATTTTTTCTGTGAAGTACTGTATAGAAAGATATATTCTACACTAGCTGTAATTATTAACTGTCTATCCATTCAGTTTCAAGAGGTTGAGAATAGTTAATAATAATTCTTCATTCCTTATTAAGAAATGCCATGTTTAATCTCATTTTTCTTTGTTGGAGATTTTTTTGTTTTGTTCACTTTTTTTTATGGATTAAAAGTCGCGTCAAAATCGGTTAAGTGTTTCGAATATTAGCTGGAAAGAACATAGAAGACAAAAGTTTCAATATCTATACTTTTATACGTATTCAATATAAAAGATGTTATTTTGACATTAAAAACAGATGCTTACATTTTATATTTCAGTATATTTTTACCAAAACCATTATTTTGAAGGATTATTAGATTATTATTATTATATTATTATTACATGCAATCGGATCAATGTACGTTAACAAGTCAATTGATAAAATTAAAATTAAATTTCAATAATATTTAAAATCAGTGATAACAAATGGACACAATTAACATAATAAAATCAACATCAACTAGGTAATAAACAGAAACAAACTAATGAAATTAAGCTGATATATCACAAAACAACCTATCCGATGCATGTTAAAACACCATCAAGTTTACATGGCTTGTCATGTTAAAAATATTGAATGCCAAGGCATCTTCACTGGAGGAATTCACTCAGTTTATACTGCGTATTCTCAATCAGGATTTTCTTTACGTTCTTAGAGAATGCTGGTGGTGGCATTGATTTAATGTGGTCCGGTAGTTTATTATAAAGTTTTATGGCTGTACGCTTTATTGTTTGCTGTGCCTTTACAATCCTAGAATATGGGATGGAAATTTTCTTTCTCTCTCTTGTATTATATTGGTGGAAATCTTGGTTCCTATTTCAGGTATTCAGATGATTGATTCAGGTATTCATATACAGCCTTCATTAATTTCCCACAATTTGTAAAGGGCTTTCATAAAGAAGGTTAACCAACGAATTGTCAAAATAAAAATTTTCAATTTTCTTCATTCAGTATTAAATCGTTCTAATACTATATAATCATAATACTATACAAAAGTAATTAAGTAAAATAAATACAATCATTTATATTTAAGTATAATAAATAAAAACTTAATTTATTTTGATTCTTTACGTTGCATAACGACGTTTTCAGGAGTTTGGTTTCGCTTCAAGATCCTCCCAATTCTCGAAAAATGAAGAGTGTTAACACCATAGTGAATCAGACAAACTTGTTGAAAGGTCCCATGAGAAATTCTGCCAGCAATTTGACGAACGTAGGCGTACCACCTTCTAAGTTGCTGCAGTCTAGAATCGCATCAGCTGGTAACGTCAAAAGTAATCTGATCACTATGAAACCGGCGTTGAAAGGATCTTATACAAGCCTTAAACCGGTGAACACTCATCTGCCTGTGGCGCCACCTATTAATGCTACTCCTCAAGGACATAACGCGACCTACTTGTCGTCCGTGAATGCTACGGTCGAAATTCAAGAGGCAAGAAATAACAGACATGATGGGGTAGGTCACGTGACACCAGCAAATAATAATGATAAATATAAAAAACTTTATATTAACTGTTATTGTTTAAACTTGTATACTATTGTTCCGTACAGGTTGACGGTAACACCATTAAAATGTCTGGCGATGGAGTTTTTCTGAAGCCTAGTATACCTATCAGGAGTGGCCTTCCCAGACCCACATCTGCAACTAACATACCCAGACCAGTCTCAAAGATACCAGGCCCCAAAAGGTAAACATATTTTGAAGTTGAAACAATTTTTTAGTTAAATTTAATTTTCCCGATAATTATTTTTGAGGTTTTATAAAATAAAGACGACTTTAAATTAGCGAGTTTCATAAACATTTGCATAAATTAATATGAACTATATAATTGGTGTTTTTTTTTTGAGTAGAAACATGATATTTATTTATTCATTTAATTCGAACTTAATTTAGTGTATATATATTATATTTTACAGGTTTACTCTCCCAAAACATGATCCGTCAAAAATAGGAACCTAACATATTTATCATTATTATATGCTACTAATTCAAATATTATGGAATTTAAAAGTGCCTTATAACTATTAAAGAAGCTATCCGAATCATTGAAAAAATTGTCAACGCATATCTCACTGAAATTGATATTTACATTATTATTTATGTGTTTATATTTATACATTTTTTGTACATTGAAAAACTTATTAAAGGTTATTTAACTTTGTTTAATTTTTGTGAGGAAAAAATGTAAAACCTTTCTGTTGAAAAACTGTATGTTTCTTTTTGTTACTTCAAAATAATCATTCAAGTCCACATCATCACAAGGCAATTTCATGAATTATTTCACAATAATTAGTGAAATAATTGACGGTTTCCGACGTTTCTACGCCAACGTTAAATATCATAAGAAAATGAAGGATTTTATTTTTACTACGTTAATTATCAGGAAATTATGGAAGAATCTTAATCTTCTAGCAGATACCGTTTAAAATTATTTCCTAATTATGTGATTGTAAACACATTAAAATTAAATCTGTTTTTCATTCAGCAAATCTGTTATTTTAAATCAATATTTAGTAGTAAGGTTTAGAGTGAAAACTAAACGAAAACAAATATACTTAAAAGTTAGGGAATTGCACTGGCCTATTGATAGAAAATCAAGATTAACTGGAGAATTAAATTCTCATCTATAAACTATAAAACTATTATAAAGTTAATATGGAAATACGGAATCTAGCTTTGGAGATGCACTAGTATGTTCAACATGTTAATTTGGATTTTTAACATAAGTGTTATGTTTAAAATCAAACTCTACACGAATACCTGAGAAAAAAGCGAAAAACATTGCATAAAGCTAAAGTCCATATGAATATCTCACTAAATTCTCTGATGGAAGTTCAAAACGATGAGCGACTCGAAAAGATTTGGCAATACATTTAATTCATCACTGTCACTTTAAATTGATATTACATAATAATAACTGGTGCCGACATTTTAGAGCCAAAGACTGTGGAAATAGATGAAAGTCGAAACTAGATATGCTGTGCAGCAAACTACGATATCTGAACTGCTCGTTTAATAATAACGAAAATGCATCTTTCATGGAACTAGAAAAGCTAATGAAATAAAACTAATAGTATAAGCTAAACATTTATATCCATGATTTAAATTATTTTCTGAACTAATTACTCTAAAAAGAATAATTCACCAAATTCTATTTAAAAAAATTATCACAACTTCCATCATAAAATTGGTGTCATCGTACCAATTAAAAAAAAATTAATTTAGAGCAAAGTCGTGTCTTACATCATTTCTTCTGAATAAGTGGATAATTTTTTCTTATAATCCATAGAGCTTCATCACAATACAAACGGAATTGATTCCGCTGAAATTCATCAAGCACAATGAATGCTACAATTCACATTTTCCATTCTCGAAGGTCGTCTAAGGTGACCACAAGAATGATGTGGGAATAAATATATTTATAGTTTACGTAGTTCAAATTTTGCTCATTGATTGTAGTGTATATTGAACTGAATACAAATGTTTTCTCCAAACTATCAGCAGTTTCTGGAGAGTTTTTTGTTATATATAATAATAATAAATAGCTTTATATAAGTATATGTTACAACATAGAATGAAATAGTGTCAAACAATGCTAATAGTACAATACAGAACATTTTCCAAAATGATACATAACATTGATTCCATCAATTCATGCTCGCATTATTGCAAAGAAAATACTCGCATAAACAGTATGGTTGAAATTAAATAACTTTTTTTTATCCTCTTCTCCAATATAGTAAGATTGGTTATATATACAAATTTTAGAGGCTCAGTATCCGTGCGGTATAGTGACGCATTCAACTTGCTAGTGGGTTCGATTCCCACCGTAATCTTGGGCCGTTCGGAATCGACGTTAAACTGTAAACCTAATGGAGTTATATAGTAGCCATGTGCAAGTAATGCTGGTAGTATCACTCTGTGGTGTGATACTGCAATAAGCGTGAAATCTAAACATCACTTCAGAGTAAGATTTCTATTTCTAATAGTGTACTTTTACTGTTTAATAATAATTGGACTTTATTCACTCACATACTTGATAATTAGAAAATTACAAACTTAGTAATGAGTAAGCATGGAATGACTTTGTAGGCTATATACGAAGTTCTGCGGTGTTATATTACACATTATATATATATATATATATATATATATATATATATATATATATATATATATATATATAAAGTCGTGTTACACTATTTATAACTCAAGAATGGTTGAACTGATTTGGCTGAAAATTGGTGGGGAGGTAAATTAGAACCATGAGAAGGACATAGGATACTTTCTTATCATGTTCCCGTGGCACTTGACATAAAACGTTGTATAACAAAACGCAAATCTCATGGAGTAACAACATCCATCTGATGAAGAAAATGCAACGTTGTTTTAGCGCAGTGAACAGCGTGTCGGACTTCTACTCCGAAAGACGTGTGTTTAATAACCAACAGACATTGAGGAAATTTTTTTTTATGTCATCGACTAGACTCATTGGTACAACGAAACGTAATATAAGCTAAACAAATTCATCTAATTTCTCAAAATTAAAATTATGTCAAAGTCTGAGGCAGGACAGTAATTGCAGTTAAACTTATCTGTAATAAATTTGATTTTGCAGTTATTTCCGTTTTTTCTTTAAGTGTTGGTTCATTCTCTCCTTATTCGTTCGGTATTAATTTGTTTGTTCCATATTATATTAGCTACGTGTATTATTTACATCTGAAGATGTCACTGTGTTTTGGTGAATAAGAATAACAATAATAGTTTATTTATTCCCAATACATTTACACACAATTATAGAGGAAAAATAATTATCAATTGGATGAAGAAATAAATGAAGAAAACGTATATGAGTAAGAGATTAAGTAAATAATATACCTATAGAATAAAATAAAAGAGCAATATATATAATGAGCAAGTGAAATAAAATAGCAGCAATAGCTCAACTGCATGTATAAAACTGAAATAAATGAAAGTATCATGATACCCCATTATGCTATTCTATATGACCTGTCAAAATCAATGACAGTTTATCAAAATATACATCACATTTACCACAACACCTATCAACATCATTTATATTATATATATATATATATATATATATATATATATATATATATATATATATATATATATATATATATATATATACGATAAAAAGTAGTGTTAGTTACACTCTTTATAACTCAAGAACGGCTGAACCAATTTGGCTGAAAATTGATGGGGAGGTAGCTTAGAACCTAACTATAGATTATAATTGAATATAAACTTAAATTCAAACACTTGAACTTATGATTTACACTTTATTACAAACGACTTCTTCTTTGTAAGCATTCAAACGAATGCTTACAGAATAAAGGATTATTCTGTAAGCATCTGAAGAAGTCGTTTGTAACGACGAAACGCGTCATGCTATGTAGTCAATAAAGTGTAAATCATAAGTTCAAGTGTTTGAATTTAAGTTTATATTCAATTATAATGGATTTACATCATGTAAACGCCAACACTATTAAATATAGATTATAATGTGGATGTAATTGGATAATGAAATCCATAGTCTATTGGACGCTATTACATATGGATATAGCATATTTCACGGAATGCCATAACCAACAAACAAGGCCAATTCTTGAATGTTTGTAGTCTGAATCTAGGAATTTCATGTTTTTCCCATGGTCAATTATATGTGGGCATGTTCACGAGTCGGAAAACCATCTACGTTATTTGTTCTTGCGCCCGATAAAAACGAAAAATATCTTCAATCATAAAGTGCTTCGCGAAAGGGAGCAACCCATGCACCAAAATACATGGCTAATAAAAAAAAACATTAAAATACTGGAGTTTCCATTTATATTTATTATCCTAATGAAAAACTGAACTTGATAAAATCCAAAATCTGCTCATTTATTGCCTATAAGGCGAAACATAGTTCGCCGGGTCAGCTAGTTTTCATATATAATAAACAGTACAATGAAACTATGTATAATCAATAGGTTACTCCCCATAATATGCTGAAAAAATAAAACATAGAATATCTGATCAAAAAATAATAATGTGAAAAGTAACCTACAGTTCATTCCTGCACTGAAATTTAATGAACTCTGATGAATTAATAATGAGTATCTAAATATCATTATTTCATCAATTAGAGTGGGGTAAAGTATCAACATTTCATTACGCAATCATTATTTGATTGACCAAACCTAAGGAAAATGCATAGCCAAAAGTGGGTAATTTTGAAGATCGCGATAAAAGTTGTTATAATTTTATTGTATATGAAATCTGTATTAATACTAGATTTTCCAGATCTTGAAACATAAATTACATTCAGTCAGCACAAATGTCTTCTTCAAATCCTGAATTTTTTACATTAGAAGAAAATTTCAAAAAACCTTGAAGTAGCAATAAGTGGTGACTCTGTCCTATATGCCATTTTGGTATTAAAAAATGAGACCATTATTTTCTATATAAAACCAAATATTATATATAGAAAATTTTTTGTTACTGAAATCCAACTTTAACAGTTATTTTGATTATTGATTTGACAGCAATCTACTTATTAGCAAATTTGTGGAGTAATTGATGAGAATCAATGATCACTTCAGAATAAATACACTGAATTTATTGAAAAAATTATGTCACTGTGATATTGCCATGGCTATTTTATGTCCTAATTTTCTGTTAAATTATATGGAGATAGTAAATTCTATTTGAATATCTTCAGCAGCTTAGGGTAGTCCAAACATTTTCATAAAATGATCTCCAAAAAGGAAATTATTTTATAAGAGGGCACATGAAAGTATAAAGAGTGTAATTTTTATTAGAACTCAACTTATAAAATAATCAAATTATATCTACAAATCTTCAGTATCGGAATCTGAATCTGCCTCCATTGCTTGCTTTGCTGCTTTCTCAGCATCTGCTAAAATGTGGCTGGGAACTCTTTCATGTTTACCATTACTATCTTTTCCCACCCAAGATAACTCCAGCTCAAAATTTTTATCCTTCAACTCATCATGGACTAAGTAAATACTACAAAAATTAAATATGTAAGTGACTAACCAGCAAAAAGTTTATTCTATTATTACTAAGATATCTTACATTTTAGCAGCTTCTCTAACCAACTCCTTGCAACTCAACTCTCCTAATTTCAATTTTTCAATTTCTGTTTTGGCAGATTGTTTTGCTTTTCCAGTAGCACAACCATTGAATCCCTAGAAAAATAAGCAATATTAAAAATAATCTTTGAAAAATATAATTCATAAGTTAGAGAGGTTGCTGTCTACAAACTACATTATTTTTGTAGATATTTTAACTAATTAACATAATACTCTAACTTACATAGTTTACACCTGAGGGATCAATTAAATACATCATAGGCTTATCTTCTTCATAACTAGCAAGAATAATGCTACATCCATAGGGTCTTACAGCACTGTAAAGTGTATATGCATGCATATACATGCTAACACGGTCATTAAGATATTTGAGGGGAATGCTTACACCATATTGTGATCTATAATTCGATGCCTCCTTTCTTGCTATATCAACTAATTGCCTAGCATCAGCAATAAGACCAGAAAAACACTGTGGAAGTATAATGTTTTTTTATCGCTTTTATAACTAATTTTATTTCTCACCATTCCAATATGAGTATCTATATTGTATATTCTCCTGTTAGTACCAGACTCGTGTAGTTTAGACATGATTAATTTTTCTGCTGCAAGTACTACTCCATCAGTTCCTTTAAGACCTATAACTGTTCCACTATTTTCCACGGCTTTCATAGCATATTCCACTTGAAAAACTCTGCCATCTGGAGAAAACTGAGAAGCCGAAAGATCGTACTGGAAGAAAAAATAGAACAATATATCTGCATCATTAACTTAACAATATCCTATATTTAACTTATAAAATGTATATATTTTACTTACACCAGTGCCTATAGAACTCATTTTATATTTAAAATCTGATAAGTTATATGTTTTAACTCTTTAGTATATAATATATTATTTTTGATTATAAATTTACTAATCATCCAGTTTGCAATTACAATGCAATAGGTTATTTCTATGGAACCGTTTGTTCTATGTAAGCGGTGCTTTGTCATCGTCATAGATGATTTTATAAATGAAAATTTCATGAAAAGTAGATGGTAGATTTTAGATCAATTTTGATTGTGAATTTCCAAAAAACTGGTTTAGGAGGGAGCAGAGTCATATTCACGGCGTTGGTTTCAACGTTAAGCGTCGATATGATTTAGTCGCCTTTGAATGTCAAAGATTACGTTTTAACCCTCAAGATTAATCAGAGGTAGCAGTAAAGATCTTCAAATAGTTAGCTTCGTTAACAAAACTTGCCTTGAAAGCTTTGAGGTGCCCCCGAACCAACACCGTTAGTGCTGTATTTCCCTTATTACTGTCTTTATATTTCTTGTTTACTTTTGTACAAATTGTAGACGGCTTGATAATGCTACTTGTTTTTTACACTTTTTTAATTTCCTGAACTGGTTTTCATTTTTCTAGCGTATGAGTCAAGTATGGAGCCATAATTCCATATAAACTATGATGTTATTTTGATAAGGCAATATATAGTATGTATTAGTATTGATTATATGCCTTGATTAATTAAATTCACTCTTATTATCCATTGCAACTACAAGTCAATCAATCGTATTGGTAATATAACAGAATGATTTGCTTGAGTGTAACACGTCAGAGCTACATAATTACTTTATTTTGGTTTTTTTTCTCTTTCGCTATTTTAATTCACCAACTTAATCTCCGTAAGTATATGTCAGTTTACATATGTTATACATTCATTGGCTTAGAATGGCTTTTAAAAGTTAGAAATATTCAGAAAAATTAACTCACTGCATTGTGAGTATTACAGATACAGAGGTTGGGTGTATAACGTTATTGATGAATGATGGAAGGTTACTCTTATAGTCTTCTAGCTATAGGGGTTTGCTACTTAGAGTGTAGATCCTTTTGAGTCAAAAATTTTTCATTTAAACTAAAAACTTCAATTGTTGATATAAAAGAATTCTAAACGATCACATAATAAAACCATTGTCGTATCCTTGGAAGGATTACCCTAAGTTCAATCTTTAATCTTACATTGTTTTCTTCTTTTCCCAATGGTTTAAAGTGAAGGAACAATTATGCTGTCCATTTTCACCATAATCATATGATTTAGGATTTTCACCAAGTATGTATGGTCGAAATGTTCATGATAAACTAAACTAAAATATATACGATGAATAGATGAACTCTTTCCGGACTGATAGGAGTTGGTCAACAGGAACTTCTTTCCAAGATGTAATTTATTTATTTTTCGGAGACATTATTCTAATACTAATTGTTTACTAATCGCTATAATTAATGATAATTACTTCTTATTCTACAAGCACGACAAACCCCTTTTACATCGAAGTATCGGTGCACTCATTGCCGTTGATACACCACTGTTTATCGAATAGAAGGATGAAATATTTTTAAGAGGGAATTGCTTCAAATATATGAGATTAAAAATTCTATTTTTGATAATTCATTCGAATGTTGAATTAAAATGATCCTTAATTTAAAGTGCAATACATGGGCTAATCCCACTTTGGACTGCATACTCTTGAATTAATATATTGAGGTTAATGGAGATGTCATCATTGTTATCATAGTCATCAACTTCAAGTTAAAATTCGAAAATTCTATGATGGCTACCGGGACTGACAGTATATGTATTTCGGAAAAACTCGAAAACTTGGAAGTTTACACAGAAAATATAAATGGTTCCATCAAGGAAAATGTAGTTAAAGATATTTTGGATTGTGATTTACCTTCTGATAAAGTGTACAAATTAGCTCTTTGTTTTTATAAAGGTAAGATGAGTAATGATAGTCATTATAAACTTGCCACATACTATATTTTTTAGAGAAAGAGGGTAAAGCTGTTCATTTCAGCTATGAAGACAAATTGCAACTTGTCGCTTTTTCACAGCAAGTTGCACATGGTCCTTTGGCTGATGTAGTCAATAAATTACCAGTATTAGGAGCACTTGATGTTGTTGGCAAAGATAGAAGACTTGCTTGGCAAAAATTAGGAAATTTAACAGCAGATCAAGCTCGTTCTGGGTTTATAGAATTGTTGAGCAGAAAGTGCCCACTATTTGCTACATATATTGAGGCACATCGAAGAGAGCAAAAAGAAAGGGAACGCAGAAGGTAATTAAAGATACATTACTCATCAGAAGATGAGAAATTATTTAAATCATTGCAGTTTTAACTTCTTCAAATATAATAAATTTTTAATTTATTATATTTGATATAAGGTATATATATATATATATATATATATATATATATATATATATATATATATATATATATATATATATATATATATATTTAGCATCCCATAAATAATTGTACTTTCCAACATTTTACACATGCATATATTATAATTGTTTTAGCAAAGAGAATGAAAAGAGAAGACTTTTTGAAGAGCAAGAAAAAGTGAGACGAGAGCAAGAACAGAAGTTAATGCAAGAACAAAAAGAGAAAGAAGAAGCTATAAGAAGACAAATACAGCAAGCTTTGAATGCACAAACATTTGATCAGTTCAAAAAATATGCTGAACATCAGTTTCCAGGTAACTTGATGTTATATATTGAAATATTCTAATTCAATATATAAATTACATGAATTTTTTTGAAATTCAGTATTGTGAAACATAAAATATTTATCTGAGTGTATTTATGTCCAAAGGAGATCCAGAAAAGCAAGGTGCTCTTATTAGGCAATTACAAGATCAGCATTATATTCAGTACATGCAGCAGTTACAGGGTATTAATCAAAAGTCTATGGATAATGAGAATGGAGATGAAATTGAATCACCAGAGTCTGAAAAATTGAGATCAGAATGGGTTAGTGGAATTTTTTTGAATACTACAATAATCTCAGCTACTCTATTTTATTTATTTAAAGAAAATTTTAAACTTTAATATTGAAGAAACATAACTTGCCTACAAAAAATTAATAAGGATTTTCTACTATAATAGTAATAATATAGAAAATTATAGATTTCTATAATTCTAGATTTTAAATTAATCAAAAGAATGTTATAGTAGAATAGTAATGCTATGTGAACATGTACAATGTGAGACTCGTATGTCCTTAAGGAGACATGTTAGAGAAATATTGAAATTGATGTCACACCTGAAAGAACAGACAGCTGTTTTGTTCTGCAACGAACTCTTCAGTTCATAGAAGTGAGGCAATGATTTCATTCTCCAAATACCTTAAAACTCTAAGTGAAGAATCTTCATGTAATGAATACTTTACAATTCAGTCTATAGGAATCAAACCAAACCAAATGAAAATATTTATAAGTATATACACACATAAAATGAATATAAATATGTGTACACACACATACAATGAGTATATTTCAAATTCTTTAGGTATTTTATCTATTATTCATTTTCTAAAATATTTCATTCAGTGCCATATATATATATATATATATATATATATATATATATATATATATATATATATATATATATATATATATATATATATATATATATATATATATATATAAATATATATATATATATAAATATATAATATATATATATATATATATATATATATATATATATATATATATATATATATATATATATATATATATATATATAATAAATGTACATTATGCTGCAATGATATATAATATTTCAAGGTTGACACAAATGAGGTGAATGAATCTAGTCACATATCTTCTGATAGTGCTGTACAACCTGCTAGCATGTGGACAAGACAGGACATAGAGGCATTTAAACAATCTGTATCAGAAGCAGAAGGCCATGGAGTAGTAAGAGTGGGTCATGGTGAAACTGTCACAGTAAGAGTTCCAACAAATGCAAATGCGAACCGAATATTCTGGGAGTTTGCTACAGATCATTACGATATAGGTAAGAAATACCTAAAGAATCTGAAATATGCTTATTGTCTGTGATCTAGAATATAGGTTTTATGTGAGTAATTACATTAATTAAATAAGTTGATAATCATGAACTTATGAATATATTTTCAAGAATTCTGGATTAATTAAATCATTAATATAATTTTAACATGAAAAATTTTTTTGAAATTATGTTATGCTGTTATGAAATACATTTTTGTAGGATTTGGAATTTATTTTGAGTATGGAACGCCATCAAGCAGTCAAGTGTCAGTTCATATATCTGAAAGTGACGATGAAGATGTAGACGAAATTGAAGATGAAGTTTACGAAGATGATATAGCTTCCAAAGATCCAGAAAGTGGACCTGTTCCTTCATCAGAAGCATCATCAAAACCAATTTTAACGGAAGTTGTACCTGTTTACAGAAGAGACTGTCACAATGAAGTATATGCAGGGTCACATGTTTATCCAGGAGTAGGAGTGTATCTGTTGAAATTTGATAATTCATATTCCGTTTGGAGATCAAAAACTCTTTATTATAGGGTTTATTACACACAGTAGCATATTGAGTATTGTCTGCTGCTATAGTTGCCTACCCATAAATTTTTCTGTTTGCAATCTTCAACATTTATGTTTTGAAATTATAACTTTCAATAAATACATGTAACTTTAAACTCCAATTTATTTTTAGTAAATACTTTAAGCAGGAAAGATATATATACGGTTTTGTTTGTACATGCCATTTTTATAAAATTCTTTAACATTGAATTCAAGTTTGATTTGCATTGCTACTTTTTATCATTTAAATAGATGAAGAATCCAGTTTTCATTTATCTTGGGTATGTGTATGTATAGTATATTAATAAACAAACCTTGATGTTTCGTTGATTTAAATAGCTTATTCAATCTGTACATATTCAATAAAATGTTATGTTTGTATTAAAGTACATTCATTAATTTCTAGTTTACACAAATGCAAATTTGAATGTTTTTTGCAAATGTATTCATTGTGGTAATATAAGTTTATAAGTTTTGTGTTTCTTATTCTGAAATAATAGTTAATAAGTTTAATGATTTCAAAGAATATTCCTACAAACTATTGCAATAAAGAAGACTTATGTAGAACAAAAGTGCTATTGGGCCTAAAGTTTTTTAGTTGGTTTCTCATCATCAAGGAAACATAAATCTTCTCTAATATATAAAATTCTCGTGTCACGATGTGCGTGATTGAACTCCTCCGAAACGGCTCGACCGATTTTCGTGAATCTTAGCGTGCATATTGGCTAGGGTGGAGAATCGGACATCTATTTTTCATCCCCCTAAATGTTAAGGGTGGTCCACCCCTAAATTTTTTCAGACAAAATTTTTTGTTTCTATTTTTTATGATACATACCACCCTAAATGTTCACCCATCTGCGATCAACCCCTATTTTTTATGAATTAATTAAAAACATTAATTTTTTTGCAAGAATATTTTTTTATTTTGTCATAACAGAATAAAAAATCTGATATTACTTCAATTTTTTTTGGCTAATTATAAACTTAAAATTTTTTTGGCAAGATTTTTATTTTGTTATGAATTAAAATAAAAAATGTGATACTACTCTCAATTTTCCATCCCTCTACGATCAACCCCTATTTTTTATTTGTTAATTATAAACTTCCATTTTTTTGCCAAGATTTTTTTTTGTCATGACCTAGAATAAAAAATTTCATATTACTCTCAATTTTCACTCTTGTACGATCAACCTCTATTTTTCCATTGCAATTTTAATTTTTTTTATTCTATCCCCAGATCTGCAAGATGGCAATCGCATATAATAATTGTAGTACGATAAATTCTTATTTAGTGTTTATAGTTTCAATTTCCATTAATTATGATTTTTTTCTCAATTCAATTTGATCTCCCGCCCTCAAGGGTCGATAACTCACCATTCATCCAGTGGTGATGTTAGTCGCTATACATGTTTTTATAGTTTTATTTGTGTATCAATCGTAGGCAGTAATTGCTATACGCATTATTTTAATTTTTCTGTGCAACTCTCATGTTAATTTTACTGTTATCGTAAATGTATCATTAATTTCCAGTGCAATAATGATTTATTCACATTTTATTAATAACTGAAAAAAGTTTAAAAATTTAACTAAAGTCAGTTATAACTCTTAGTTAATTAAATGATCTCATTTGAATAAACCATTCAATAATAGGGGTGAAAAATTAAGAGTAATATAAAATTTTTCATTAATTAATTCAATCATTAATATAAAAGTTTTTGATTAACAAATAAAAAATTGGGGTTGTATGTATTTGAATATGCTGTATCATAAAAAAACGAAAAACAAAAATTTTTGTTTAAAAATTAAAATTTAGGGGTGGACCACCCTTAACATTTAAGGGGGATGAAAAATAGATGTCCGATTTGCAGACAAGTGGGAAAACCATCCAGTTTGTTTATGTTGGCTAAAGTCATACTTTATCACATTTTTATTTTTTCAACTTCTATAATTCATAGTAAAAATATGAATAATTCATATTTACGAGTATGAAAATAAGAATTGTAATTTAAAATATATTCGTTACTTTAATGAAAAGTAATTTATTAACCTAAATAAAGCACACTTTCATTGCTTACAACGCTTTCAATTATGAGTACATCCCCGCATACTTATAGAGTGGTAGTTATTTTAAATGAACTAAAAAAATGTTTCCTTAAAATATATATATATAAGAAAATGAACACTATTAAAAATAAATAAATAAATTCATTCAGTGCCATATGCATAAAAAAATTTCATTTCCATATATATATATATATACTGAATGAAATATTCAAGAAAATACTAGACATTAATTTGAAAAACTAAAATTAACCAAAGAACATTTTGTGGAAAAGTCAAATATGTGAAAGTTATGTTTCATTAACCAAAAACCCTGACTGGACATTGTTTCTTCAGTGATTGACCATACAATCTGTGAACCTTTCTCCTTCCCACTCTTTATTTATATATATATATATATATATATATATATATATATATATATATATATATATATATATATATATATATATATATATATATATATATATTAACCAAATATTTGGTTAAGTATAACTTTTTCAAGAAAATAAGACTATAGCATATCTTTATTCTTTATTTGTTTCATTACATCACTACATAAAAAAGGCACTTAAATCTTATGTTATATCTTAAAATAATCTTAATAAATGCTAGGCAGTTATTAACATAATTTAAAATCAATTTCTTTAGTGTTCTATAAAAATAACAGGTCTTTCAAATTCTTTACTTAATTACTAAGGTATATGTCGAGTTATTTTACTCCAACCATTTGTAATTTCATATCCTATATTTCCAAAGTATTACACAGGTGCTCTGATAATAACTAACTTATTATTTAATTAATAAATAAAAGTAAAATGTTAAAACATTTTGAAACAATGTTTACGCTCATTATACTTGAATAGTATTGAATTGATAAGTTATCCAAAATTGCATGATTTTTGCAATTAAAATAATGAAATATTAATGTTACCCGATTGTCAGTAGTATTAATCTATTGTTACATAACGACAATCCCAGATGCATATAAATTATTTTTCAACTTGGAATGAATTTCAATTTACATTATTTCTTAATTTACAATTGACCTCATTCTTGCAGATATGCAGAGAAATTTTGTGTGTATTTATTATATGTAATGATCGATAATTGTAAATATTAACTTTTTATGTAAATTCCATTTCTGTTGTGTAACAAAGATTGGAGCTTGTAAATCTCAATTAATAATAATGGAACATATTAAGATATACTGAGTAATACTCTATATCATACAGCAAGCTCTTCACTTTTTTTTGACATGCCCTCATCCCCTTTTTCAAGAGATTTCAATTTTTTTGCAATGAGAGAACCTAAGTCAGCAGATGATGTTTTAGAAGGGCTCATAACCAGTCTACGTCTTAATCTAGAACTAATTAGTTCAGCTCGGGGAGTTGGAGCCTTATCAGGTGTCTTTTCAGATGATTTCTGAAGTATCTTGTTTCTATCATAATCTAAGGGAGACCATGTTATAGGTTTGCATCGCCTACCTCTTTGTATTATTACTCTCTCATCAGGACTTTCACTTTTAGTGGGTGTAGTGGAAGGTTCATTCAATTCTGATAAAGCCAGACGTCGCATTGATCTCCTTGGAAGGGGAAATTGATTCTCCTCCACTTCCATATTTTGGAGATCGACTGAAATTCAGTTAAAATCCGTTATTTAGGTTATAACGGTTATTGCTAAATGATGCATAGATGAGTACATAACTTAAATATATTTTTACTCCATTGGTACTTCTATTTATTTATATTCTAAATGAAGTAAACAAAATCCTTACTCAACCAACAGTAAACCTATCACTCCAAAAATTCCTTAATATATTGAATTATTGGTAAATTTTCAGCTTCCCGCCAACAAACAAGTTATACTTTCACTGGCCACAGAATTTGACAATTAATTTAATTGCAGAAGTTCTGTAATCATATGTAATCACAAAAGGAAAAAATAAAAAATTATTTATTATATAATTATATATTCAAATTCAGTTTTTTATTAAATTTACTTAACATTTATATAAATTAATTTTTTTGAATTCACTGTATTGTCTGAATCCCATTGCCTATAAAACAAAAGAAAATTGATTGACTTTCTATGCATTTAATTATGCCCATTTGTTTCAGAATTTGAACTTAAACTTATAGCTAATGGAAGTGCAAAACTATTGTGAACAATTACATTGGGCAACATATTTGACCAAACACTTGAATAAAGTGAGACTTTCTCTAAAAATAAATAAAAATTTAAATGAAAAAAGTTAATAAAAAAATTAATTATTCAGGTTTACTTCTAAACGTTGTTAAGATGAAATATAGACTATTGTAAGGTTGTATTTAATGTTGTTTGTGAAATAGGCTATATTTACTGTTGTATTATAAACTGAAGTTTACTGAGTATATAAATATATATTGGAAATTAAAAATTGTCACATTTTGAAAAATTCAGACACAATTGGCACAAAGCTGCGGATAAGCCAGCTGCTCACTGTCAAAACCTTCCTAGTGTATATAGCCTACGTAATCTACGTTGCTGCATATTTAGCAACACAGCATGCTTAAACTTTAATGTACAAAATAGCACGTATGTTTATAATAAAATAATTAAATTCGGATTTGCAAACATTGTTGCAGTTAGAAGCATGGAACTACTCATTACTATACAGTATCATAACTCTTTCTCTTTCTGATATATTTTTCGTACGACGTAAGCAGGATGATGGAAAATTAAATACCAAAATTACAAACGCAAACATCTTTTACTAGGTTTGCTGCGAAGTTTTGCCACAGAGCCAATTATTCTAATGCTTGCGTGGAACGACAATGAATGAATGATTGTAATAACAAAACTTCTTCTGTAATTCAAAACTTCTAAACTTCTGAGTTTTCGCTATTCTAAATTTTTGTAATTTATTTGAAATATATCTCAAAATATATTAGTGGTTGATTATTTAACTCTATCGGTCTATATAATTTTGAACGGAGTAATAAAATTACTTCAGAGGATAAAAACAAGAATTGTTTACTGAAGGAAGAACGAAAAGAGGGTCCTAGATCATGGATAAATGGATATATCGACGGCACAACAATTGGTATATAGACTATGAAGCCAACATAAGACGTGCCTTTTTCTATCTCTTTACCTTACTTACATGTAGAACCTATGAGCGCTATCTTTCTTTAAGGACGGTATCTGATCAAGCGCATTTAAAAAAATGTACGTGTGTTGGACAACAAGCGGACGCCGTGCAACATTGCCAGATATAGAAAGAATTATTTCATTTGGATATATTTGTTTGATTCATGTAAAAACTCTTTCAACGCCTCATTTTATTTTCTGGTATAGAACAATGTACTTTTTATTCTTAACTGTAAATTAAGTTCAGATGTGTATGTTAAAGTATTATTTTATAAAAAAAGGCAAGGCAAGAAAAGGTAAGACCTAAAAGTGGCAACCCTGCATCGTCTGTTTTGCCAGTGATTGGACATTGAACGTCATTTTGTGTTTTCATTTGATTTCTGTCGTGAATCGTGATTAGATTTGGAATAGATTATTTGTTTTCTAGTTTTTCCGAAAATCAAGATCTCCAGAAATTAATATCTTAAAAACATCCAGCTTATTATCATCTAGTTTTTCTAAGGTTTTTTGTGAGTTTTAAAACTTTTTACATCATGCCGAATAAGTGTGTTGTATGTGGAAATCGCCGAAATAAAAACAGCACGTTTAGTTTCCATAGGTGAGAGCAACTTATAATTTGTGAAGGCATAATATAGTTTTAACATTACCTGTCTTTTCTTTTAGATTTCCAAAAGTAAAAGAGATTCGTAAACAGTGGGTACAGGCTTGTAAAGTAAACGAACAGGATATTACATCTGAGAGCCTTGTTTGTTCTAAACATTTCAAGGTTGAGGATTTTGATGCAAAAGTTTGGCCAAGGAATAAACTCGTAGAAGGAGTTGTACCTACTCCTTCCATTATATATGATCTATGTGGTATACCAAAAAAAAGAATTCATAATTTTTCATTCCATTATGTTTTCCAACCTCCTCTTGCCAGTATTAGCTTTTCCTAGGAAGTATATAAAATAACTGCTACAGTTTTGGCAAATGTGTTAGATTTTCCTTTCTTATTATTATATGATACAAATAATAAAAATTTTACTTATTTAAGTAAAGTTAGGCTGTATATGATAATACATAAAGATAAGGATGAATATATATATATTTATCATATTGTGCTCTTTAATAATATGTATTTTTGATTGAATATATTGTGGTGGGTATAAAAGTATCCAAATTTTACTTCATTTTTTGAAAAAAGGATTAAAATCTTATCATACCCAAACTAGTTTCATTGTTATGAAACATTATATTTTCTTTGTTATATGCAACATGTCACAAGAGAAGAATGATATTTCAATAATATTTTCAGGAAAATCTAAGAAGATTAAGCTTGACAATGAGAAAAATATAAAAGTTCACACTGGTCCCCAATCGATTGGTGAATTGGAATGGGTCAATCATGAGATTATAATAAAAGATGAACATGTGGAAGAAAAAAGTAACAATGGTCCTTTAAAATCAGGTAAAACTAGCAAGTTCAGAAAAAAAAATGATTCAATTAGCTCTACCCCCAATTATATCTGTTCATGACTATATCTTCCACAATTCAAAAGCAACTGATTAAGAGGTAAATACATTCCGTAAAAATTTATTTTGTGTTGAATCCGAGAGAAGGAATCCAAATGTACCAATGAATTATTTAGAAACTTTTAATGAGTCTTTGAACTGTAATAGTAAGATAAGCCCTTCTAAAACAGATAAATTAGGAATTGATTCCAAATTGAATTTCAAAATTAAGTTGGTTGATGATAAAATAGATGCAGATAATCTCTCTGATAATTGTATGAAAGAGATTGATTTAGCTATAACTTCTGAAGGTCAGAACATTCTTCTAATTCTTAATTACCTGTTATGTTGTTGACAGTTGATCCTAAATCAGTTCCTCCTGAAATTAAGGCAAGAACTTTGGTGAAAGCTAATATGAATATATCCTCTAATTGTATAGTAAGTCAGGTAATTTTGAAGCACTGTTATCCTCCATCAAATGTGGTTAGTTCAAAAACACTTTTAGCAGAAAACATAGAAAAGTTAGATAAAAAAATTATATCAAACATAAATTTGGTTCATATTAATGAAGATTTGAAAAAATCTTTTGGAGAAACTAGCAACAGTCATAAAAATCCCTTTATAAAGAATAATGCAGTCAGCAATGAAATTGTGATGGAAGCAAATTCTTCTGAGCAAGTAAATCATGGGACAATTAACAAAAACATCATCACTGTTTCAGTTCATGATCAGAATTCTTGTGAAGATGATAATTCAAATGTAAAGGAAAATTATCAATCAGATATTCCAGAAGTAAGACTTTCAAGTCTGGCTAATATTTCCCAAGGTATTTATTAATTATAGTCAATGCTTTGTTTTGTTAATGTATTGTATACAGAATTGTTATACTATAGTAACTTAAAGACATTTTGGTCACTTAAATATAAATTTTTACAACTCATTGCCACGAAATTGCAGCCTTCTATTCTAAAAAATGTTATTACTTTTAATGATTTTAGTTATTAACGTTATTGAAAGAATTACGAAAAAAAACTGTTTTCTGTTTACTGAGATTATTGCTCTTGGTTTAGTTAGGATTTGATTTATTTGATTTGATATCTGAACAGTTAGATTCTTAGTTATAATTATCTGTGAAATTAAGTAGATAATTCATTGTCCAAAAGACAAGCTCACACACATCCATTTTGGACCAATTTAAAGAGTTTTTCTCAACAAATACTGATGTGAATAGAATACTACAATTATAAGGTCTATACTTTGTTGAATAAAAATTATTATTAAATTAATGAGTTAAATTACGAAATTTGGGTTCGTAACTTTTTATCAATTGTTAGAATAATGCAACAATGTATCTGTTTAGAACTATGTACACTGGTCATAGTGGTCCGTGAAATGAACTGACTTCTTATTTTACAATACTTTTCAATATTTGTTTTAGTTGGTGATATTTCTAGAAAATTTATTATGAAATATATATATATATATATATATATATATATATATATATATATATATATATATATATATATATATATATATATATATATATATATATATATATATATATATATATATATATATATATATATATATATATATATATATATATATATATATATATATATATATATATATATATATATATATATATATATATATATATATATATATATATATATATATATATATATATATATATATATATATATATATATATATATATATATATATATATATATATATATATATATATATATATATATATATATATATATATATATATATATATATATATATTAATCATATGAAATGATTATCCCTGTGTGAGTTCATTTTTATAATGAGGGTTAAATGAAACACAATTCTCACAACTCCAATCATATATTATATATATATATATATATATATATATATATATATATATATATATATATATATAGTTGAATGTTTAACGACTGTAGATATGTATTTTCAGTGTTTAATTGGGATTGCAGTCTAGGACAGGAAAATCAGTTACCTCTTTAGTATTTTCCAAGCTTTCGAAAATGTTTATTTTCTTCTTCAGGGCTATAGTACAAAAATTAACAGTTTATATAGCAAGCCACTATAAAAAGTTTTTTCTTACAATTACTGTGAAGTTAGTCCGAAAGTACATTAGTTTTTTTAATTTTGAAAATAAGTACAAGTGTTCCCAAATGCATTGGGTTGGAATGTTACTGCATTCTACGTGCTAGATAGAAGTTGCTATATAAACTGTTAATTTTTGTACTATTTTAGCCCTGAAGAAGAAAATAAACATTTTGTTCGAAAGCTTGGAAAATACTAAAGAGGTAACTGATTTTCCTGTCCTAGACTGCAATCCCAATTAAACACTGAAAATATATATATATATATATATATATATATATATATATATATATATAAATCCATAATATATAGATTAGTTATATTCTTTAAGTATATAATATAATAATCATAAGCTGTATGCATAAGTTTTATCAGTTGCACTATATGTGAATTTCATTTTCAGTTGCAATGGAGTATGGTCCCACCCATTCTTCAATAGTTTCACAAAATGAAATGAAGACGTCAACATCAATTAATATTGCAGGAACAAATAATATTGACCTTATGAAAGATAAGTAAGTACTGTTAATATCTAGGACTACAAACTGTAATCAACACTTGTCAGAGTCCTTGTAGTCAAAAAAAGTGTTTTCTCAAAGTTGAATTGGAAGTATCATAAGATATATATTTTGAATAGCTTTCCGAGTTTGTTTTCCTATCTACTACAAGTATTTAGGATAGTACAGTTTCACAATATTTTTGAATTCTGCATACATTTACATTCTTTGTTTTATACACACTGCTTTACTACAAGATTATAGTCAAGGACCGGTATATTTACATGATTAAGTTCATCTCTAGTTGTAATTTGTATAATGTATCAGAAAGTTGTATCATAAAGGCTCAGCAACGTCAGTTGTGTTTCTGCCTTGAAATAGGTATTACCACTCAAAGCTCATGTTCATGATTTATGCTATTATTTCTTATTGCTTCACGGCAGTAATCATACTAGAGAGAATAACTGACAAAATTTTCACTTGGCCCCTGGACTGTGTAAACTAATTCAGTTAGATTTAATGAAAAAAAAAAGATTATTAGTCAATAATACAATAACTTGGTTTGATTATGAATTCCTTTTTCCAATGTATTGCTGTATTTCAGCACTGATGAGGACACTGATGAAGAATTGGGCCTCAATAGCCTTGAAGAATTGGAGCAGTTTTGGGAATTTATTGTAGAATTGCATGATTATAACAAGCAATTGATAAGAGCACAACAAAATAAAAAAAGAAGATATTTGTTACAAATAAAAAAATTTGAACATGATCTTCAACATAATTATGGAATAGAATTAGAAAAATGTGAAGAGGAAAATGATGAATCTTCAGATGGAAACCTAAAGATTCCATCCAACATTGAAGAGAAAAATGTGACTTTGAAAAATAATGAATCAATGGAGAAAGAATAATTTACTTGAATGCAAAGAAAGATGAATATGGGTCAGTTTTGGGAACTATTTTTCCATTTATTTTGATCCATATGTTGAAATGACCAAAAAGTTTACATTTTCCACTCAACACAATGGTCACTTCAAAGATTCGAATTACAATTTTGTGACCAGGTTGTGTTTGAGATATATATGGAAATTGAATGAAAATGATTTTGAAGTAGAATATACTTTACAAAAGGAGTCATGAAGATCTTTGCAACAGGTTTTATGACTAAGTGGTAAATAAATCTGTTGGATCAGTTTTGTAGCTGGAATATAAAAAGTATTGGAAAATTATGACAGAATTTTCAATAATTATTTTTAAATTTCTGCAGAAATTCTCTAGAATCTAATTCATCTAGTACAGGGGTACCCAACCAGTGTGTCGCGCCCTTCTTGTGGGGCGTAGGGTGATTCAAAGGGGGCGCGTCGTGCGACTTATGTTAATTAAATGTCCATTGCATGGTCATTCAGTACTTTAAACATGCTTGTTTTATTTCTATCGCATTTGCGTTGGGTACAAGGGGTCGTAGTATTTTAGCGTAAACTGGAGGCGCGTAGAATAATAGGTTGGGAACCCCTGATCTAGTAATAGAATCTAAACTAATATAAATGTCAATAAATGGTTTTATTTTCAAAGACCACAATTCAGGGTTTTGACATACGCATATAAATCACAAATAATGATATAATTTTGTCAATACAATTGAATATCTTAAATTTGCAGCATAATAACTCTGTTGATTAATATCTCCTATATTGCAGTAGTAACCCTAAAGTGAACTGAAGTAGCAACCCTAAATTAATTGATTGGGCCGATACTTGATGAAAATCTAGATATATAACTTAAATAAAACTAAGTAGTTTTTTGATTTTCACTATAATTAAGTTGAACATAACAATATTGTTTTGCCAACACAGTGGCTTCATCAGATGTAGATGATCAACTGAAATCAGTTGACTGTACTCAGTAAACTGAGTTAGTAAACTGTTTTATTTAAGTTAGTAACCCTAAAGTTAGTACGCTGTAGCAACTTGAATTCCCACCTTTGCATAATAAATCTTCATCAATATATCTGTAAAAATGAAATCTTCTATATCATCTATGCAAAACTTGAGCTAATCGAATTTTAGGAAGGAAATACCATTTGATCACGAATTAGCCTTCATAATTTCACCTTACTAAACAATGGCTGTGAAACCAGTTTGGATTGTTCAAACTTTTGCATTGGGAAATAAGATATTTTGTAGAAAGGAAGTATACCTCAACTCTCATATTATAATTTTTAGAATAATTTATCAGGTTTTAATTACGAGTTATTTATTTTATCCATTAAGTCATTTTCTCATTTATTACCTAATATTTGAAATTTTTCCACTTCTTTGACGTCATGATTATGATAATCACAGTTTATTGGGTGCATATTTGTTTATTATTTTTCATTAAAAATTCAATTTTTTTCTACACCTGGAATTTTTTACTATTTTAATTATTTTTATTTTAAATTTATTTAAAGGTTTTATTTAATAAGCAAGCCACTTTGTTAATAATTAAATTTTGGAATTTTCATTTATACTTTCCAGTTGACCTTCTAATGTTTTTTGTGGTCTAGTACAAATTCGGAGATGATTATAGAAAAGTATTTACTTGAAATTGACTCTTTATTGATCCTCATTACCGAAAAAACCCCTTGGAAATTCTAAATTAAGTCATACTCAATCTTCGTCTGCAAAATAAGTATGTAGCTAGAATACTTTGAAAACCAACAAGTGGATGTTTACTTCTAAACTATGAGGAACTGCGACACTAATGCAATGCGTGGATTGCATCAGTTGACGTTCGAAGTTGGCTGTGACGGTTCTATACAATTACATTCCCATGAGTGTTTTATGAACTCATATCTGAATGGGTCAACTTGCTTAAATAACATGAATTTTGATTAATATAACCATATATTAACGCATCCACATGTCATTATTTAAATCAACTTCTTATTTCAGTAAGTGTTTTAGGATGTTTAGTTTTCTATTTATCAAATGAAACGACTATATTTAATATTCCTAGTATACATAAGGATAGATTATATTTTTATAAATCCAAGAAAAATGATAAACCTGATAAGTAAATGAAGAGACAATTTGAATTGTGTTCAAAATATTCCTCTTGGAATATTCCAGATATTTGACTCGCAACAAAAAACTTCTGAAAAAACTATGATTTTCATAAATAAAATAATTTTCAGTTTTTTAAACACTTTGTTCTTTATTTGAATCATTGCACAATTAAATAACTTTAAAACTCATCTAGTAAATTGGTACCAATGTGTTAAATCCAATAACTTCAACCTGAAAAAGCATTTTGTAGGAATTTCATAATCTGCAAGGTGATAAACTTCATTGTCTCTAGTTCAGTCAAAATTTAAAAAACACATAGTAAGTCTGTAAAGCAGGAAGCTGAAATATTGAATGAAATGAAGGGATTAAATCTCTCAAGCAGTGTGGTGTGACGTCAACCAAATGAAAATGGCATAAAGAGGTGAGATTTGTTGAAGTTCAAACAACAGCCTTTATCATAGAATAAATAATTATTCATCCATGTTTTAGATATCTTGAAATTTCCCAATTTGACCAGGTTCTTGTAAATCCTTAAAATCAGATATTTCAAGATTGAAAGAGAATTTTATCCCGAGTTGACTACATGAGTCAGAAATGTTCCTGTTTTGTTAAAAATTCTGAAAGTAATTCTGAATATAAATTTGTTGCAAGTATTAATGGAGTTGTTCCTTTAAGTGAGAAACTGGGTTTGGTTCATGAGTCAATAATTTCCTTTTGGAGTGAATTACATGTATTGATGAACCAGGTCTTTTTTGGTAATTAATGTATGATAAAATATTAGTATATAGCACCGTTAGCTAATAGAAAATTGTGCAAAAAACTATTTGTGTTTTATCGTGCACCATCGGATTCTTCAGCTTCTCATTCTTATAAAAGCAACATTTTTTTTTGTTGAAGAACAGACTTTACTATGAATTATGTCTCTAACGATAAAGCAAGTACAACTCCTGTTATTTTTAAGAATTCTTTTTACAAACGAATTAAGTTAGTTTTAAAAAATAAACACCTTTATGGGGATGTCTTAATGTTGGTTTGTTTTTATGTTTAAAGTACTCTTTGATAAACTGATATTTGGTTTGATATTTCAGGAATCATTTCTAAAATTTTAATGTTTGAAATTATGTAATACAAATAAAAATATATCACGTAATATTTTACATTTTTTGTTAATTCCACAAGTTCTGGTTTTAATTGATCTAGATTACTCAGTTTCTATTATATATTGAACATCATTTTTCAAATAAGTCTATATATATATATATATATATATATATATATATATATATATATATATATAAATCCCAATCTTTTTATCTGCTGTTACATTTTTCTTATTGATCAATTCAATATTTGAGAATATCACCTAATGAGAAAAATATCAGGTCCCATATAAATTATATCAAAACTGTTTTTAATATTCAATAGCCAGCTACAGTAGAAATATTTGTGATTAATTTATTTCAAACATACAGTGTATAACATTTGTACAACTGTTTATTGACGACGGGAAACTCCCTTTAAACATCAATGAATCAATACAAAACAGAATATAAAAAATAATTGAATTATGATATACATATCAATATATATATATATATATATATATATATATATATATATATATATATATATATATATATATATATATATATATATATATATATATATAAAAGCATATATAGAATAACAAAAATATGTAAAAATTAAAAGAAATCTATGATCAGGATCAACGCGCTGATAACTAAAATTCATAAATGAGATTCGGGGATTACTGCAACAGCACATCGTTTAAACGATTTGAAATCTTGACTAAATCAGTCTCAACATGAAGGCAACTTATTTGCTAGCACCACAGATCCTGACAAAAAAAATTAGAAGCGTAATTTGACTGGTGCATAAAGACCTAAAATAGAGGTGTAAGCCTGATACGTCTAAAAGGACTTCAAATCTGATTCTTGATAGAATTAGATTTGGGCAATGCATAATCCCATTAACAATTTTATAAACTAGACATGTCAAAACACAATCTTCTAACCTGAATAGTGTGAAGGATGAATAGGACACGAGTATAGTCCTTGCCTAAATGAGCTGGCAGCTTCGCTTTAAAAGACAAGTAGCGTAAAAATTTCTTCTGAATGCTCTCCAAATAAGCTACATCACATTGAAACATTGGGGACCATATACAAAAAGCATATTCCAAAATGGATCACACCAGAGAGCAATATAGCAGCTTCAGAATATTAGGCGATAAACACGAATAACAAGTCCAAGCATACGGTAAGACTTATTTTCTTTAAAATTAAGCTTGTTATTCAATATTATAACTAATTCACGTACAGACAGAACCACTTTCAACCCAGTACAACCTAACTGATATTGACAGGGTAAAGGAGACATGACATTATGAAAAGTGATTTGCTGGCATTTATCAATGTTCCAAATGAAAATGTAAACTACGTCCATTTGACAATCAGACTCAAAAATGTCCTCCATGAAAAGTAAGAGATTAGAAATCGTTGACCTACCCCTTCTAAAGCCATGCTTTTCTTCACTAAATACTGGTGCTTCTGCAATTACCACTATAAATAATTGCAGAAGAGGCAATCCAGCTTTTTAGACATATTGACTTGAATATATATATACCTCTATAATTTCTGACTTGACACTTATTCTCGACTTAAAAATAGATATAACGAAGCTCTGCTTCCAAAATGATGGAAAACGACCAGAACTAAGTTGAATATATGACAAAGAGGACCAGAAAGGGCAAATCTAAATTTCTTTAAGATAATATAGGAACACTATCAGGACCTGAACTGAGGTTACATTTCATTTTTTTCAATTAACCCAAATATTTCTGATAAGGTAAACTGGCATGAATTAAGATTTAGGTGGTACTATAACATCATCAATGTAAACAGTTAAAAAAAAATCATTCCATGTCATAAATTTCATAAACTCATGAATCCCTCTTCTACTCTCAACAAATTTCCAGAAAAATTTAGGATAAAATTAGGAATTTAGGATTCTGAATGTTACATAGACTTTGAATTATTATTTTGAAAGATATTTTTTCTATTTGCTCTATCAAAATATCAAATATGGTTGTTAAATTGTGCTAAATTTCTTGAAGGAAATATCCAATGTGGTTCTTCCAAAAGATTGTTGGTATGCCAGATTGTTCAATTCATACAATTACCATTTTTTTGTTGTTCAAAAGTTAGTGTATTGAATAAGAGTTGATAATGATCTATTTACAAAAGTAACGGTTAAATTATAAGATTTTTAATGGAATTATATCTTTCCTTTCAAGTATGAATAAATGTCTTTAGATATTTTCAACTTTCATATAGAGTGGATTCTTCTATATATTTTTGGTAACCATATTTTCTTACAAGTTTGCAAATGGAAATATAATAAATTTAACTTTTTGAAAGAAAATAAGTTAGCAGCATTTGTCTTCATTCATCTGTTGATGATGCTATAGTGAATAAGCTTGGAAAATAGTAAACTGCATCATCATCTTGTAAATCTACCCATGATAATCCTTGATCTAACATTTGCTCTAATGCTTGCTTAGCTCTATCTTCTTTCCAAGATAGCTGACTACATAATGATTTTACAGAAATAAAACTTTGATTTTTAGTTGATAAAAGTTGCAAAATTGCTCCATGATCCATGCTCAGTTCTCCTGGCACTGAGTGTACCATATATTGTCCATTCCCTACTGAAACAACTGAAAATCCACTACCAAAAATTTTCAATTTTTGAGCAGCTCTTAAAAGATCATCTTTTGATATCTCTTGATGTAATCTGCTTTGGCCTCTTGCTTTGATAAGTTTTGATCTTAACTCATCCAAACTTATCAATCCACCATTTTTTGTATTTGTTGCTAGACAAACTTCAACAATCTGTATGGCAAGTTCATAGTAATAATCACCGATACCTAGCACTGACCAGAACCCTTTTCCACTAGACAAAGGATCAACACCTATAGTCGCACACATATCTTGAAATTGACGTCTGAACTCGCCGTTTTTTTTAATCTCATTTTTGTGTTTTGTTGCGAAATCTTCCAAATGTACCCTGAAAACCTCCAACTGTTTTGTCATTTGTTCAATTTGATTTTCTTGAATTTCATTTCCAATGTTCGTATATTTCGCTTGTTCTAGTTTATGCTTTTGAATAGCACCTAAGCCAACTCCTCTTCGCATTTTGTATTTATTTATATTGAAATTATGACTATCAGGAATAGCTGTTATTCATTATTAAAATATCAATTTTATTCCAGCTGAAAACATGTAATGTCAATCTGACAGTAACATTACATTCACAGAACATACTATATATTTTTTCTATGGTTACATTCAATCACCTGTCTATCATGGAATCTTGATCTTATGAAATATAAAAAATGATGACAATAAAATAAAACGCGTAAATAGCATAATAATTGTATGATAATAGCGTAACGATTAATAGAAATTTGATGCTAACAAATAAGGACTCGATGTATCGATAGTGTGTGATAGTTTTATTCGTAAGCTTTTGAACAACAACAATTCTCTTCTTTTTTCAGGACGAACACTCCTTCGACAGCTTTTGGCATACACTTGGGTTTTTTGCTTGTCGATTTCATGACCTCAAACGTGGAGAAGTCGCGAAATTTCGTAATTTTAGTTATGGCATAACGAATTTCCATGGGCGGAGGAATGCAAGCGTCGCCCATTTCCAAACAAACTCTGGCAGGTTTTTCAAAACATATTCTAGAAATATCGTCTGTAAAAGATATCACCTGTTAACATCATTCGATTCATACTGAAATAATTAATTGCGTTAACTATTGTAATAGAAGTTTCATTTCAGAAAAAAATTAAAATTATTTATTGAATATTGCCGAACATCAAGTCACTTGAAGTAACGAAATTTTGAAATTTTCAGAAAAAAATTTATGGAAAATTTCAATGTTGCACTCAATGTAAACAAAATTACCTTTTTCAGCAGAGTCAAAAAATTAGTAAAAGCAAATATTCTTAAGATGTATGGGTACATTGCATATTGAAGACTGCTCACATTTTCTCGTGAAGATATAACTAATAAAACTAACTAGAAAACTTTTCGAGTATATTTAATATACCTATTGCTTTTCTGCAAAATTTCAGAATTTGAAATCACAGAACAGCGGAAAGGTTAAACTATTATGTGATCCGATGTAGCAGCGTGTTTTATTCTAAACTGGAAAAGAATACTTCGAGATGGTCAGATTTGAGAATACTGGCCAAAGGATAGTGAAAGAACAGTATAAGAAGATTAATAATTAGAAAATACATTATGAATTGAAAGTTTATTTTTAGTTAACTATATATTGTATTATTATTTCGATTGCTTCCCATGAGGAGAGCGACTGAACTTGAATTCGCAATCATTAGGAATTTTGCTTCATCTTTTTTGCCTCCCAAAAATGCTTCATCCTCTCTGAATGCACTTTCTTCCGTTCATCTGTCCACTTTACTCCATGTTGACGATTTACTTTTTGCTTGAACTTTATATGTGCAATTTTATAGCGGCATTCAGTGCGATCTTCGAGATTTTTTATATTGATCTGTTGTAGATCCTCTTGGACCTCTTTTAGCCACTCTGTTCCGCATTTTCTATTCATAATTATATTGAGTAGTTTCTTCGGTATTCTGGACTGTTTCATTCTGAAGACATGTGCATAGAACTTTGCTCGTCGTTTTCTGATTTCTTCCGTTATCGTATTTGTCTTTTGATACAGTTCATTTTGAGGTCTTTTCATCCAAATACCGTTTCTATTGATTGGCCCGTAAATCTTTCTGAGAATTTTTCGTTCTTGTTTTTCTATTTCTCTAATTCTTGAATGGCCGCCAATAACCATTGTTTCAGCTGCATAGATTGCTTCTGGAAGAATCGTTGTGTTATAATGCCTCAATTTGGCGCCTTTCGAAATGCACTTTTTGTTATAGTGAGCCCATGTTACTTTGTAGGCCCTTTCGAGCTTGGTTATTCTCTGTTCATTAGCGATTCGATTTAAACCTGAGGACTGTATAACTTCCCCGAGGTATTTAAAGTGGCCTACTTGCAGAATTTCACCATGTTTTGTCATAAGAGAAGATTTATTTTTTGGTTTTCTTTCCATGTATTTGGTTTTATCATAAGAAATTTGTAACTCGGTTTTCTGCGCAATTTCATGTAGTTTTTCCACGGCGCGAATGGCTTCAGTTCTGTTGTCTGTGATGATAGCAATATCGTCTGCAAAGGCGAGACATTTGACATTTATTCTATTTTCTTTTTTGATGCCCACTTGTATGCCCTTCACGTGAAGTTCCCATTCCCTTATGATCTTTTCTAAAACAATATTGAAAAGAATTGGCGAAAGTCCGTCCCCCTGCCCCACACCGGTTTTGATTTCAAAGGGATCTGATATTTCACCCATAAATTTTACCTTGGAAGTTGTACCTGTAAGTGTCTGTTCTATAATTGTTCGGGTCTTTCGATCGATTCCAAATTCTTTCATGATTTCGAAAAGGGTTTCACGGTTTACCGAGTCATATGCTTTCTTGAAGTCAATGAATGTGATCACTGTATTTCTACATTTCCTCATCTGTAATATCGTCTTCAAAGTCCAGATCTGTTCAGCACATGATCGGCCTTTTCTGAATCCAGCTTGATATTCCCCAATTAGTGGATCCGCTTGGTGTTCTACTCTGTTTAGGAGTGCTTTAGAAAGTATTTTGTACGCAACCGGGAGTAAGGAAATTCCCCTGTAATTATTGATATTCATTTTGTCCCCCTTTTTGTGCAATGGATGTATCAACGCGCATTTCCAATCCTCTGGTATCTGTTCCGTTCTCCAGATTTCTGATATTTAATGATGAAGTTTTTGGGTCGAAGTAGTATCGTTCAGTTTCCAGAGTTCCGCAATAATCCCATCTTCTCCTGCTGCTTTGTTGTTTTTGAGTTGCTTGATAATTGCTGTAATCTCTTCCATATCAGGGGCTTGCGAGTCTGGATGCGTAAACCCCGAAAAGTCGAACTTAAGTTTTTCTTGGGGAGGATTGCAGTTGAGAAGGGTGCTGAAATATTCGGCTAACATTTTGCAGTTATTTTTTGTGTTAGTTTCCAACGCGCCATCGGATTTTTTGAAGCAAAGAGTGGGCGCTTGGTATCCTCGCAAGTTTTCTCTGAAAGTTTTGTAAAAATCTCTAGTATTATTATTAGTGAAATCCTTCTGTATTTCGTGACACCTATTGACTACTGTACTACTAACGCAACCTATTGACATTTAAAAACATCGTTCGATGATATTTGTCAAATAGACATTGCAATTTAGTAGATACCTACGGGTATAGAAGATATGTGAAATTTCGATGCTTGGTGTGTCTGTAATCCGAGAGAGGTGTTTTCTACTGATTTCTATAGATGGAATTGTAGAGTATTCATTACTCTACGATCTTCCACTTGAAGTCACAAGAAGATGATTGGAGGTTGAAATCGTTGCCTCACTTCGATGGACGTGGTGCGACTGACGAGTTCCTTGCAGAACGAAACATATATGTCTCGCACTTCATCAGGTGTGGCATCGATTTCAATATTTCTTTAACATTTATCCCTTGAAGGATAATGGAGACATGACATCGTACACGTTCACATATCTAGCTCTACTATAACATTCTCTTGATTGATGTAAATTTTTCAAATGAATGTTCTAGTGTTCATTTTCTTAAATATTTCATTCAGTGCCATATGCACAAACGATTTTAATTTCCTTAAAAATATCGCCGAATAGGCCCCTGAAATACGGGAATAAACGCGAGCGTACTACTAACGCAACCTATTGACATTTAAAAACATCGTTCCATGATATTTGTCAAATAGACATTGCAATTTAGTAGATACCTACGGGTATAGAAGATATGTGAAATTTCGATGCTTGGTGTGTCTGTAATCCGAGAGAGGTGTTTTCTACTGATTTCTATAGATGGAATTGTAGAGTATTCATTACTCTACGATCTTCCACTTGAAGTCACAAGAAGATGCTTGGAGGTTGAAATCGTTGCCTCACTTCGATGGCCGTGGTACGACTGACGAGTTCCTTGCAGAACGAAACATATATGTCTCGCACTTCCATCAGGTGTGGCATCGATTTCAATATTTCTCTAACATTTATCCCTTGAAGGATAATGGAGACATCACATCGTACACGTTCACATATCTAGCTCTACTATAACATTCTCTTGATTGATGTAAATTTTTCAAATGAATGTTCTAGTGTTCATTTTCTTAAATATTTCATTCAGTGCCATAAGCACAAACAATTTTCATTTCCTTATATATATATATATATATATATATATATATATATATATATATATATATATATATAAAGTATATATACAAATACCTTTGCATATAAATAAATATATACAAATTTATATATTTCTTACCACTGCAATCCAATAATGGTATCATCGTTCTGCTGGAACTTTTTTTAGAATCCATACAATATCCGGTCTCTGAGAAATCTGTAAAGAATGTTCCAACTTAATAGTAACATCACATTTTGGAAAGAGATAAACTCGGGTTAAATGCATAAGTAAATAACTCACTCGAACAATCATAAGGTCCACTTATAATTCTCACACTTTTCTTCTTCATCGGCTGGCAGTCACCAGATTCTGTAACGAACAAGGTTATAATACATTAGGAATTAATATAATATATTAGTAAACATATTTGTTAGCAAGTAATGTGAAATGTTGTAATCAATATAAATAAGGTGAGTAAAATAACAAAATTAAACGCTGCAGATGAGACTGTTCCGAACCTGCACAATTTTCAGGCGATATTTTCCGAGGCGTTCGTGAAAAGTAACCTATTCATTTATTCTTCTGTTGAATATTTTGAGGTGAATGAGATATGCTTAAAAAAATCCATAAGTTATTTTAGTAGCCTTTGAAAATTTCACAACCTAATAATGGTCATACCAAATGTATGCTCGACTATATTAGATGATATCCCAGAACATATTTCTATCTTAGGCATTTGGAAAGCTTGAAAAGGACTGGGCAAGATAGGTCCATAGTCTAGCCTATTCTGAGCTTGAGACGCCTAGTGTATATATTTTGGACTAAGTGATAAATGAGTTATTATACATAATAACTGGGCATTATGAAAAATTACCAATGAGAGATGACAATTTGATAACTTCGAAAAATTCAAATGCCCGGCATTAAACATAATGTCCATAATCTATGGGGGAAAGTAATAAAAAACCATGCTTCATTGCTATTATCTTTATTTTTGACATACAATTTATGATTTATCATTTGAAAACAAAAATAACATGAACTTAATAAAAGTCACACTGAAATACTGAGACAAAAACAAAAATTTCACGTTTCTTCGATTTAAAAGGAACTAAACTATGAACAATTTCAATATTTTTGCCCTTTGACAAATTATGACAAAAAATTGACTCATAATTTAAAATTATCAACTAGGACTTCTTCATTTAGAATTCTATTAAATTCGAAGATAGATATTCAACAATTTTTAATGTTTCCGGCCCTAAAGTAATATAATTCCGTTTTAAAAACCAATACTGCAACGAAAAACCCTGAAAACACATACACTCCATCTAAAAATTGAACTCAATTTAGAAGACAACTGAAATCGAAGTGATCATAAGCGATCACCACTTAAAAATAATGAGAACAGTAAATGTTAAATTTACTAAAAGACAACTTACTCTCCACGTTATCTGGAATTGTAAACCCGTCTTCAATTTTTCTATTATTTTCAAAGATGACGAACGCATCATCTAAACTACCAAAGTACGGGCCAAGTGCGGCCCTTCTGATTTTGTGCAATGTTTGGGAACATCGTAGACCATTGCACAAAGTTTCAGACCAATTCAGAATGCTTTTCTGTGACTTTATGTGAGCGATTAACCATTGGTAGGGGTATATAAAGCTGTATCCGTATCAGGCCAACTTAAACGTAGGGTGGATAGGATGAAGCATCTGGGAGCCCTCATCGCCAGAAGACTGACGTGGATACCACACCTTGACTACTGCGCAGCCAAAGCCAAACCTGTGTAGAGTCAACTATATCCGCTGATTAACCGACAGAGCCACCTCAGTGCATCCTCTAAGATCAGGCGATGATATATGCGTTAAGCCTGGGACAACGCCGCGAGGTGCCACATCCAGAGACTGAGGTGCCAAATCACTGCGGATGGCTATCGACGCCCCTTGGTACGTAAGGAACTCCCAGACCCATCTAGGCCTAGAAATGACGAGTGCATTGGAAACAACCCAAGCGACTGCTGCGGCAACTCACAATCCAAATCTGAATTTTTGAGCAGAGTAAGTCAATTACTGTTTCACACGTGTAACAGTTTTTCGCAAGCGCTTCGTAACTTTTGGTAAGTTGGTAACTTTTAACTACCTATTTAATAAGTGAAAGATATTATTTTTTTTACCTGAACACATAATTGTACTTGAAGCACGACTACGGTTGGTCCTTCCACCTGAAACAGACATCATCATTCGAAATATTCACAACTTCATCCTTGAAGACTTACATTGTGTTGATCGGGATTCAACAGGTACAGATTCCCGCTCGTGATACTGACCTTCATCATGATTAAAATATTGAAAATTGAAATATTTAGCTATGTATAAATCTGTACTCACATGAAATATTAACTTTCAAAGAGCTGCAAGCTGCGTCGGCGACATTGTAATTATTTGCTAAAAAACATATTCTCATTTTATTTCGTGTATTATAAGGATTACCAGTTGTCAAATAATGGAGTATAATTCAATAAGTTTTTGAATTAATTTTGTTTATTTCCCTAATTTAGGATTCAAGTATTCTCTTTATATCTTATTTTTGCGTTTTGTCATTTTTTTACAGGCATTAGTATTTTTTTATATACGATGTGAAAACTAGAGAACATCTGCCCTCTGCCTTATTAAAATAATATATGGATAATATTTTTATGATTGGAGAAAATTTCTTTTTAAGACCTTTGAAAATCTTAAGACCACCTTTTGGCAAATAGAACTTTTTTACCATGTTAAATACTCTGTTTTTACCAGTTTTTTGAAATGTGGGAGGTTCTCGTGTCATATAGTTTTTATAATATTTTTAGCAATAAAAGGCTTTTTTGATTGAGAAAATCTTTATTTCGATTGAAAGTTGCAATCTGCAACGGAACGTCAGCTAAAATGAAAATTCTTTCAATCAGGAAATTCTGTTATTGGTGAAAATATTATAAGAATTGAACATATCCAAGAGACAATTTATATATAAATATATATATATATATATATATATATATATATATATATATATATATATATATATATATATATATATATATATATATATATATATATATATATCACAACTTTGTCAAAACTCCTCGAAAGTTTTGACAAAGTTGTGATATACAACGAAACGTCAACAAAAATAAAGTTTTTCATATTAAAAGAAGCCTGTTATTGTTGCTAAAAACATTCAATATATATGTATATATATATATATATATATATATATATATATATATATATATATATATATATATATATAAAAAGGAAAAATAAATATGTACCGGGTGTCTTAATAAGAATGGCTCTCGGCGATATCTCGAGTACCGTATATAGTACATCATAGGGACAAAAAAGTTATGACAAAAGTGACCTGAAGGAAAACCTGGAAATCATTTACAGAGTTGTAGATCTACCGTTAGAGGGTGTAAGTGAATAATACCAAGCATCAAAAAATTAATTTTTTATAAATTGCCTAAGAAAGATGAATTCCAGCTACCATTAGAGAACCATAACTCTGCTCAGATGATTTATGTGAACTCAGTCTTTTTGAAGAGAGCTATTTTCCATCAATGTAGGACTTTTAATTTAGAAACAACGTCATGAGAAACAGATACGCTAGAGAGCGTTATTTATTAATTTTTTCAAATAGAGTTATCCTTGGAAAATATTTAATGAAAACATGCATCCTTAATTATGGATCATAAAAGTCATTCTTCCTTTAGATAGAACTTACTTAGGCTTTACTGAATGGATTTGAACATTTTTTGACTGCTCAAAATTGTATTTCCTTGTACATATTAGGTACTGTTGCTCTCACCGGGAAACTGCATTCATTTACATGTAAATATAAAATTCACTTGAAAGTGAAATCTAAGATGATTCTCACGAACGAAGAAGCATATTATATGATAGGCATTTACTTTGAATATATGAGTAATACTACTGTTGCTGCTAGAGTGTATGCAATACAATATCCTCAAAGACGTCATCCCGGTAGTAGAGTTTTTGTCGACTCGTACAACGTTTAAGAACGAAGGGAAATGTTCCATTACTTGTTTTTCTTATATATTTTCACTTCAACTTACATAACGCACTTTCCCAGTGAGAGCAACAATATTATTGAAACAATAATTGCAGCCATCATTAATAATATAACAAGGAAATTGAGGAGTCAAAAAATGTTAAAAATCCGTTCAGTAGAACCTAAGTACCTAATTTACATTTAAAGGAAAAATGCTTGATATTTTTAAAGATATTTCGGGATAGAAAAAAGATATTGACATGCGGTTTACGATATTGAGTTGGTAATTTGGCCTTCTTTTATATTCCATAATTAAAGATGCATGTTTGCATTTGACATTGTCCAAGGATAACTAGTTTAAAAAAAATAAATTAATTGCGCTCTATAGCTTATATGTTACTAATTACGTTGTTTCTAAATAAAAACTAAGTACTACATTGGTGGAAAAGAGCTCTTTTAAAGAAGACTGAGTTCTGGGTTCCAGGCGTTTTTCATGTTAAGGTTCTAACTCTCCATCTCCTTACTTGATAAAATAGACTATTATTTGATAAGATAGACTAAAACTTATGAAACCAAATAAACCGAATTTCTTGAGAAATGCGATAATCGTATTTTAAATGCATTTTAATCAGACAAAATTCGTGAAAAATTAATTTAATAATTTTTGGTATTCAATTACTCCCTCTAGTGGTGAATCTACAACTCTGTAAATAATTTCCAGGTTTTTGTCGATGTCACTTCTGTTTTAATTTTTTTTCTCTAAGCTGTACTATAAACTGTTCTCGAGATATCGCCGAGAGGCATTCTTATTGGGACAGCCGGTGCAAGTATATACACAAATATTATATAAAAATATATGCACACATACATATAGTTGTTGTGCTAACAACACTGAATGAAATATTTAATCGAAGTCACACCTGACAGAAGTACAAGACAGCTCTTTCTTTCTACGAAAACTTCGGATTCATAAGGTGGTTGGAGATTGAAATCGTTGCCTCACTTCGATGGACGTGGTGCAACTGACGAGTTCCTTGTATAACAGCTGTTTTGTACTTGCATCAGTTGTTGCATCGATTCTAATATTTCTTAAAATTTATCCCCTGAAGGACAATGGAGGCATCACATCGTACACGTTCACATATCTAGCTCTACTATAACATTCGTTTCATTAATTAGAATTTTTTGAATGAATGTTCTTATATATATATATATATATATATATATATATATATATATATATATATATATATATATGTATATAAGGGTGCCCCAGACTATAAGGGCAAAATTTTTTTTCTCACAAATTGAGATACACATACCCTCTTATTTTGTCCCATTTGATATTAATAATTGGAATATGGAATAATTAATATTATTAAAATCGGATAGCGATAACCCGTGCCGACTTGAAGTCAAACTTTGAATATGAAAGTTTGTATGGAAACCTTGCCGGACTAATTTAACTTAATATTCATTTTATAGATGAAACACTGGCAGTTTAATTATTGTATTATATTTATTATGTATTATCCATATTAATCATTTAAAAGACATTATTTATTGAAACCTTGCCGGACTAATTTAACTTAGTATTCATTTTATAGATGAAACACTGGCAGTTTAATTATTGTATTATATTTATTATGTATTATCCATATTAATCATTTAAACGACATTAATCATTAAATTTTCTTTTTAAGGTTTGTTTTTTATAGTTACGACATATTTTGAAAAGTATACGTAACGTAAAAAGTATAGGTAACGTAATAAATTTTGTTTTTTTTTCTCGTCAACTGTGATAAATCATGAACGTCTTGCATCAAATTAACAACTCTTTCAGCCGTATCATTAACTGCTCTCAGAGAGTACAACTTCATTTTAGCGTTTTGAACCCAAGGATTTGCAGGCCACGAATTGGGAAAGTCCATGAGAAAACTGTGATCAATTTTGAGTCTCCTGAAAAGGATCTGCTGTTCATGGAAACAAAGTCATTGATGTTTTTTCCGAAAAGAGGCCCTCTTAGTTCTACTCTCAATGAAATGTAGCTTTTATTGTGGGCCGATCGATTTTCTTTGGCCAAATTAGCAACTATTTTAACTTTACTTTTTTTGTTAATATCATCGACAAATAGAGAAAAGATAGAAACTTTGTCTGCAAAATACCACAAATGCTGGCAAATCTTCTGTGTAGCCGAATTTAATATAATAAGTTTTAATAGTAGGTATCTGGCTGTTTGCTCTCAATTGGAATGGGCAAATCTTCTTGTAATTCTGTTACTTTAGAATCAGAAGATGAAGTTTCTTGTTATGGCTTATGTGAAGACGTTGAGGGTGTTATGGATGCCAAATAAGTACCCAGTCGCTTTTGCTCCCGGATTGACGTCCTTAAAACAACAAAATTAGAGGGGATTCATCGAAAAAATAAAATATTTAATACTGTTGGCGTTTACTTGGTGTAAATCCATTATAATTGAATATAACTTAAATTCAAACACTTGAACTTATGATTTACATTTCATTGACTACATAATTGACCTTGCGAATATTACGCCAGTTTCGTCGTTACAAACGACTTCTTCAGATGCTTACAGAATAATGTACATTATGCATACAGAATAATGTACATTATTCTGTAAGCATCTGAAGAAGTCGTTTGTAACGACGAAACGCGTCATGCTATGTAGTCAATAAAGTGTAAATCATAAGTTCAAGTGTTTGAATTTAAGTTATATTCGAAAAAATAAAACTTCAATTTTTCTAGGACACCCTTGTAATTTAAACAGAAATATTATGAGTTATCGGCAAAATAGGAGGCCATTATGGATAAATTTTCACCAATTTTTTAATCTGGTCTATATTTCGACTATGGTTATAGTCTTCATCAGGACTCTAAAGACAGATGCTAATAACAATATTACTCTTTGGCTGTCCCATGGGTGGCTGTCTCAGTCTCATTGTGGGTTCTTTAGTAATGTCTTCCCTTATTAATACAAGTGTTCCAAATTTAACGTTCAATTTACACTTTTTATATCAATATGTAGATAACCTCATCCTATGTCTACCTCAAAATAAAATAGAAGATATTAAGAATGTTTTCAACTCCTATGATGAATATATTAAGTTTACTGTAGAGATGGAGACTAATAGATCTGTGCCGTTTTTGGATACCAGAGTGGTTAAATCCGAAGGAAACATTATCAAGTTGGATTGGTATCAGAAGCCGTCTTCTTCAGGCAGATATCCGCACTTCCAATATCAACATAATGTAAACATGAAGCTAAATATAATCAATCAACTCAAGAATAGAATTATAAATATTGTACACACAGATTACTGTCAGAGCTTACTGTCCCGTCTAGAAGTGATCTTGGTTGACAATGAATATCCAAAAACACTTGTAAAGAAGATCCTATGTGGTACTGTCATTAGACCACCTGACCTACTTAGATCTGACCCACCTCTACAACTGACCTTGATACAGGGCATAACATAGGCTCACAAGCTCCATTAGTCAAATACAGATCTTTGCTATATTTCCCTTCCCTCACGGCAAAACTGTGTCACATTTCAGGGAAATAGATGAGCTAAAACCGACAGAAGTGTTTTTACAAGACTAAAAGGTACTTCCATCTCTAACATCAGATTGCATCTACAGTATTCCTTGCTTAGATTGTGAAGGAGTTTAAGAATAACTCTTCATAAATGTGATGTAAGACTTCGCCCGGATAGATGTGCTTTAGCACTATATTCCTCAAAAGAGGGACATCGCTTTGACTTTGAGAATTTTGGAATACTGCATGTGGCTGGTAGTTACCAAAAAAGGATTTTATTTGAAATGGCCACCATAAATAATAACACTAATATTATTAATAAGAAGACGGACGTTTCTAGTCTTAGCTGCATTTACAGTTATTTAATTTCAAATCATTTTAAATAACCTTCGCAGACAATCTACAATTTTAATAGAGTTTTTGTGTTACGTGCTCGGTATGACATTTGTTGCTACAGTGATTTACTCTCTCGCCTTCTGTGCTTTTTCGTTGACATTTTTCTTTGCTCCTGTCAGCCCTGTTCTATTGTTTCTATCGTTGTTTAGTTAGTTGTTCAGAATTTTTATATTATTATATTATACATCTTATTAACATTAATATCCAGGTTCCTATACAATATCATATATATTTCAAGTACATACACTCCTGTTTATGGCGTTGGCCAAACTTTTTACCTAGTTAACATCTGTTATTTTAGAGTCCTGATGAAGTCGTAATATAGACCAGGTTAACAAATTGGTAAAAATTTATTCATAGTGGCCTCTATATATATATATATATATATATATATATATATATATATATATATATATATATATATATATATATATATATATATATATATATATATATATATATATATATAAATATATATATATATATATATATATATATATATATATATATATATATATATATGTATATATAAGCTAAGATATAAGTTTGAAGTGTCAATAGAATTGTTTATATTAATTTTTGTTTCCTTTAGAATATTTGCGAACTATTTCTGTTCAGTCTCATGGAGCCAAATAATAACTTATATTTCACATTCAATTCTAAACCTTAATTCTAAGAATAATTTAAGAAACAACCATTTTAAGAGCTAGCCGAAATTAAAGTTAAATTTCACTCCAGAGTAATCTGATCTCTGGAAGCAGGAACATGACAATATATATATATATATATATATATATATATATATATATATATATATATATATATATATATATATATATATATATATATATATATATATATATATAGATATATACTCAATTTTTTGTTTTACAACAATATCACAAAATTCTTATAATATTCCATATTTTAACGAAAGATAAATAATAAAACTAAAATTGATAATTTAAGTTGCAATACATACTTACTAATTAGAGAACACACGCATGATTTATTTCGAAAAACAGGGATATCTTCGTTCTTTTGGAATTTTACCTCGTGATTACCTCTCGAAAACTCACAGGATGGACATGGGTATTCTCTATCTTTTTCCTCAGAGAATCGGACAACACTTGTCAATTTAGACGTATTAGTCAGCTTCGATTGAGTGCTCGACACTCCAGCGGAAATGGGCATACAAAAATTACAAACACACGCCACTGAGGCTTGTTCATGAGACGCCAATGACTCGGTTTCCAGCTCAACGTCATGTACGATAGGACTAGGTAGAGATTTTGTCTGGATTGATTGATTTTTATTCCTTTTGAGTCTGAACAGGAGATGAAAATTAAAATAGAACAGCATTATCCATTAAAGTAAACAAATTTTTCGTCTGAGTGGGCCCACAAAAATGAATAATAAATCATGTCGTTAAAAAATGTATAAAATGTTACTGTTCAGTTTAGTTACTCTTCAGCTTATGAGATAAAAAAAATAACCATTTTTAATAATTATTTTCAGGAAATTCTTTGTTTGAATACGCATCAAGTCTGTGTCTATTTTTTTCTATTATGTGTTTTTAAATAAACGTGGAGTGATGGCTGAAAACTATTGGAAGTTGTTGCTACTTTATAAGCGATTGCAACCTTAAAAGCCATAAGGAAGAAATAACCCAATGTGAAAGTGTGGCAAAGTAAAATAGCATAGGAAATAAAATGGCTGGGTATTATAATCTCTGTTACATGTTAGCAGAAATATAATATAAATGACGAATGGTAGTGGGTGATTTGAAAAAGTCGAAAAATTTATTTGCACATTGATTAACAGGTCTCGCTTAAAGATAAAGCGAGAGTTTTTGGAAGCAAACTCAGATTGGATGATGCAAAATATGTACGAATATCTTGCATTCTAGGATTAGGTTAGGAACAGAAGTGTAAATGAGAAATAAGATATGATCGATTCGATAATAACAACAGTCTGAAGCAGATGGACCATGGAAATATAAACTTGAGAATTTGAGAAATCTATATATTTGTCTAAATCAGCAGTTCCCAAACTTTTTTGCGCTCCAAAAACAATTATTGTGTTAAGTTTCATTTTAACATAGTAAGTATATCCATCTGAAAATATAAGAAATTCCCAAAACTGTTTGTATCATACTGGACAATGAAACGAGGAAAAATAGTTATCATCACTTTTTCTCCATATAAAAAAGAGTCAGAAGAATCAATGAAAACAGAAATTGGAAGAATTTAACAAGGAGAGACAGAGGGAGGTAAAAAGAAAGAAGTCGGTTTTGTCGTTCAAAAGGATAACACCAAACCGACTTGGCTAAGAGAAAGAATAGAAAGATAGCTAACAATGGTAATTTTTCACCAGAATGTACAAGAATGAAAATAATATCCCTTGTTTTCACTACCATAGAATATACTTGGATTTGAGCGAAGGATGGATCGCCAGATCTCACTGTGGGAATTGGGCACGTTATAGATATGCTGGAATTGATTGACGGATTGGCATTGACGAGGACGAAGAGGCAGTATTTGTTTGCGAGTTTTTTTGCAGCAAAAATAGAATATGTTCATCATATCCCATCTTGCCCAATAGGTTACCCTATCTAGAGGCAAGATGAAGTGTTAGTCTCCTATGAAGTCTTTATGCTCAAAGATTGATTATCTAAGTATAATTCTGAGAAAAGAAAAATCCAAAATAACTAAAAACATGCGTTTTATTGCGCTTCCTCTTCTTAATCTTTGTTGATTTCAACTGGTCAAATGGTTTTCAACTGGTTCACAACACAGTGCCCAGTTTTGAATTTCTGATGTAGATTGTGAAAAAACATTCTAAATGTTATTTATTATATAACGAAACAACCCTTATTGATAAGATAAAAGGAAGTTCTAACGGAAAGAAATAGAGGGAAGAATTGCCAATGGAATTTTCAAAAACCCCCCAGAAAAAAATATTTGTATTTTCAGTGATTATGATATTCGGCTAGGAGTTTTTGAGAATCATCTGAAAGTTACAAGGCAATAGGTCTCCCCTCCATCGATTCTTCCGATATTTTAATTAATTCCATCAAACGAACACCCTTTTTGTAGATGAACTTAGAATACGTTTTTAGTGTTTAAACTTGTGGCATGGGGACATGATTAGCGTTAGCACGGAAAATATTTTTGAAGTATCTGAGGAAAAGAGAAGATTCAGCAATTTACTTACTTTGAGGGTGCACAGGATACACGTTTACTTTTTGTTGCACAACTATTTCACTTTCTAAACTGACATCACAAGTGCTAGGACCATGTGCAGATGAATCATCGTCGATAATTGGACTGAGACTCCTATAATATGATAAGAGAAAGTTGTATGTTTCACATATTAAGAATGATACCGGTATGGAATGTTTATGTAAGTAGTTCAAATTTATATTTGTTTTACGAACAAGAAAACATGATAAATATGTGTAGAACAAAGGCTTGGATAACTGATGTGCCTTTTGTGAAGCCGAATTCGACTTGCAGAATAGGTACGGGCGTTTGTCTATGTTTTTGTTTTTAATGGCTGAAAAGATAAACATAATGAGCAATGCGCAATATTACACATTAAAGCGACGATTGATGAGGCCGATACTTGGAGAAAATTAAGATCCATAATGAAACAATATTTAGAATTTTATCATAATTTAATACAAATACGAATGACCACGTTTCGAAGTACTACTTCTTTATCATATTTCGACCCGCGAACGATTTTAGAACTAGTTTAGGGAATTTTCAAATCACGGTTGTTCTCATCGAATAATATGCCGTATACCGAAACTATCGTGAATGCGCAAGTCAAAAAAAGTTAAAAGTTGCCAAACTATTGTGAATGCGCAAGTCCCGAACTTACAGTTCTAGATTGATTCTTCGAACCGGTAGAACCAATTCCGAATCGATTCTGAACCAGTCTCAGTTTATCCGCGAACACAGAACTGTAACTAAAAGTTCGGAACTGGATGATCCGCGAACGCCAAAATTCAAACTGCGCATGCGAATAGTTCTGAATCGGTTCAGAATCCTTACCGCGAACAAAGCTAATATAATCAATATGAAAAACAATCACGTTCTAAAAAAATAAACATGTTCCGCAACTAAAAACGAAGATATAACTAGAAATATATTCCATTGAAAAGAAATAGATCTACAACGTAGATAATCGATCTAATTATCAAGTGTTGTGTTACACTTTTATATTTTCAGTTTGCTCACTTTGTATCGAAATAGTGAATATACTCGTATTGACTATTTATTTGTCCCTCTCTTACCGTTTTCTTGTACATGGGATATATGCAGGAGATACTTCAGGTGAATTTTCCATGACGGATATTGTTGTCGTTTGGTGATAGAACTGAGAACAAGGACAATTTGATGGTGCATTGGGCGACGGGGATGATGGGGGAGTTACTCTTCTAACTGGTGGATTTACAGATCTCAAGTTGGCTTGAACAGGCGACTGCATCTAAAATATTCAAAATATATTTATACGTACACTGTTAATGTGGTCCTTATTTGTTTATATCTGACGTACAGAATTACTCGAAAATGATATTAACAGATCGAATACATGCTTCCAAGGATGAAGAACTTTATTCTCGAATATTTCAGAAATTTATCACTTCTGGAGTATTGCAAATACATGCCATTATACATAAGGCATTTTATTTGGAGTAGTTTTTCACTGAATCCACTCCTTATTATTTCTCTTCCTCGGCCCCTTGCCCCCCCACACTTATATACGCCACTGATGATATTAATATCAATAAAAACAAAATGAAAAATAAAATATTCTCTTCACTTTTCCTTATTCTAAATCCAATTATACTTCATAAGAATTGGATTTTAATATAAGATATATATCGAGACAAAATATATTTATGTTGATAGATTTTATTATCAAATAAAGTCTAACTTGTATGACAAAAGTAGATTAAAAAAGACTTTTTGATTTAAGCGAAATATAAACATAGTACGAGGTAATTGTAATATAAGAACTATTAATTGAATAAAGTGGAAAAAGCTATAATAGAATGTGATTCAGAAGTTACCTCAAACTATCTCAAGAACAGTTAAAGGCATGAAAAACCAGTCAAATAAAATTTTCACAGAATTTCATTCTTTACAAATTCCATTATGTATGCAAAGCAAGAAAGCAGAGATCACGAGATATGTTTTTTGATATCTCTCACCTTGAATATCTGAGAGCGTTCTAACTCTATCTTCATTCACATTGTCGTAATTGAATTCTGACTCAACATTTGCATTACTAAGATGAAGGATTTAGGATAGAAGATTTCTATACAAAAATTCAGGTTATTTTGTATCGAGATTTGGGTCAATCCAAGGTTGACCCTGTTCTTGGTCTAAAATGACTGTACTATACCGTCCCATCTGCCCAATAAAGAGCTATATCTCGTGGTGATCTTTTCGTCCCAGTTGTTACTTTTGATGCATTCATATTTCCGGATTATTTTCATATATGCTGAACACCGTAGTTGTAAAGCACTCTATTCTGCCTCATTAAAAAGCTGTATGTCACAGGGGTCCAATTTGGAGGATAAGTTATTATTTCTTATATATATATATATATATATATATATATATATATATATATATATATATATATATATATATATATATATATATATATATATATATATATATATATTAAGTAAAAGAAGAAACTTACGTTGAAAACCTACACATTTTTTTATATAACAGCCGTTTACATATGTTTCAAGGTTATTGCCTATCGTCAGAACGGCGTAGTTCAAGTTAAAGATGAAAGTACTTGAAGAGATATATAAAAAATTAATATATAAAACACGAAACACAGTTTCGTATACGTTTTATACACCCAAAACATTTGGGAAGAGTCAACACAACGTTGCAGACGACAATGAAATATCGTCCGGCTATTATGAGACTTTTATAGCTTCTGGAACTACCCAGATAATCTTAACGATAAAATAATTATTCTAAGAATTATATTTAATGCAGGCAAACTAAAATTAAGTAAAAGAAGAAACTTACGTTGAAAACCTACACATTTTTTTATATAACAGCCGTTTACATATGTTTCAAGGTTATTGCCTATCGTCAGAACGGCGTAGTTCAAGTTAAAGATGAAAGTACTTGAAGAGATATATAAAAAATTAATATATAAAACACGAAACACAGTTTCGTATACGTTTTATACACCCAAAACATTTGGGAAGAGTCAACACAACGTTGCAGACGACAATGAAAGGGTTTTCAACGTAAGTTTCTTCTTTTACTTAATTTTAGTTTGCCTGCATTAAATATAATTCTTAGAATAATTATTTTATCGTTAATATATATATATATATATATAAATTTCCAATAATCAGAGACGTTAGACAGGGAGACTCGTTTCCCCCAAATCTGATCTCAGCTGCTTTGGAGTGTATGTTCCAGAAGCTGGACTGGAGCGAGAAAGGAATCTAGATAAATGGCCGCTACCTTAGTCAATTGAGGTTCGCTGACGATATAGTCCTGTTCTCCCACGATGCTACCGATCTTCAAGAGCGTATCAATGAACTGAACATCGAAAGCAAGGAAATATGTCTGGAAATGAAAACCGCAAAAACAAAAATGTTGCTGAATCTTTTCTGCACCAGAGAGCAAATGGAGGTGGACGGATCCTTATTAGAAATAGCATCGTCTTACACATATCTGGGACAGATTGTCACGGGAGACGGGGATATTACACCAGAGATCATGCAACGAACCAGAACAGCAAAATTGCTGTTCGCTGTTTGCTGCTAAAGAGCAAATTGTTTGACCAATGCGTATTAACAGCGATGACCTACACCAGCGAAACTTGGACCTTGAAATCTGTTCACGTCCAGAAGGTTCAAACAACCCAGCGGAGTATAGAAAGGTATATGATGGGCATAACCATACAAGATAGAATACGCTGCAGCTGGATAAGAGGCCGAACAAAGGTGATGGATGTCGTGGAGTGTGTAAAAAGGTGAAAGTGTAAATGGGCAGGCCATCTAACCCTAACAAGAGATGAGCGTTGGTCAGTTGTTGGAAGCCCAGATACAGGGTAAGACCAAGAAAGCGCCGCCACGATCGCTGGTATAAGGAGCTTGTGGATTGGCTGAGCGTTGACTGGAAGAGAGAGACTGCCGATAGGGAATCTTGGCAAAGACAGGGGTAGGTCTTCGTTCTGCAGTGGACGGATAGAGGTTGATGATGATGATTATGATATATATATATATATATATATATATATATATATATATATATATATATATATATATATATATATATATATATATATATATATATATATATATATATTAGTATATTATAAAGGGTCTATTATAATGAGTATGAGGTTTTTTCTGAGTTATTGCTTCACTATTCAACTTGGTATATATTTATTTGATTTGATTTTGTGGAGTATGAGCTCTTATTAAATCATCAGGGGTTTAAACAATCAGGTTTCAATATTTTTGCAATGTTTGTACTCAATCTTGAAATATATATTAGGGGAATGTAATTATTTTCGTTGGATCTACTTTGTTTTGACTGTAAAGTATTATATAATTTATGAATTCTGTTTTTCATTCATGATTTTGTTGATAAAATTTAAGGGGTAATTAGTTTTCATGAGAAGTGTACGAACTTCTTCAAGTTTTTCATGTCGTAAAAATGTTGATGTTAATTTACACATCTCATATATATATATGGTCTCGACATAAACCTTTACACAAGTGGAAATGTTTTTGTCTACTGGGAATTGCTGAGGACGGGAAGATAATAGTTTTCAAGGAATTTAGGTGGTATCATTTTCAATTTATATAAATATCTACTTGAAACTCAAGTAAAATGGATTTTATAATCACCTTTTTCGCTACCATATTGGGAGAAGTAGTAACTACGTTCACGTTAGGTCTGTCCTGAAAGTGAAATTTAACCGTTGAAATCATCACATTCATATAAGAATAAAATTTTTTCGAAAAATACTAAATATGCAATTGAAGCTACTTACGCACATTTCCCCATTATCAGAATTGTAACAGATCATCTACGACAAAATGTAGTTTTTATTTAGTAGTTTGATAATAGTGGTACTTACCGATGTAGGTAAAACCCTTGTTTGACTCTGTTGGCACTTATTCTGAAAGACGAAATATTTCGATTGAATAATATCAGATAATAGAGTAACTCACCTCTCTTGTATTGACAGAAGCAGCTATATTTTCTTGAGTTATGATCTACAAATAATAAATTCGATTGGAAATAAATTAATTAAACGAATACAAACTATTACTTCAAAGGTTTTGGGCAATGTAGATTCTTCCTTATATTGTCGGATTTCCATTGCCTATAGATTTAATTTCGAATTCTGAAACAAACTATGATTAATTGAAAATTGAAATGGTGAAATTAAAAAGATTAAACTGAAAAACGATTAATAATTAATTGATGTCCTGAAGGGCTGAAACACAAATATGAATTAAACAAAATGAAATAAATTGAATTGAAATAAAATGAAATAATTCTAACCACCAATGAACAGACGTATGGTCGAAATGGGATGGTTGATGGCAGGAGGGTCTTCCCTCCTTCTCACCCTTCTCTTTTTTTCAGTTTAATTCATTTAAAATAACTATTTCAATTAATCATAGTTTATTTCATAATTTGAAATTAAATCTATAGGCAATATGAGTCCAACAATATAATGAAGTGCAAATTATTATTTAGATTTTGTAGAAGAAAATTCCGTTTTGGATGGTTGAATATCTAATATTGAATCTTTTCTGCTTTCAATTCGATTTTTATATCTATTTTATTATATTTGAATTAGATTTTGGAGCTGTGGATGATTTCACCTGGATGAACGTGTGTATAGAGACGTTAATTTTCTTAAGTTGATTAGAAAACGACATTTTTTCACTCTTAGATTTTATATAGGTAGAATAGTTGAGTAGTGGATAGAAGGTAGATTTTTAAAAAATGACACGGAGGTTTTGCTTATCTCTTGGTGAAACATTATGTTGAAAACAATAAATTAAAATTAACACACAGAACAATATATATTATAAGAGTACAATATTGTAGATATTGTATACTCTTGATAATTGGTTAACCAACCGAAACATACGTAGAATTTTTGATATAGAAGGTAAATTGACTATATTACTAGATAATAGGAGAACATTCGACTTTTGAACTAACATAACCTTATTATGAACATTAATTTATGAATATGTTCAATAGGAATTTATGTTTATAATATATTATAGTACAATTGGAATTGCAAATGATTTTGGTGAAAAATGGAAAAGCCTATTACTTACTAAATCTTATAACGCTTTATTAAAATGCTATATATAGGTATATATTATGAGAGGTTGGAAAGTTTTCTCTAAATTAAGAATTTCAAAATAAATTTTCAAATATTTACGTATTGACATGGATTTCTTCGTACTTCTGTGACAATCTGAAAAAAATTATATTATTATACCATAGAAGTTGAAGTAGAATATGATTCATGAAATTCATGATGAAAAGTGAAGAATAAACTTTTAAAAAATATTGATTACCTAATCTTTTTTATGGAAACAATAATTCATTACTTAGTTTCATTATTTTCAATTATATTCTGCCGACTATGAACTATTTTTTCGATAACTGGTCAACTATAAGGGCCGTTCATTGATCACAAGATGTTTTTTAGCTATTATTCACCCCCTCCTCCTGCTGATACGCGTTGAGTGTTGAGACTGACCCCTTCCAAAAATCAGGTGTATTTTTAGTACAAATATCTTAACAAAATCGTTATTTCAATTATCTCTCATTTATATATTTAATGGATATTATCTTCGACAAATTCCTTTGACAAATTTTTTTCAACACTAGCAAGTGCATAGACATCTTTCAAGTTAGCTGTTGGCACTGTGTTGTGTTGAAGATAAAATAAATACACGTATTTATTCTCTATATACCCCTAACCCCTGGTGATATTCTTTCCGAACACATCACCCCCGGCTCCATTTATAACTAACTTCACGTGATTTTAATGGACGGCCACTGAGTAGTATTTAGAAAACAATATTGACACTCGACATATCTGAGTTCGAATCATATCCCTAGTGAAATATATATTCTCTTCAAGATTACTGAATGTTCGAAATAACAAAAAAGGTTCATTATTTATGTGAGAAATATTCACCTCTTGTGAACTGAAGGCCGCATTTTCTTGACATTTGCTATTATAACATTGACAAGATGCTGTACTCTGGCTCATAGCCGCACTGGCTTCTCTGCTGTCTTTATAGGTAGACATGTTGGAGTAGAGGGTTGGATTATCTTCTGAACTAGAATTTGGAGAATAATTTCCGAATTCCAGGTTGCCAGCCATGTCCATCAGGACTTGCAGACCAACTAGAATTGATTCGTCCGCTGTGGGACCAAGAACCTTTCCAAATACATCAGGACCTTTGTATATTGCACCTGCAAAAAGACTGCGATTGTAACCAATATATTATATTTCTTCCTGTATGGTTATAATCTTTTTGGATCCATTTGTACATGTTTCAGGTAGCAGTCGTTTCGTTTGCCACAGGAATTCTTATTTCACTTAGAATGATAGTATTTGAAATATGTAACTTTTAATGGCAATTAACATTAATTCAATAAAAAACGAAAACCGCTTGACTTAGTTTTATATAATAACATTAACAATAATAATGTGTATTTGGCCACACAATATATGGATTTCATCAATTTTTTTTCATCTTTTATCTCAAATAAAATAATTATCTCACTGAAGTTTAAAACTTATACGGTAGTAACTTGAAATATATAAACTTTACTAATCATTATATCAACTTGAAACAAAATAATAAAACTAAAGAAAAATAACAAAGTACAAAAAGTGGTAGCGGTTCCATTTAATCTATAAAGGATATTAATTACCGAAAGAAAAGAAAGAAATGAATAATATCTTCTCATTACTAATTGTGGAGATATTATATTTTTAATACGATTTAAATAAAATCGGTTCTGTTTATAAATACCAATTCAATCATTTCAATCTTTTATCTAGGATTAATTAATACAATTACATCATTATATTCATTGCTTGACGTTTGGGGACAGCTTCAATTGTTTCGTGCTGTTACCACATTTTTAAAAGTTAAACTGCAATATCAAGCAATGAATATAATTCTGTGAAATACCTAAAGCCAAGTAACTTATACAGTTTATATTAAACTATATATCACCAAGAGATCGGCGAATATTCAATCACATTTACTAAGAATGCAATTAATACTGCATTCCTTTCAAATTAGACATGCAAGGAAGCAATTTCCCAGAAATCTGAAAACTAGAAACAATGTTTAAAACATCATTATGAATGAATTATGAATGTCCATGTTTGTTTATCCCATGGAAATCTTATTAATTTTGTTTACATTTTTCAGCCAAACTGCGAGTTTTTTTTATAAATTCAGGTCCAATAAAGTATATGACCGACTTTTCTAGATTATGTAGTTTTTAATTAAATTATCTCACTTTTTGCTTCCGAGAGTACACAATAAAGCAGTAATGAAAGTATAGCAGCTTTCCTATCGATCTGTGTGTTTATATCTACGAGACAGTATAACTATAACAATATCTACTCCAAAAGAACCTGATCTATAAACGACTTTTAATACTAAGTGTTTCATTAATAAACCGAAATAATTGAAGGGCGAATAGAGGTTACCGGGGCGTTTCTAGAAATACCCAATTTATTTGGTCTGACGATCTCGATAACCAAGATGGAGGGTGTTTTATGACTTTTGCTAATTTCTTCCGCAATCATTACTGCTATATCACCCCGCGAATTTTTTTTTAGATATTTGGACTTTTATCTCTCATATAGATATTACCATTACCTACGTACCTGAAAAAGTCGCATTGGATTGGTATAAGTACAACTATAAAAATGAAACCTGAAATAGTTCATTCAGGAAGAAATCAGCAAAAGTAATAAAACAAATGTGTCTTGGTACTAAGAGGGTCAGACGAATAGATGATGTATTTCTAGAAATACCTCAGAGATCTTTTGATTACAACCTTTGAGTATTTCCGATTGCCAATGGAACACCTTGTATTAAAGGTCGTATTTCTAGAACTGTTTCGGTAACCTCTATTCACTCTTCACGTTTTTCTGTTTACCATTGAAACAGCCTGTATATAAGTATATGAAATTATTCACTTACAAAAAGCAGTGTAATTAGCTAAATGTCCTGTAATAAATGCTGATGATTATTAGAAACGTAGCTAAAGCCTTCTTGCATAGAATTGGTTGAAAGCGAGAAATCAGGGCTATAAAAGAATCAATTATTTTGAATCAGTTCAAATTGGTTCCATAGGAAAGAACAAAACTCAAACCTCGCATTGAATTATCTCATGTAAGCTCTGTCTATCAAATTTCATCAGAAATTTTGTGAAAGCTCCAGTAAAAATGTTAATAGTCTCGATTTTCGAAATGCCTATAGCGTATACAAGGCTGAAAAAACACAGGAGAGTTTTCAAAACTTTCGCAATCTACGTAATTTCACTTTAGCATCTATAAGACGTGAGAAGTGAGATTACTTGGTCTCTCTGGAGAAGACTCATGACACTAAAAAATTGTGTTCTGGACTCAAGAGTTCAATCATTAATGATGAACACTTCAGTTTTTGACCAATTCATTTTGAATATTCCATGTGAAACTATGCAATATTATATGGAAAATCCATTTGTTGAGGGACCTCAGTTTGTTTTTTGTCCGGTTGAACCTTATTTTACCTCTAATATTATTGCTAGCATTGGACCCAATGCTGCGGGAATTGATGGTTTGACTCTCAATATGTTCAAAATCAGTTTGCCTGTAATTTTACCATACCTCACGCATATTCATTCTGTAGACATGTGCATAGAACTTTGCTCGTCGTTTTCTGATTTCTTCCGTTATCGTATTTGTCTTTCGATAAAGTTTATTCTGTGGTCTTTTCATCCATTATATATATATATATATATATATATATATATATATATATATATATATATATATATATATATATATATATATATATATAAAAAGTATACTCAATACTGAGACTCTTAATAGAAATATCGAAATATTTCAAAATAAAACTCTAAGGGAGCTGTCTACACAAATGTTGTCAACGAGCACGTAACCTATTACTTTCGAGAGATTTAATAGTGTTGGCGTTTACTTGATGCTAATCCATTATAATTGAATATAAACTTAAATTAATTAAAACACTTGAACTTATGATTTACACTTTATTCACTGCATAGCATGACGCTTTTCGTTGTTACAAACGACTTCTTCAGATTCTTACAGAATAATAATATTATTATTATCAATAAAACGCGTCATGCTATGTAGTGAATAAAGTGTAAATCATAAATTCAAGTGTTTAAATTTAAGTTTATATTCAACTTTCGAGAGAGTTCGAAATAGATTCTTGATTTTCTGAATTAATATCACTAAGGATTGTATGGTATTTTCATTCAACAAGAAAGTTTTTAGCAATAACAGGCTTTTTTTGATATGAAAAAGTTTATTTTTGTTGATGTTTGTTGACGTATTTTCAATTAAAAAAGTTGTAATATAACAACGAAACGTCAACAAAAATAAACTTTTTCATATCAAAAAAAACCTGTTATAGCTAAAAACTTTCAAAAAAAAAAAATATATATATATATATATATATATATATATATATATATATATATATATATATATATATATATATATATATATATATCCTACAAGCAGGTTACTCTATTGCAGAATTTCAACGTCTCAAAGTATAGGCATACGTTCTCTATTGCACCGATTGCAATTTCAGAATATGCGGAGTAATCAATGTCTGGTGGCAAATGATGCAAGTGTCAATTACGTCTTATGTACTTTCTCTCTCGTTCTGGTTCTCTCACTTTCTCAATATCTTTCGTCGAAAAGGTGCATCCATCGCCCTTTACTTATTTCAAATTTTTGAATACAACTTATTATGGTTTAATTAATAGTCTACTAAAAAATCTGGAGAAGATTGAAAAAATACAATATTAGAAATATTTAGAAACGAAAACAGTTTCTCATCATTTATCAAATTGAAATAGACAATGGAAAGTCCTAGGTATATAAATTTCGATAAGATCATGATTCCCATAGAAAATTGTTGAAAGAAACAGCAGTTTCAAGTAAGGTGAATATAAAAATCAATTCAATAAATAAAAACCTCATCAGAATTTCCGTCTATTGGATACAGTATTTTATTTTACGAGTTGAATATAATCCACAGATATTCCGCCCATTGAAAAGATAAGAGTTTTTTGACGATTTTGAAATGATGCCGTCAAATTCGAAGAATTTATTAGTAATAGAAATTAGGATGAAACAAATAATAGATACTAATAAGAAATACTCTTAGTGATGAGGAATAGGTACAAATGGGTGTTCCAGAGAGTACAGTTAGTTCTCTAATATTTGTAATCTATAATAATTCTACCTTTGATATTCAAATTGAGAGTGGGGTAGTTCTTATGTTGATGAAACCATAGTTGTGTTTAGGGCTGATCATTCGCGTGAAGTTAAGGAAAAATCGAATAAAGGGACTTCAATCGCCAGACAATTGGTTTTATTATAAACAGCTGTCAATGAGTGTTTTTAAGAAACCTTATGAAGCTTTTTCCTAATAGAAATAAATCGACCTAGCTACAACAAACTAGATATTCGGAATACGAATTGTCCCATCAAAAATACTAAAAAATTAAATATTTAGATGCACTCTCTGTTAAAAACTTACAAACAAGTGAATTCAGTCACCTACAAATTGAGTCGGTTCATTCATATAGGAATTCAGTTAGAAACATTTAAATATCAAATAATGAAGTATCTAGGAGTAACCACCGATTCACATTTTTAAGATGGAACTACCACCTCAAAATGATGCAAGTGCACTGCGTAGCGTGATATACTGTTTTAATCAGGTGAAGGTCATGATTACTACCAAATAACTTTTAAGCATATATTATGGGCTGATAAAGAAATCTTACCTAAGAAATCTCGTTTAGGGGTCGGCTGGTGACGAATATATTAATCGAGGTGGAGGACTCCAAAAAAGATTCCAGAAAATTATTTAGGAAGGTCAAGTACCTAACCTTCAGAGAGTCTTTATTCGGAAACTGGAGTATTGAGTATGAGAAAGATTCTGCACCGGTTGACTCTCTTCTATTGACAACCATTGATTGATAAATCGAGACATGATTTATCTTTTTTGGATCACGGTTATGACACACGTCGTGCAGGTATACAGTATGAACATCTATTTTCCTTATAATCTTTCGGTCGAAAGGGAATAAATATAACGTGCTCCTGAGCCGATTACCTTGATTCTGCTCTGATTACCGGTAGAGATTAGGAAAAGAATAATAATGATAATAATAAATTGACTTTATTCACTCAAATACATGTTAATTAGAAAATTACAAACTTTTGAGTAAGCATGTCTTTGAAGGCGAAGTTTAGCCATGGCTATTCTACCACTTGAAAGCATTGCTCGTCGATGATGGGTTTCTTAACCAAAAAATAACAATAACAAAAAAAATAAAAAATTAATCAAAAACAAAAAGCCAATTATTCATACACCAATTCTCATGTGTATGACTGATCTGTACAAACTAAATAAAATGTGTTCCTTAACTTTAGTTCCTTTTAAATTGTGTTCCTATAATTCAAGTTCAATCGCTCTCTTCATGAGGAACAGTCATAATAATCATAATAAATATATATATATATATATATATATATATATATATATATTTATGTATATATACATAAATATATATATATATATATATATATATATATATATATATATATATACCTATATATATATATATTAAAATGAACACTAGAACATTCAATCGAAAAATTCAAATTAATTAAGAGAATGTTATAGTACAGTTAGATGTGTGAACGTGTACGATGTGATGCCTCCATTATCCTTCAAGGGATAAATGTTAGAGAAATATTGAAATCGATGCCACACCTGATGGAAGTGCGAGACATATATGTTTCGTTCTGCCAGGAACTCGTCAGTCGCACCACGTCCATGGAAGTGAGGCAACGATTTCAACCCCCAAGCATCTTCTTGTGACTCCAAGTGGAAGACCGTACAGTTATGAATACTCCACAATTCCATCTATGGGAATCAGTAGAAAACACCTCTCAGGTTATAGACACACCAACCATCAAAATTTCACATATCTTCTATACCCGTAGGTATCTACTAAATTGCAATATCTATTTGACAAATATCATCGAACGATGTTTTTAAATGTCGATAGGTTGCGTTAGTAGTACGCTCACATTTATTCACATTTATTTATTTATTTATTTATTTTTTATTTATTCATTAAAAATATCGCCGCATAGGCCCCTGAAATACGGGAATAAACGTGAGCGTACTACTAACGCAACCTATTGACATTTAAAAACATCGTTCGATGATATTTGTCAAATAGACATTGCAATTTAGTAGATACCTACGGGTATAGAAGACATGTGAAATTTCGATGGTTGGTGTGTCTATAATCTGAGAGGTGTTTTCTACTGATTCCTATAGATGAAATTGTGGAGTATTCATAACTCTACGGTCTTCCACTTGGAGTCACAAGAAGATGCTTGGGGGTTGAAATCGTTGCCTCACTTCGATGGACGTGGTGCGACTGACGAGTTCCTTGCAGAACGAAACATATATGTCTCGCACTTCCATCAGGTGTGGCATCGATTTCAATATTTCCCTAACATTTATCCCTTGAAGAATAATGGAGGCATCACATCGTACACGCTCACATATCTAGCTCTACTATAACATTCTCTTGATTAATTTGAATTTTTCGAATGAATGTTCTAGTGTTCATTTTCTTAAATATTTCATTCAGTGCCATAAGCACAAAAAATTTCATTTCCTTATATATATATATATATATATATATATATATATATATATATATATATATATATATATATATATATATATATATATATATATATATATATATATTATAGATATAGTGTTTCAAAAGAACCAGGAACTATTTAAAGGAGTGATTTCTCAAGTCACCTGATGAAAAAGTCTCTATAAATTATGGAAATGTATGTGTTTAAGTTTTTGTGTATATAGCGGTTTTTCACAAAAATTATTTTTTTACCGTTTTCCAGAAATTTAGGGAACGAGTGTTCTAGAAAGTATCGACAAGCCTATTCGATCAGTCTTCCGGGTATTATTATTATAAATGCGGAGGGCCGACGACCAAGGCCCTTTTAAGCTTAATTGAACACACATAATGAACACAACACAATAGTCACCAACAATTTCAATACAAACGTTTAACGAGAACTTTTGTTCAAAATGATTTTTAAATATCATATGCGGATTTTTATCACGCCACCAACTCAGTTCAACAGTGAACAAAATCAACATCGGTGTTTAAAAATTTCAATAATTTTGCAAATGCTACCTGGAGGAAAACCAGTTTAAATAAGTGCTTGAAAGCGTTGGATGTAATATGGATGTAAGAAATTGTCCTTGAGAATGGGCAAAAGGGTACTGTTACCTACATTCAAAACCTCAGTGACTTTTCTAGTAGAAGTACCTGGATTTTCTTCAAACCTTTTCAGCACATTCTCTTCCATCTCTGCCATTTGTGAAGTGATTGGTTATTCTCTTCCTCTTCCTCTACTCCTCTTGAGAGTACCTGTTTAGTGAAAGCGTTCATAGATGCTTTCGAAAATGTTTCCATCAGGAGCCATACGATTAGGAAATCTTTCAGTGTAGAGCTACCTAGGATATTATGTATTGTTCTCAGCGAGTCTATAAATGAACTGCATATCGGTAATCTCGCCATTTGTTTAATGGCAGTACTAATCGATTTCAAATAATGAACACAAACTCTGCCTTTATTCAAAAAAAATCGTAAGAAGATAATTAATTTCATTGAAAGCGTAAGTTACCTACACAAACACTTCAACACTTTGAAATAATGCATTTTCCAACATATTTTGTAGAAATTTTTTAATAAAATGCCGAGAGAAATCACCCCGTTCAATATTGCAGTGTATTTTCGAAACAACATGCATATAAATCATTAAAATATTACATAGTTCCAAAGAAAATTGTTTTCAACTGAAGTATTTCTACAGTGTCCCTTTATCACTTACTCTGTAATTTTCTTTCTGGGTTTTTTTGCATGCAGTTGGATGGAGATGGAGTTGCTGTGAATTCTTGTATACCGTAAGATGCAGAAGAATCGTTGACTGCCTCCGAATTGGTACCCGAAATTTCAACTTTATCGTATTGATCCAAATTGCTAGACCGGTTCTGTACGTAATGACGATTTGGCGATGAGGATGGTATAAATTGGCAATCGAATAAACTCATGTTTAGGAAAACGACGCGAATACACTGAAATTTTCATGAGTTTAACAGGACGACGTTAAACAAATTTGGTGTATATCACATTGACATTTATTTGACAATGTACCTTAATATCATAGATATAATCATCCTCTCAATTGCTGTGAGTTCGCAACAAGATTCTTTGAATTTTGGAATTATAAATGAACGATATTCTTAATACATCTTTTTTGAATGCTTGCGGGACGTATCTACTAGTTGAGAATCATGTGCCTCATTCCAATACCGTTCTGTCTTTTCTTATATATATATATATATATATATATATATATATATATATATATATATATATATATATATATATATATATATATATATATATATATATATATATATATATTAAATTAAATTAAACTCTTGGCTTAATGTTTCACGATTATATTAAACAACATGTTGACTAATTCATGTCGTTAAATATATTCGTGAAACATTAAGTCAAGAGTTTAATTTAATTTAATATTTAATTATGTTTCACCAAGAAATAAGCGAGAATTCAATCTCAGTCATATATATATTTATATATATATATATATATATATATATATATATATATATATATATATATATATATATATATATATATATAAAGGAGGCCACTATCAATAAATTTTAACCAATTTGTTTGCCTGGTCTATATGTCGACTGTGTTTACAGTCTTCATCAGGACTCTAAAATATAGACCAGGCAAACAAATTGCTTAAAATTTATTTATAGTGTCCTCCCTTCTTGCCTATAACCCATAACATTTCTATTTAAATTAAAAGGCAATACCCCTTTTATCATTGTATCTTTGATAGTCGAATAGAACTCCAATCAAAGATACTCAATTAAAACCACAAAGATATCGATTCCTAACGTGGAGTTTTGTGTTTTGTTTTGTTTCGTGTTTAATCAACACCCAAGTTTGAACATCGATAACTTGAACTACGCCGTTCTGATGATAGCCAATTAGCTTGAAACATATGTGAAAGGTTGTCACAAAAAAAATTAATATAAAATTGCAGGTAAATACCATAAATTTCTTCTTTTATATATATATATATATATATATATATATATATATATATATATATATATATATATATATATATATGTATGATGAATTGCTCGTACTCGAATATTTCGGTGGAGAATAAATTCAAATATAAATATATTGATAACATTTCCATCGGATCATTTTTATTTCATTATATAATTATTTCGTATTATAGAAATTGTTAAAAGTATATCTCGATAATTGGAATATTTATATGTATTGCAATTTGTTGATATAGGAGATGATTTTCTTTCACAAAATACATATTATGAAACTCTCCTCTCTCAAGGAGAAAAGTAAGTCACTTTGTAATAAGGAGTTGAAGAATGTAACCTTCATTTAGAAATTTTCAAGATTGTCCAAGGTTTAAGGGACTATTACTACTATCAAATTAAAAATATGCTAACTACCGACTTGAATCTCGTAGAAATAATCAGTATCATTCATACAAAACTGACCAGCTCAAATTGATTGAAAAACGATTTATCTTGACAGACATAATATTACCGAGAGTCATAATAAAACAGAGGTAGTAAAACATCTGTAGTAAAATTTCGAAAATTGATTGTATTGTCAGAAGTACCTTTACAGAAATACGACAATCAATTTGCAGATTTTAGATAATTGCTCAACTTTGCAATTCTTTATATGGAATAATTGAATAAATTGCGTTTGTTCAGCTAAATGGTTATCGATTAAGTGTGCGACAATTGAATTGCTGCGGTTTCTGATTGATGCAAGTTCATTTCCGTTAATTAAGTGATCACGTCATTTTGCAAACTATTTTGTTGATATAGCAGAACGGAAATCTGATGAAAGGATTTTATATTATTTCCAATGCAATTTATTGCAATCTATTAAGTTCGTATGAAACTGCATAACACATAATTGAATATAACTTGGAAAATTTATGCACCTATATAAAACGTGGTTGCGTGTTGAAGATGTTGAAGTAGCATATAATTAAAGTAGAATTTTTATTGTTTAGTGCTTTTAGACTTGTCTCCAGCTGGATATTCATTGTAATTAGAATGGTGTTTTCAGTTATTTTGTAGTTATGTAGGTTCGTGATTTGAGTTTTTGCATACTTATTTCTTTAACTCAAAATTTCGAAGTTTTTCGAAATTTTTGATGTTTTACCGATATACCATTTATCGCATATTATATTATAGACGGAATCAGTTTTTTTCGCAATAAACAAAAAAATTTTATCAACTGAAAAAAACAAAAAAACTAGAGAAATTTTAGAAATGTTACACATTCGTCAAAATTTACCAGATACTATAAATGAACGGACAGAAATCAAACATCTCAATTCAATCTTCAACGATTCAATAAACAACAATACGAACAAGCGGATAACTGAGCGTTTCTACTAGTGCAACCTAGATGGCATTAGTTCATCAAAATGGATGAAATTGCCAAAATAAGTCGTAACAAAATAAGTAGATAGTATCTGAACTGAAAATATGTGAAACTTTCAGTGTTCGATGTATTCATGTTTCTCTATTGATTCTTAAGATTGGAGATATATATTATTCTATGCATTATATAAAATAATAGTGCATAGATAATGCAATTATACGACATTGCCATTCTGTCTTCTGATTCTGAGAGAATTTTCAAGAATTGGAGTCGATGCTCTCCGTTTGTTGGACCGTGGCGCAACTGATGAGTACTTTGTACTACTAAACAGTAACTATCTTGAGTAACTATCATTCCCATGGTTTTGTTGGTATATTGTCATTGTCATTCGATGGAAGAAGACATATCACAGAATAGTATCACTATTCTGTGATCACATTAGCACGCCCCACCAGCAACTGTCAACATATAAATGGGCTACCAACTTACAATTCTCTTTCCTCTCAGAGCTCTTCTTTGACAGTTATTTCTATGCTCAATATACTGTCACTCTCGTTTCCATCGAGTAACAACAACCACGCGTTCAGTAGTTCGCTCTGTGTAAATAATAATAAATATATAATTCTCAATAATAGTGACAATGCTGCCCAACATTCGATCAACAGGAAGTCATTCAAGAAATGACTATCAGAGAAGCAGCCAGCAACAAACAACCAACTGAAGGTCAGCATGAAGTGCTCTGAAGTGCTTTGAACAACATAAGCATCATTTGAAAAATGCTTGGAACATTTAGGCAACACAACAATCTTGGCCTACTCTTCACCCATTCACTCAACAATTCAAAGATATTCAATGGAAACCGTTGATTTTTTATTCGTGAAAGTTGTTACAAGCTCAGGTAAAATACTGCACATATGCCGGGAATATATAGCCATTTAGAGTACAATTAAATACATAATATATCTACTCGAAGGAAAGCACTTTTCTATATTCTGACTATTAACGTTTGCATTCAGTCAGAATTTAGATAAAACTTCACATGTGTTGGTCACAGGTGGTACCAGATGCACTCAGTAGAATTTCTACCATTGATTGTCCAACTCCTAAATTATAAAGCATTTGAACAACTTCAATTTATTACAGAAACTCATTGAAAACCCTGTCTATGCATCACTAAAGCTCAAGAAAATTCACTATCCCTGACATGTCTGTTCAAATTTATTGTGACAACGAGAAAATCAGACGTATTGTTCCCAACACCCAACTGTGCTGTATGCCTTCATATCATTTATCATACCCAGCACGGATGACTCCTTGATGGGTTTCAAGAACAGAGATTCACATGCAAAATCGCATGTTGTGGTTGGAAGAATCATATTAGATCCATCCAAAAGAAACACACCACATTGTGCGTCCAACAGATACAACATATTTTACGAAGATATCAGCAACTTTTGAACTCTCAGTTTCCAGGTTTCATCTCCACTTCAGATTTATGGAGACCGAATTTCCCTTTAACCCTATCTGCGCACTCACTATCTTCCATAACTCTCTAGTTCTGTTCCTAGAGTCCTCTATTCTAAATTTATGATACAATTGCTTAGACCTCTCGATCTTTTATTTGTGGTCTTTCAGCCCTATTTTATATTCAGGCTTCAATTCGGCAGAAGCAGACTGAAAAACCAATCAGAACAAATTCTTCAAATATCTTCCATTATCAATAATTTCCCTTGTTATCCACGGCTTAGAAATGTTCTTATTTTTAAAATTCCCAGATTGGATTATAGGAGTTTTCTTCTCCAGAAAGTCATTTATAATAATAATAATAATAAAATTTCCTTTATTTCTGACTCCAAATACAGTTTCTAGAACTGGTAGCAAAGCCTTCAAGTGAATAATTACAAAATGAGTTGAAAGAAAAAATTTTTTTTTTTTTTTAGAACAAAATGCAAATTTACAAAAACACAAAATAATATTTAACTCATTTTCTCAAGTAAACTTGGAGGTTGTGTCACATCTTTCTAATATTTTTAGGATTTGTGATTTCTTGTGGTATGGTGTTATATATAATGGTGCTGTTTTGTACTGTATTATTTTGCGATCTTGCTGTTTTGTAAAAACCTGTTCTCAGTTGTTGTTTTGATCTTATGGAGTATTTATGGCAATCGCTAACATGACTTAATTTTGTGTTTGATTTTAGATTATTATTTTTGACGTTATATATAAATTTTACTTGTTCGAGTATTTTTAATTTCTTTATTTCCAATATATTTGTTTCATCATAAACTTCTTTCGTTGGCGTGTAATAGTCAAATCCGAAAATGGATTTAATAATTTTATTTTGCATTCTTTGAATTTTTTGTACATTTGCCTTAGAAGAATTTCCCCAGCAAACAATCATGTACCTTAAATGAGGTTCTACAAATGATCGGTACAATGACTTTTTGGTGTAAAAATTTATTATCTGGGAACATTTTCTAATTGCGTCGACCATTGGAGCAATTTTAATCAGAATATTTTCAATGTGTTTATACCATGTCAGATTGTTCGCTAAGTGTAATCCCAGATATTTATAATCTGTTACTTCATTCAGCATCATATCATTTAGTCTTATATTAATATCACATTTCTTTTAATTTTTTTTTTGATTAAATATCATATAAACAGTCTTATTTACATTGATTGATAGTTTATTCTGACACAGCCATTTGTAGTATAAATCAAGATCCAAGTTATCTACAAAGCCTTCCACTCGCACTCCTGTCATGAGTAGGAATTTTGAACGCTAGGGAGAGTTTATACGTCCTTTCGCCGATAGAGGGAGCCTACGTGAATATTTCACTCTGTAGATAGATAGATTGAATTTGGACTGATGATTCATAATAATTCATATTAAACAATTGTATCCTATTATCATTCAACAAGATCGATGAATATTTCGAAACGCTCTTAATATTCACTCTCGAAAGTGATGGGTTCGTTCTCGTAGACAACATTTGTGTAGACAGCTCCCTGAGAGTTTTATTTGAAATATTTCGATATTTCGATTAAGAGTCTCGGTATTTACTAGTATTGAATGACCTGTGAATCTTTGAACTATATATATATATATATATATATATATATATATATATATATATATATATATATATATATATATTATATATATACATATATATATATATATATATATATATATATATATATATATATATATATATATATATATATATATATATATATATATTGATGATTGATGGGGCCGATACTTGGGGAGAAAATTAATATCCATAATGAAACAATATTTATAATTTCCTCATATAACAATACATGAGAAAATTCTGATGATATGGGTATCCTATATCCAAAAAGATAATTTAGATATTCTATCAATATTTGATTTTGTGTGCTTCATCTCATCAAAATAAACAAAAGATTCACAAATTGATAAGGGCATTTATTACCATTTTCCTTATTGATCACAACATTTTTCTATGACTTGGAGTTCCGGTATTCTTACCACACTTCTCAATGTAAGTAGAAGTAGATGTAGAACAGGTTGGATGCTCTTCTGAATCTATCAGGTCGACTTCTTTCTCTTCCAAATATATATTAAGTCCTTCGGAGTTCACCAAATTACAAACTATACCTCTGTCTAAGTATTCCACGTATCGGCATTTTTCCTTAAATCGTATTTTGCTGGGTACATGCGTATTCAAATTCAAATTATACGTGCTCTGACGTTTTTGTTGGTTTCCGTTTTTAGCCAGTTCCACTGAATCTTTAGGAGTTATTTTGAAAAAACGATGACTTGACATGATGCCATTTTGAAGTTTTTGACTGTTATTCGAAGCACAAACTTCTAACCCTATAATCTTCTATCAAAAACCGTTTTAGCAGTTTTCAAATTTCAATGGTTCTCTGACTTAATTCTTTCAATTTGATTTTATATCATTTATATGTACAAAATGTTGAAATTCAATATCTTGCTTAGATTAATTCTACTAAAGGGGAATATTTGTATACCTACTTTCGATATTTAATAGTGTTGGCGTTTACTTGATGTGAATCCATTATAATTGAATATAAACTTATTCACTACATAGCATGACGCGTTTCGTCGTTACAAACGACTTCTTCGGATGCTTACAGTATAATACCTACTTTCGAAGCAAATTCTGAATCAGTATTTTGCTACGATATATGTTATCAATAATGATGAATATTTATTATAACGATTATTCCCCATGAGGAGAGCGATTGATCTTGAATTTTTAGGGCTTTTGCTTCATCTTTTTTGCCTCCCAAAAACACTTCTTCCTTTCAGAATGATATTTCTTCCGTTCATCTGTCCTTTTATTCCAGGTTAGCGCGTTGATTTTCACACAAACTTCACATGTGGGATTTTAAAGCGACACTCCGTGCTATCTTCGAGATTTTTTATGTTGATCTGTTGTCTGTATTATGTTGTATTCTGGACTGTTTCATTCTGTAGATATGTTTATATATATATATATATATATATATATATATATATATATATATATATATATATATATATATATATATATATAGTAGTAAATACTGAGACTCTTAATCGAAATATCGAAATATTTCAAATAAAACTCTCAGGGAGCTGTCTACACAAATGTTGTCAACGAGAACGAACCCATCACTTTCGAGAGTGAATATTAAGAGCGTTTCGAAAAATTCATCGATCTTGTTGAATGATCATGGGATCATTCGTACACATTTCAGACAATTTTCTGTTGTGTTCGAATGAAATATCTACAAAGCCTTCCACTCGCACTCTTGTTGTCATGAGTAGGAATCTTGAACGCTAAGGAGTGTTTATACGTCCTTTCGCCGATAGAGGGAGCCTACGTGAGTATTTCACTCTCTAGAACTTCTCTTAATTTGGTATAGGACCTATGTTCGTTTTGAAAGTCATCGATTCTTGATTGATAGATTAAATATGGACTGATGATTCATAATAATGATGAAACAATTGTATCCTATTATCATTCAACAAGATCGATGAATTTTTCGAAACGCTCTTAATATTCACTCTCGAAAGTGATGGGTTCGTTCTCGTTGACAACATTTGTGTAGACAGCTCCCTGAGAGTTTTATATGAAATATTTCGATATTTCGATTAAGAGTCTCAGTATTTACTAGTATTGAATTACCTGTGAATCTTTGAACTATATATATATATATATATATATATATATATATATATATATATATATATATATATATATATATAGTAGCAAACCCGGCCAACTCCGTTTCGCCACCAGATGACTTCGTTTTGTGTAACATTTCGTTTGGTGATTAAAAGATGAAGAAAAAATTTTTTTTTGTTTTATATTTGAAAAGGAAAAATTTTATTTCATTTCACAACAGTAATGAATTCATTCATTTCGATTACAAAAATGAAGTGTTATTTAGTTGAACTTCTCTAAGTAAATGAAAGTGAATCCAAAGTTAATACTGAATCGAAGCGTTATACGTGTCCGCAAATTATCCGTTTCATTGGTGCTCTTTGGTAAACCATATTTTTTGTTTTTTGGTCTGACGTTAACACAAACGAAGTGGATGGTTTCCCAACTCGTGAACACGCTATGTATAACTGCCCATGTGAAAAACAATGATTTTCTAAATTTATCCCGCAAACACTAAGCGATTGGCCTTGCGACTTGTTAATTGTCATTGCGAACGCAAGGCGAACTGGAAATTGCAATCGTTTGAAGTCAAACGGAAGATCACTCGGAAACATTGGTATTCGAGGAATACATACATTTTCACCTGCGTACTTTCCGTTAAAAATGGTTGCCTCAATCAAATTCGGCATAAGTCTTTTTACCGAAAGTCGAGTACAAAGTCGCGGTGGATTCAAATTACGCAATATCAAAATAACTGTACCAACTTTGAGTTGCAAGTTATGTGGTGGAAATCCTGGTAACTCCAGAGAGTTCAAAAACTCCGTTGGATAATTTACAACATCATCGGGATTTGTTATGGAATCAACGGATTTGTATGTCATCAAATCGCCAGCAATGTTTGATCGAATGGTGAAATTCAGTGCGTGTACATCATTATTCTTTGCGGCAAGAATTGCTCGTTGACTTAACCAAGCATAATTCTGATAATTCTCAGTAATGTTTGGAAAAACATTTTCAATAGGAGCTAATTGAGAGTCTACAAATGGGCAAAAGTCGTTGGTAAGAGTAATTAATCCAGATGTCGCATCAACTGGGACTTTTCCATTTCCAACAGCTAACAATTGTTTTGGAAAATTGTGCAGCACTTTGATCATTTTGAAGTTGAACTCTCATATTAGTGGTTAGTGATAATGTTTTTACGTTATTCCATAAAGGTGATGCCTTCGGGCAAGCATTCATTTCATCTGCAGGCGTTCCACGGGGAATTACTGGCAACGTCTGCCTGAAATCGCCTGCCAACAATATCATCAAGCCGCCAAAGAAATAAACAGCTACAAAAAATTAGGGTTGATCGTAGAAGGGTGAAAATTTAGGATTGTATGTATTTTTGTATGTTGTATCATAAAAAAATAAAAACTGAAAATTTTGTCTGAAAAATAAAAACAAAATTTAAGGGTGGACTACCCCTAACATTTAGGGAAATGAAAAATAGATGTTGGCCGATTCTCAGACCTACTCAATACGCTCACAAAATTTCATGAGAATCGGTCAAGCCGTTTCGGAGCAGTATGGGAACGAAAACTGTGACACGAGAATTTTATATATAAGCTATATATATATATATATATATATATATATATATATATATATATATATATATATATATATATATATATATATTTATAGATAGTTTATTTTCGATCCAAATATGAGGCCCAAACATGGATGTTATATAGCTTCCTGAAAATTTTTTTATGAGCCGCTGCGTATTCAACTTGGAATATTGGAGGCCATTAATTAATTTTAATTCAACTATGAAATATAAAAGAAAAGTGTCGTCTTCTCAATAAATTTTCCCAAAAAGTTTATAATTCTCATTTAAAATGTAACGGTTAAATAAACTTTCCACATTCCACACATTGGTTTGAGATATTCAAATAACATTATTATTTCAGTTAGTGTATTTTTTGAAGTTGATAATGATGCTTATGAAAGTTTGAATCTGCCAGAAATCGATATTTCGGTCAGATAATTCACATGAGGCTTTTTTTATTCAAAAAGTAAAACTATAGTGTATGGCACAGAGGATTTATTTTTATTAGAGTGTAAAAATTTATAAAAGTACTAACTAGCTGATCCGGCGAACTTTGTACGCTCATTTATTTTTGTCTGAATATTTTTCAAAAAGCAGGAAACACATGTTCTACTATTTGTGCTACATTCTCTTGTCTTTAATATTCATCTCGTGTGGGGCCAGGGACTTACTCACTTCCGAAGGGACTGCAATACTTCCTGTTATTTAAAATCATTCGAATTATCGAAAAATTTCTTTATTAACTCGTTTGATGTATTGAAAGTTATTAACCTGTTCCTTCTTTAGTTAAACGGCATGTTCCTAATTTCGTATCAAGTACTTGTCCCTCATCATTAATTATATGAGGTATTTGCTGGATATAGGTCAAAAAATGTTCAGAATTTAGTCAATTCCCGGAAACCAATGAATATAGGTGGTCTTGGGGGCTGTACCAATAGCGTCTCTTTGAATTGACTTTTCGCGCAATCTTTTGTCGCATCATTGGTATTATTTTCTTATCAATAACAATTAAACTTTGCCTTGCAATATTGGCACAACGTTCAATGGTCCAATAGCAACGATTTGCTGTGAACTGTAATCTATTTCAACGTTATATATAATTGAATGCAGGTCGATATAACTTCATACCAAGCAAGCTTCGCGTTGGTCGTCAGTTTGACTTGCTCTTTTATAACTTTGACTTGCTGCATTGCGAGTTTGCGACTTAAGTTTGTACATCTTATAGCTATCATTTTTAAAAAAGAAATTTCAACTGTAAATTAAAGAAAACTATGTATTTTTTCCTCTTTATAATTGAATATATTACGTGCCGTGTTAGTAACGTGTATAATAGTCTATTTAAACTTACCAAAATTTTATATTGATTATTACTGAACTAACCGAAATGCGTGATAAGATATTCATTATTTTTACATTCTCTTTTTGAGAATTAACAATTATTTCTTACTTATATTATTAATTGAGTGGTCTTCAATTTTATATTTTTACATGCAATCTTTTAATTTTTTCCGCGACAATAACAAACAAAAAAATTGTGAAATCAGTCCAGCCGATGACTCTATATTTCAGTTAGAAAATATTTGTATCGGAAAAAGATATATGCTGTTGTTAGGGTTTTCCGGCAATTATTCGAATTTTTCTCGCTGTAGAAACCATCTGTGGACTTCATTGAACATTTAAAAAAAGAATTGGCAAAATTGGTCAAGGCGTTGTTGAGTTATGCGCTTACCAAACATTTTGCGATTAATTTTTATATTATAGATTACAAATAATTCCTAGGTCATTCACTAGCCGGTGGCATAATTTAAGATATCATTTCATGTATACATGTCATTTCGAAGTAATTTGTAAGCGTCAAAGTTCGAACGAAATGATAAGAAAAGTCTTTTGATATTCTAATTTATGCCTAGACTTTGAAATGAATTGAGGTTTTTGAAATACAATATTCAGACTTTATTTTTCTGATAAAAAGGGGATTTGTACTGAACTCTTTGTTTGATGGGATTTCTCTGATTAACATCAAGATTTAAAACGAATATTTTATCTCATATACAAACATAATAACCCAGATAATTGAAATAATTTGATGAATATCAATTTCGAGAGTGTATAAAATAATCTATATCCAAAAAAGTCTCAAGATAAATAATCTAGCAAATTTTTTATGCACCACAATTTTCAAGCAGAAAGACACGATTATTATTAACAAAAGACAAAATTATTTAGTTTTTAGTAATAATAATAATAATAAGCATAAGGTAACTACCCAATCACAGGAAACTGCATAATGAAAAAATATGGTTACTAAAAATATCAATAACAACATAGATATACAATATTAAAAATAATTGTAATAATAAAAAACATTATCAAATACAATAATCTAAATCTAAATGTCAATATCTAAATATTTAATCATAATAATAATCAAGTAAACAAATCACTCAGAACTCGAATCGGAAGAAATCAAGATACCTCACTGGTTAGGATTTAAATAAGCATGAATCCGGCGTCAGCCTGGTAGAAAATAGGTACAACAACTGCATGATGGGTCATAATTACCCGGATTTTAAACCATAGTGTTTTAAAATTTACAACAAAAAATTCAACTTCTAGAAACCTACTAATGAAAAAACATCTCGATATCCTGAGTGACCAGATCATCGAAGCAAATACAACTCTGTATAAAATGGAATCGTCGTTGTGACATAGTCAAACGAAAAATTTTTATTCCACTGCCGTCTCAAGCCCAAATATCGCTCAAGTTCTGTCGGCCTGATCTCTGTACTAAAGCTATAAAAAGAAGTCCAAAGAATGCCATCAGTTCATTATGATCACATTCTTTCATGTAGCTGTTTTTTGTAGGATCTTGACAGTCTGCTATCTTTACTCTGATTCGTATTGTGAATTTGTATAACTGAGAATAGCGTCCAACATTTCCTTGTCGAAAAAAATGTACCAGCACTCCTTTTCAGATTTAGCACATCTAGCTCCAGATTGGCGCAAAATCAATGATATTTTCTCATCGGATGCGAACATTTTATCTGAAAGGTTGTTTGCGCCATATTGTACCATCTTTACCAGAATAAGTTAAAATCAGTAACTCATGATCCTGTAACATCAGTAACTCTTGATAACTGTGCTGATTAGATCTACATACGTACGGAGGAATACATTTGACGTTGGATGCCACTCAAAGGTATCATCATCATCATCATCATTGTCTGATGTCTCTTGCTCGGTATCACTCTGTTGAGAACGTGATCATCTTCCTCGTTTTCCGAAGAATTTTATCCTTCTTCCGAGTGGCTTTCTTCTCATTTTGACAGATTCGCGTTCCTCTTTATCAATTATTCAAATATAACATAAAAATAACAAAATATAATGAAATACGTAATGACGGCACAAATAAATAATCAAGTGATGCACTCAACGTAATTGACACGAAATGGTATCATCGAGTGTATAGTTGGGTCATATTTACCTTTTTCTTGTTTGACCGCGTCTATCTTCCTGTGCAGGCGCACATCGTCTAAGTTGACATAAGAAACGAGAAAATCGGGGCACTATTGAGAAGCCTGGTAACAATACACTATTATTTTCTTAAATACCCGCATTTAAAAACATTACGGGTCATTATGACCCAACCTAGCAGACGCCGGGTTAGTGATAGAAACAAGTGAGTTCCAGTGCAAATCACAACGGCTTGATACATGGTTTGCACTAGAACATGCAAAGCTAAGCGGGGAATTTTCACAATTCTTATTTAGTGAAACTTATAGTTTTCACTAGATATATAGAACACCTATAGCAATAAAACAATACGACACATGTTTAAGAAACAATGCTAATGGTAGTTATAGCATATGTACTAGTTGAAGAAAGGTTAAAAATATACCTAGTTGCAGTTGCATTAAGAGCGAAACATTATAGGGAGTCAACTGCGCATGTGCTCTATACTGCTTGACTTTCAATTTAATTTTTTCTAGCTATGAATTTTCTCTATTACTCCTTAACGGTAATTGAATATGAATTCAATTAACAATGTACTATATTATAGAATTTCAAGGAATTCAAGAAGCTTCAACGAACGACCAGGGTTTTACCAAATATTTATAATTAAAATTCTTATTTGTGTAATGTAATGTAGCAGTATAATTTTTATAGCATAATTAATAATGATTGATCCTGAATGAGTGTTTATGTCAACACAAAGTGTCCGAATTTCGAACACGAAAAAGAAACATTCACGATATCGAGGAGGAAAATTATCTTATCTCAGATACAGTAGCGGTAAGCAGAGAATAGAATTTTGATTACTGAGCGCTCACTTACCGCGTCGCATGATGGGAAACTTCAACGTTTTGATCTTCTTAGTGTCAGTCGCCGGTGCTTTATCGTTCAGGACACAAAAACAGATACTGCGGGATTCGAGTTGTCAGTGATTCATCTCAATGATTTTCACGCAAGGTATGTCCTCGATATATTTCAATATCGTTTTCTTATTGCGAAATGATTTATTTCATTTTCGGGCACAACATGTTTTGTTCTGATTCCATTTGTTTTTTTTTGTTAGTTTTGAGTTTTTGCGAAATGAGTGTTCATGATTATACTGTCCATTCTAATTAATTCAAATAATGTTCGTGAAAATTGAATTAACTCTAATGAAATGAAGTGAATAATGATGAATAAATTTAGTTTTCATGACATTGTTAACATAAAACAACAAATCATTGAAAAATTTCCATGATTTATGAGCAAGTCATCACAAATTCATACAAGAATTTTTTGAATTTCTCACAATAATATATCACAACTTTCTATTGAATATTCTCAATCCTCTTGAATAAATAGAATATAGAAATTTTGTACTTTTACAACTGTCAATATAAATATCAATTCTGCATTCGTTTTGACAAATCTGAATCTATTATCGAGTTAAAAAGGCAAATCATAATTTTGATTAGTAGCCGAAACCTATGCAGGGCATATTGGATAATTTTTGTGTAATATATCCATATTTAGAATTTTGAGTTAATTTCTGTTGAATTTCCGTAATTATTGAACTATGAATATATTAAAATTTGAATAAGGATATATACCCCATGTAGTAATGACAGAGAGTAAATTAATGATCCTGCATTCAAAACATGATAGTACAAATATTTATTTACTCCATCTTATCTATTCTCATATTAGCCGTATTTAAATGATGTGGATTAGTCAGTTTCACAGAAAGCAATAGATACTTATTGAAATTTCTCAAAATCAGTTTTATATCTTGATTTATATGTATTCACTTCTAGAGGTACTTCTAATTTCCGGAATACTTAAAAAAATACTATTTCTATTGAATGTATATAAGGGTACTCATATGGAGATCAATAATCTTTGATACGGATTGGATAAGGCAGTTTATATTGAAACGGAGATTACAAAGATCTTCAACAATCAATATTGGTGGTAATATTATGGCACTTTGTATCATTCCTTATTTTTCATTTGAAATTATGAAAATAATTGTATCTAAGATGTAAAGTGGCCTCATATCGGTTAGTTAAAATTTTGGACTATGAAGTTAGTTATGTAAAAAATTTTTTCAATAGTGCCTTGTTATATAAGCTGTTAATATTGTGCTATTTTAGCCCTGAAGAAGAAATTAAACAATTTCGAAAGCTTGGAAAATACTAAAGAGGTAACTGATTTTCCTCTCCTGAACTGCAATTCCAATTAAACACTGAAAATACATATCTACAGTTGTTAAACATTCAACCATATATATATATATATATATATATATATATATATATATATATATATATATATATATATATATATATATATATATATATATATATATATATATATATATATATATATATATATATATATATATATATATATATATATATATATATATATATATATATATATATATATATATATATATATATATATATATATATATATATATATATAGTAAATAGTGAGAATCTTAATCTTGATCGAAATATCGAAATATTCCAAATGAAATTCTTAGGGAGCTGTAGTAATCGAATGTGTAGTTTTTTTCTGTAGTGTTCGAATGAAATGTCTACAAAGCCTCACCATCGCACTACTGCTGTCATGAGTAGGAATCTGTAACGCTAGGGAGAGTTTATATATCTTTTCTCCGATAGAGGGAGGTCACGTGAATTTTCACTGAGAAAAATTCCCATCAATCTGATATAGGACCTATGGTCGTTTTGAAAGTCATCGATTCTTGATTGATAGATTCAATATGGACTGATGACTGATAATAGTGATGAAACAATTGTATCCTATTATCATTCAACAAGATCGATCAATTTTTTGAAACGCTCTTAAAGTGATGGGTTCGTTCTCGTTGACAACATCTGTGTAGACAGCTCCCTGAGAGTTTTATTTGAAATATTTCGATATTTCTAGTAAGAGTCTCAGTATTTACTAATATAAATCATTTGTGAAAATTGAATATATATATATATATATATATATATATATATATATATATATATATATATATATATATATATATATATATATATATATATATATATATTTATATATATATATATATATATTTATATATATATATATATATATATATATATATATATATATATATATATATATATATATATTCAGAAAGAAATTATTGGGTTTTCTGGTTCTCAAAAATATTTATTAAATATCTATATCACATTACGTTTCGGTCCTTTTCTTCGGCCTTTTTCAAATGAAATTTCATCAACAACAAACAAAAACAATACTTATTATTATACTATGAACAAATATTTAAATGAAGAAAGGCTTTCAAAAATTCTTAAATTTCTAATATAGATTTATCTCAATTACAGACGATGCGCTGGCGTTCACGTTCGGACAAAGACTTGATGAAATTTCATTTGAAAAAGGCCAAAGAAAAGGACCGAAACGTAATTTGATATAGATGTTTAATAAATATTTTTGAGAACCAGAAAACCTAATAATTTCTTTCTGAAAATATAAATAAAATGGTTCAAGATAGCAATGAATATGAAAATATATATATATATATATATATATATATATATATATATATATATATATATATATATATATATATATATATATATATATATATATATATATATATATATATATATATATATATATATATATATATATATATATATATATATATATATATATGTACGAGCATATATTTATATGATAGCATATCGATAAATTATATATGCTTTATTGAAGAAAATATGAAAATTTTACAAATAATAAAGTAACGAAGGAGATAATAATTGCGCGAATATCGCAATCAAATATAAACGGTTCTCAGAATTAACACATCGTTTGTGTTGAAAAATGAGAATAGATGTGTATTTTTCTCATGAATAATTTGATACATTTGATTATAATAATGAATGTGTGACTTCCATCAACAGTTTTCTATTTTTTTTCGTATTATAATAATGATTATTATTCTCATGAATAATTTGATAATTTTTCACCATAATTGAGATTATATACAGATAAGCCACTTCCACTATAACTGATAAATTGATAACATATTCTTGACTTTGTTTTTACTTTTAATACAAATTTTTTCTAAAAATTCCAGATTCGAAGAAATCAATAATGTCGGTGCGAGTTGCTCCGATAAAACGAAATGCATCGGTGGATTCGGTAGGATAAGAACTACAATATATGATATATTGCAGGAAAAACCGAATTCCTTGGTTCTGAATGCTGGAGACAATTACCAGGGAACATTGTATTACAATCTTTTCAAGTATAATATAACATCACAATTTATGAATACCATTCCATTTGATGCGATTGTAAGTACTGCTCCAAGCAATTTTCTCTAATCTCAATCATTATGTGATTTATTTCCGAGCTTGATTACCTAAAGCTTATTCGCTTTGAAATTACATAATATGAGCAAACACACAGATATAATGAGGCAAATGTGAAATAACCTTAAAGCTGTTTGCTTTGGATTTAATTGAGATATTTTTTTGGTATGATTGCACATGAGAGCAAAATAAAATTTTCTGTTCTCTATTTGAATTGAATGTTTCACTAATATAACGACAAATATACCATCAATTCATGGATTTATATATATATATATATATATATATATATATATATATATATATATATATATAAATATATATATATATATATATATATATATATATATATATATATATATATATATATATATATATATATATATATATATATATATGGGTCAAAATCAGAGAGGTCGGCATTTTGGGTTTGGAAATATCTGAGAAATTAAGTTTTCTTTATAAGAAAATTAACATGTGGAATATGTTGTGTCATTTGTCATGAACCTTTCCTGTAAAGAGGCACGCACATAAATATATATTTTAGGAATTATACCTGTTAATAATCAAAATGACAGGGCCTTAAATCATTTCGGGAACACTTTTAAATATTTTCTAAATAATAATATAACCAACGTTTTTAATAATCACCGTCATGAAATTATAATTAACCTGTCCCTCTACCAGTAAATGCTGTCATTTCGGATATTTTTATGATAAAAAGACTTATTTTTTATATTACTCTCCATAGATTTTCAATTAGTGTAAATTTCGTTTCAAAATTTTAATTTATTGTATACATTTGTGCAATACGTTATCAATTAATGATATAAATACAAATGTTGAAAGGTCATTTTAGGATATGTATGCAAGATTTAACTATAACCCTACTCATTAGTGAAATATCTGCCATTTTTGCGATGTTCCCGAAAATGATGGGAGTGTTCCCAAAATGACAATGAAGTTCCTTATATGACGTTGACGTTCCCTAAATGACTGCAACGTTTGGTTTTTGCATTATGTAGTAGATGAAAATAATAAATACCTTTAAGTATTAAACCTTTATTTGTACTTAAAGAATGAACAACATGAGTATCAAAATTTAAACTTAATCTAATAATAAACTTTCAGTTTCAGTTAACAAATATTATATATTAGGAACAAATACTAATTGCACTCTACAAGTATCATTAAGATTTCTTGCATCAATGCTTAAAATTAAATAAATCAAATGTAGTTTTGAAACAAACAGTCTTATGAATTCGAAACATTATTCAAGCTTATTCATATTAATCACAAAATAATTTGAGTATCAAAGTTTGAACTTAAAGTCTAGCAATAACTTACTTTTCAAAAATATCCATATTCTCATCAAAACAATAATAGCCACGACTACCTATTTTCTGCAATTTCGGGGTGGGTAAAATTTTAATAACTTGTTCACAGGGGACATATGCAACATCATTTTGTTCAAGTTTAAACATATTTGCTGAGTTCCGCTGACAACGAAGAAAGGCGACCTTTATTTCGCCATCTTCATCAACTGAGGTCTCAGCAACTGCGACGTATCTGTGTTCATTTTTTTTATTTTCAGTGGGTACATTTACTAGCAAAAATGTCTTTGAATGTATCATGTTGGGGTGGAAGTTCTCTTTATCATTTCCGTACGATAGACCAGCACAATTATCGTCACTCTTTCCATGAAGTCTATCTGAAACCTTTTGAAGATTTTCATCGTATGAACTGTCTGATCCGTATACTGCGTGGTAAATACTCTTCCTACTCATGTGAAGATAATTCAGAAACTGATCATTCTTTTCTATGTCTAAATCTAACATTTCTGGCACTGGACTTTCTTCATCTCTATCTTCGACTGAAAATGCCTGTAGTTTAATTTCTCGCAACAATTTTGAGAACTGATACAGTAGTATCATGACATCAGAAGTTTTCTGCCAGACAATCTTAGTTACATTCATGATTCCTGGGATTGCATCTATCTTTTCAGGTATTATGGTTTTGATTGCAACTATATCATCGTTAGTGACTTCATGGAGTGAAACAGATGTATTGTTTAGTAAACGGACAAAATCTGCAGCTGTATTTACATCGTTTCCCACTTACACTCCTCCCACACCATCCATTGGACCTTCACCATGACCTGGTTCACTGAATGTCCACGTTGAAGCAGTTATTTGCGGAAATTGTTCTATTAAGGTTTTAATCCATAAGTAAATGTTAGTCCCGTTTCTATACTGGGACGTGGGTCCATCTGAAAACACGTGAAGGGTAGTTACGTGTGGCCTGACACTCAATATTTTTTGCAGCGCTGATTTCATGTGACCCCATACAGCATGAGCTTGATGGTCTAGATTATCACTCACAGTGGCGAATAGTTTCTAGAGAGGTATTATTTCTGGCATAAAAAACCCCCGTGTGAATTGATAATTGACCTTTTGAAGTTCTTAATCTAATCTCTTTCTTGACAAGCGATTATCGCTTTCTATCTCATTTTCAGAATCGGGTGGGCTATTACTTAAAATATTTGCCAACATCTTTTTTTTCTGTTTATACTTTTGAGAATTTTTTCTCCACGACTTTCTTTGTTTCCTCTTCTGTCTTTCAGTCATATCACTAACAGTCTTAACTTTATTTTCAGCCATCTTCCTTTTTATGTCCTGTTTTAATCGTTTTTTTAACTTCTTTTTTCTTCATTTTCATTTTCCGTGTTACTATTACTAAGTGGTTACATAAAACAAAAAAAAATGCATTGTTATATGTATTTAAAAGCAAGAAAGCGTCATTTTGCCCGTTAATCGTCATTTCGAGAACGCCCGTCATATACGAGAACTTTCCCGAAATGACCGTTCCCTGAATGACTATCCGATGAATATTCTCATATCACGCTTTATGCCGCTATGTTAGATATTGGTTTTTGAGGTAAGGAACATGTGAACTGTAATATTTATAAGAATTTAGCAAAAAGTATGCAAATTATCGGAAAACTAATCACCAAACAGCGTTCCCGTAGTGATAGGGAATTAAAGTACGCTACCCACATACGAAATTAAAACGTACTTACCAATAAAATCAATTATTTTTTTCCAAAAACACGACAATCGTCTTGTCCTTTGACTAGTGAACTTCACATTGTTGCTCGCTAGCGCCACCTGGCGCGTTTTGTTTGAATTATATCGACCAATATCCATCGCGTTCACTGAATGATTTAATAAACGTCAGACAGCATTTGAATAGTCAAAATATGAAAAATATATATTTTAGCTATTTAATTTATACGTACATTCGTAATTTAATAATTTTCGAAGCTAATATATAAAAAAATACAATTTTAAGTCTTAATTGTAAACATTTTTGACTTGTCTCAACTATGAAACGTGGTATAAGGACGCGTTCCCGGAATGACTATTTAGGCCTTTTTAGTTTAAAATCTAATAAAATATTATCGTAAAGAAATAAATATGATAAGTGCCTTGTAATTATGCGCAGAAACTTCATTTGGAAACAAGTATTTTAGCCATACCACGTTATTTTATTAAGAAAATCTTTGTCAGAAGCATGATTCTCACCTCTCTGATTTTGACCCATATATATATATATATATATATATATATATATATAAATTTATTTTTTGTTTACATGCTTTGCTTATTGATTTTCGACTGTTCTTTCTCAATATTCAATTAATTCAGTTAATTAATTAATTTAATTTATTCATTCAATTTCTTTCTTTATATTTTTTACATTTGAAGGACATGAACAACGAAATTGGGATTATATGAAATGAGGTACAGAGGTGACCAGCCATAGTGTTTGCATTCTTCTTCTTCTTTGAAGTATATCCTACGTCACATTGTATTCTTCTTCTTCATATCCTTATATCTATTCCATTATTTATTAATAAAGTGATGTGATGATGGTAATATTCTTGTGCTCATAGATTTTTATGGATTTTGAAATATATGGTTTTTGGCTTCTGAAGTTGTATGTAATATTTTCAAATTATCTGTAACCTGGAAAAGTATCCTCTGAGTCGTGAAATTATTGGGGAACGTTCGAGTTCTCTTTGTTTAGCCTGAAGGGCTGTTGATGCTCTTTGAATCTTGCAACAAAGTTTGTGCCTGTTTGCCGTATGTAACAGCTACTGCAATCATTACAATAACTCAGTTCATAAACTATAGACTTATAAATCGTACTCTTATGAGTACGATTGTGAATTCAAATATCCTCAATATGTAATTGAGTTTCTCAATACATTTTTAACAATTTAAAATTGATAGAGAAGACAACAAGAAAAATTTGAGAAAAACAAAAATATAATACTCATTCAACTCAGTGTGACAGGTAAGCTTGGATTCTCACACAGCCTTGACACTACAACTCTCATTTCTTCCTCGACTTTAAATCTTGAGCGATATTTGTTCTTGATTACCGCTAAAGCTGAAAATCCAGCTTCACTCAAATATGATGTTGCAAAGGGAACGAAAAGTTCTGAAGCTTTCGAAGTTAAACATATTCGGAAGTGGTAAATCCAGTTTTGAAGATGCTGTAACAAGAGAACTGAATAATACTCTATTCCTCTTGTGCAGTGAATCCTGGCGTATCTTGTGCATAGATAGAATCTTGAATCTACGCATTTAATTCGACATTATCATCTGCGAAGTACTTCGGAAACCCTTTGATGAGCTTTTGAAAAGGTTTTCCGTGAAAAGGGCCATCAGGTCTGGTGAGACAACCAGTTCATTAGATGTCAATTAGATACAATTGCGGGAGGCAATCTTGACCGCCCCCTGACTTATTTTTTTTTCCCCAACTGCAGTTTCTTTCTAAACGCCTCAATTTTCTCCAAAAGTTTCATAATGTGCGTGTTGTTGCCTTGTCATGATATGTTCAATTTATTTAGTTTCTCAAATATATCCCACGATTATGCCAGTTTTAGCAAGAAACCAGGTTCAGTATCCGGCGGTTTCCTATGGTACTAGGGCGTATGTTCAGCTCCTATATCTAACCATAGTTTTTTGAAAATTCTAAACTTCAGTGGAGTAGTTTTTACGTAATTTACTGCACCGAAGATACATTCTCGTCTTTGTTGAGTTCAAAAGTAAAAGATTTTGATGCAATAGCTTTATTCTCAACCACATAGCATTCTGTACGTTTTTACGAATAAGCATTTTCCGCGAAAGTCGTAGAGTATCAATGGTTTTCGAGTGCGTAGATAGTCGATACATATTGCGATTACGAGGCATCGTAAGTATATATATATATATATAAGTAAATATATTGTTTATTTATTTGTTGACCAGCGAAAATTCATAAACCTATATCACATTAACTTATGATTCCGTAAAAAGATAAAGGATCGATTCACGGTAGGCGCTTTCACTTTCTACGGCCCGGATTGCAACGGCGCACAGTTTGGGAAGCCGTGATATAGGCAGTGAGAGCAGGTGGAATGTAATACAGAAAACTGTTGAGAGAAGTCACAGAACAAATAAGTGTGGGAAGCCTCAGTGTATGTAATTCATTCAAGAATGCATAATCTGTTAGTAATTTGGTTTGAAATATTTGTGTTTGCTCAGATTTTATGAGAAGTTCATATGAAAATATATGAAATAACATAATTTTCAACATTCATTCAGCAACAGATGAAAAACAGGTACGGCACAACGCACGTGAAGTTTTGAAATGCATTGAAATATATAATGAAAACCTAGAGGTTCATATTTTCATAAAACCTAAACCACTTGATATAAAATATTCAATACAAAACTAAACAGTATAACTGAACTACGATTTCCGTTGAAATAACTTAAAATGAACAACTACGTTGTAATAAACAATTATAAAGTTAATATATATTCATTAGTCTCCCTAGCCTAGTTGGGAAAGTGAAGGTTTCTCACCTCCTCAAATCCTGGGTAAAAATTACCTACAGTTTGACTCCGGTTCCGAACGGCAATTGGGCTTGTGTCAGCATATGTCCTCTTTAAACTACTTTAAATTATAGATAAACACATATACCCATAATTTTCACCGGGGCTGGAAACCGAGTTCTACCACCATAGTGCTTACCAGTGCACCATAGTTGGGTGTTCTCCCTACTAAGCCTGGGATACCGGCTTTGGGTGAAAATTAGTTTCAGCGATTATAAAATGCGATGTAAACAAATTCCAACACAAAATTCTTCGAATTGAAAGAATGAAAAAATACTTATATTTAAGTATTAATGTAATAAAATATTACATAATTGAAAATTTAACCTCCCCAATTTTTTCAGGTTAAATTATCTCTTATCACGTTGGAATCAATCAATTATTTGAAAAATTCATCAATAAATTTTTATTATGGATATAAGTGATAACGAATTTAACGAAAATTTAGATATTTGAACGTATTTTCTTTGAATGTTTCAAGTTTTTGATTTTATTTCATAGGTATTGGGTAATCATGAATTTGATGATGGAATAGATGGCGTTACCCCATTTATGAAACAGTTAAAGGCACCTGTCGTTTTGTGCAACATGAATGACACATTAGAACCAACAATTCAAGGACTTTACTCAAAGAGTGTAGTGGTAGAGAGAAATGGTAAAAAAATTGGCATAATTGGAGTTATTCTCAAATCAGCTAATGTAAGTAAATTGTGTATTGTTGATAGAATTTGAAAACTCACATATCCTAATCACCCTATGCCGATTAACTATTTCGCTACTATTTAAATGATCAGTTAGCAGAAACAGATTTACAAATAAATGCAAATATTTACGAAATTATATATTTTATATTAACTTTAATCGGTAATATAATCCCTCCAATACACCATACACAAAATTTGAACTAATTATCGTTAGTTGAGTTTTTTTATTGGCCTCTCAAAAATGGTTATTTCGGATTGAAAATTATATCTTTATATAATAAGTTATTTTCCTTCGAGTTTTGCATTCATTCGAAATTCAGAGGAAGAAGCAAAAAAAATGTGTATCTTTATATTTTTCTGTTTTCACTCAATTCTCTTATATTAAAATAAATTAAACTCTTGACTTAATGTTTCACGATTTATTTAACAATATGAATAGTCAACAAGTTTCGAGCGTTAGCTCATTTTCAAGACTAAACTACCATAAGGAACGTACAACAAATTTAAATCTATAAAATGGATGTGAGTAGGGAGGATAATTGAAAATCTACTTGTTCATTGAAGAACAAGTAGATTTTCAATTATCCTCCCTACTCACATCCATTTTATCGTGAAACATTAAGCCAAGAGTTTAATTTATTTTAATATTCAATTATGTTTCACCAAGGTTTAAGCGAGAATTCAATCTCAGTCAATTCTCTTATATTCTCTTAGTGGAAATTATGAACTTTTTGGGGTGTAATGCAGATCAACCGCAGATTTTCACATATATGACACAATCGAGACCTACATGTACATGACTGGTTTACTCGGAAAGTCACCGTTTCTATTGTTTCATATTTCAATTTCTATTGCTTCATATTTCATAACACGTTATTTTTTTATTGGAGGAATGCTAATTAAGCTAAATTTGAGTGGCATATTAAAAGGCGAAAGAACTACTACTCGTGATGAATTTTCAACAGATTCTGAACTTAATATTCAATAACTTTCATTTAATTTTGACCTTTCTTTTTTTTTTTAATTTCAAGTCTGTTGAACTAACTTCTGATGTTTAATGTGATATTAAAACATTAAATATATCCAGATATATATGATTTGTGCTGAATATGTGGAAATTTGAATTTTGTATATGAAAATTTTATCTATCAATGAAAAAACGGAAATATTTTTTTTTATATTGTTTATTTCATCTGAATGGAATTCGAAATATAAAAATTTAGGAATATGAAATGATCAATACATTTTGCAAGATTAGGCAATGAAAAATAATTAAATAAATTTTCAATGAGTAATTCTAAAAAAAATTGGAACTCTGATAGGTAAACTTTTTGGATGAACATTATGATTTGGATTATGAGTCAATTCCATTCAAATGATTAGGGAATGCAATGATTATATCTGCCTTTAAATCATCAATGTCTTCGAAAAATATTCGGCGAAGGAACACAAAAAATCCAGCATTGAATCGACAAAAAACAATTTAATCAGCCTTTTTTGGAACACAAATGTTTTCTACGATTCTGAAATTTCCTCATTTTCTAGGAAATTTCTAATACGGGCAAGTTGTCTTTCTTCGATGAATCTGAATCAGTAAACAGAGAAGCTGAAAGGTTAGTAAGAGAAGAAGGAGTTTTCACAAATGTCGTTCTATCTCATAGTGGTTATGGCATTGAAAAACTCATTGCTCAGAAAGCTACCAGCAAAATTGGCTTGGTAATTGGTGCTCATTCTCACACATTTTTGTACACTGGCGGTGAGTATGCACATTTATAATTGATTTTGAATGAAAAACAATTGGTTAAGTTCCACAAAATTACAGTGTAGCTTAGAAATTAAGGGCCCATTCCACCCCATTGTCAAATGTTAAACTGAACAACTGATTTCGAAAATGGGGTAACACCCTGAGGCAATCATCAAGCAACAATATAATTTCATTGAACTGAGCCAAATGTTTTTTATTCAATATATTAAATTATATTTCATCAGTTCAGAAGAGATCAGGGAATATTCAATCAAAGTTTTCATTATTTAGGATTGACGCCGGATTATTATTAGTATAGTTAAGTAACATACTCATTAATATTATCATTAAACGTCTTACATTCATGATTCAAAGCTTTTCATTAATCATTTCTCTATCCATTTGTTTAATATAAAGCATTACTTGAACATTTTCGTCGTTATAACTATATAACATGAATATTTGATAGTGTTGGCGTTTACTTGATGTAAATCCATTGAAATTGAATATAAACTTAAATTCACTTGAACTTATGATTTACACTTCATTGACTACACGTTATTATTGTGTTAGCATCTGAAGAAGTCGTTTGTAACGACGAAACGCTTCGTGCTATGTAGTCAATAAAGTGTACTTATTGTGTTAGCATCTGAAGAAGTCGTTTGTAACGACGAAACGCGTCGTGTTATGTAGCCAATAAAGTGTACATCATAAGTTCAAGTGTTTAAATGCCAGTTTATATTCAGTATAACATGAATGCAAAATTTTTGAGAAGGTGCAGGATATTGTTAGATACTTTACGAGAATTTATTTTCTCAGTAGAAACTTGATCTCGGTGCTATAAACTGTTGACTATAAATGGGAAAATTGAAGAATGCGTTTACTACGGCATATTTCATATAATTATTGGTTGAGTGCTCGAATTTGAACATATTTCATTCATTTCTTAAATTTGAACGTTTCAATTTTTTTTTATTTAGATCACTACTCCTTCCTTTGTGATCTTCATTATTCATTGAAGTTGTTTTTCATAAACAGTAAATAACTGTGTATTCATTCTTGATGGTGGAGTTTTATGAAAGCGTAGGATTTAGGGGTACTTTCTTTGTATATTATATTAAATGAAAAGAGTTGGCTTGATTTCACAAAATTTATAATACTAACTTGACATTTTCAAAATTTAAACTGTAAAAAGTTAAAGGTTTAACTTATGAAAAAGGGGTAACACTCCGAAACAATTGTCAAGTTGTTATCATAAATTTTGTGAAACCAAGCCAAGTGTTTTTATTTAATAATCAAACAATGTTTCACGTCAAATATAATTTGTTTGATTGAATCCAACCTTTGTGATATGGACGAGTTTGTACAATTTGAATGCCATGAATCATTTCAAGGTTCATGAATTATTTATATTAACAGCTGCATCTTTTGTGTCACAAGGGTTTAATTTATTATTAAAATTTAATATATAATTGAAATTTTCTACTTATGTTTTTTTTATTTTTGAATGAGTTAATGCCAGGGTTTCCAATCCTGATCATCCCGCGGCCATTTTCTACTTTAGTATTTTTTCATAGCCCCCTACTCTAGATAACTGTTTGAAATAGTAATATTAGTAATATGAATTTCTAATACTCACTGGAATAAGTGATATAAATAATAGTATAATGATAGTTCAAGCAGATAAATTCAAGAAATACACAATATGAAGAGTTTTTCAATATATTTTGAAGAATTCAGAATTGGAGAAAACAATAAGGAAGACTTAGGAACAACAAACATTATAATAGTTCCTCAGTGATATCATTCTGACGGATGAACTTGGTCATCTCCACACAGTTTTTCAAGGAAGTCCATTAGGCTTCACACTGCTACCCCCAATTTTCAAGGAACGGAAATTCTTGAAGCTTTTGAAGTTGAATTCAAATATTAATTTTTAACCGATTACCAAAAATCCACCAAAACGGAACTGGTGAATCTAGTTTCAAGGCTGATGTTTTATTTCAATAAAACTCTGCTCCTTTTGTGATGTGAATCCTGGCAGAGCATCTGCATGAAAGGGATCTTACAGCAACAATTCCGAAACTGAAAAATTGAAAATTTAAATAACTTTATTGCTACTTCATATTCTTGGATATCTCTCCTTTCAAAACACGACGTAGACTTTAGGAAGTAGGTAACGCAATGTATAGGCCCTTATAAAATGAAGACTTCTTCGAACTATTAAGGTCATATTTTGGTAAATGACAATCAATATTGTGCTTAGTCTGTAGGCATAAATTTGGATCTTATATACTATAAACTCATTCAAGTATTTTCAGAGTAAATTATTCAGTGTCTTATAAATGCAAATCATTGTTATTTTGTCTAGTCATTCAACAACGTACAGCAAGAGTAAACTCTCAAGAATTAATGATATACTATTATATCGATTGTATCTCGAAATGAATCCTTTAAAATGAATAGCTTTATTTTGCAGATTTCATGGAGCAATCATCTTATTCTGATCGAAACGAGACATATAATTAGCACAATAATTAAGATGTAGCTGAAGAAGAATTTAAGTTCAATTTAAGAGAAACATAATCGCATTGCGAGTTGAATGATAAACAAAAATTCAATACAAAGCCCAAATATTTAATCCCTTCCTCATGTTTCACATTTAAAGCAAACTAATTTTCAAGGGGAGAAGAAACGTTCTATTCCACTCCAACGGTATATTAATTTGAGCAAATATAAATATGTTTATACTCAAAAATTATATACCTAATGTGAATATACTTAATAAATAATAAAATAAAATAATATACTTAATATAAGGGAGGGACAACATACATTGAGGAACAACCATAAAATTTATCAGATGCATACAATTTCTGAACGCAGCGTGTAAACCTGTATAAAAACGTATACTTCTCCTCCAATATGAATACCTCAAAGTAGAAACAAATCCTACAGATAATATTCAAAAAAGGGACATGCTAGAGCTTGCTTTCTAGTGTAACGCGTTCCTCGAGCTTGGTGTGAAACATGACCATATAAACATACTGGTTGATGTACCGAACTAATTCCAGATATTCTGTCAATTTAGGATTCATTTATGTTGTTTCTTCCAGATAATCATCCTGGACCCGACAAACCTGCTGGTCCTTATCCAACTATAGAACGAAACAAAGATGGACAAATTGTTCTGGTAACACAAGCTTCTGCTTACACCAAGTACTTAGGTAACATTACAGTTTTTTATGATGAAAATGGATATGTGAAAGATTGGTCTGGTTCTCCAGTTTTCATGGAAAATGCAATTGTTGAAGGTAACATATACAACAAATTAGAAATGAGTTGAAAATGCTTGTACATGCAATCGTAAACGAAGCAAACAGAAATAATTATTTACGAAAACTGTAATTTGCAGGAGCGATTAAATGTTGTTTCAGAAACAGATCTCTAATATGACATCACAAGCTGATGTCATATTAGGAATGAGGTACGATTTGAACGGTACGATTTTACTATCAATGATTTTGAACATTGTTTTTATTGTTTGCATCATTGTCATCGTTGATTCCAACAATATTTATACTTTTTGTACTTCTGATTATTTAATTGTGTTCTAAAGAAGATACAATAGGTTTATAGTAACTACAGTATGAAACGAAATTGTTTGATATCTATTTAAGTACCATACGTCAACCACATAGCTATAAATATACTGCTCTAAGCATGTCGGTTATGCGAAGGCAAGAATTCACTCATTTAAAATGCGGTTAACGCTCAAAGCACACGATTGTTACGCATGCGCCACTCATAAAAATGTCGGTGACGCGAACTCATAAGATTTTTCCCTACCAAACGTGCCCTACGTCGCTGAAGAAGTTTTCACTTCAAAAATATTTGATAAAAGAGGTATTAATCAACAACAAATATTCATAACAATAATTTCCATGTATTAATAATTGAGCATGACATGTATTTTTAGTAATTAATACTCCTTTCTTAGATGTCAGCTGAAAAATCGTTCCCTTTATAGTTATTTATTTAAAATCTAGGTTGAAAACGCACAAAGATTAAACAATTGAAGAGGTAGAATAAAGATATCACAGAATAACAATATTAAAAAATGAACAAGAAAAATCAATATTTATCGAAAATTTTTTTTCAGATCCAACGTATTTGACTGAACTCCAACCTTACAAAGAGACAGTGAGTCAAATGGGGGATACCGTCATAGGTTCGTCATTAGTTCGTTTAGAAAGAGACGATTGTAGGATGGGAGAATGTATGCTTGGGAATTTTGTGACGGATGCTATGGTGTACGCGGTATGTACAATAATTCATTAGGTAATTGAATAGGTTGTGTATCATTGAAAACATTTGTGTAGGCATCTCCCTCGGAGCTTTATTGGAGTTATGCCGATATTTCGATTAAAAATCCCAGAATTGCCTATCTATGAAGGATTCATGAATATGAAAACTAGTAAGCGAATTGCCCGCTAGGGTGTGAACCAGAGCGATAAGGCATTGGACTATTCTTACACATATTCAAAAAAGCTTTAAGGTGTCTAAGCCCTACAACAACGCCTATAAAGCCTCTAAGTACACACTGATATTGTCACGAGAATGCCTCTGCCATGCTTGATATAATTTATATCGTTTCTACAACCAAAAAAATTCACGTCATTTTGAAGAGATAGGGCCAAGGTGTGTTTGGAAAAGCATCGAAACTTGATTGTTTGGATGCATGCCACTGAAAATTCCCATCATAGGATGATACAAAGATGTATCATATTTTCATAAAACATGTCTAATGTCTTTCGGAACGCATTTTATTCACTCAACTTTAATATACACAAGAGTTATCTAGACAGCTCATTGAGAGCTTTATTTGAAATATTTCCGTATTCACAATATAATTCTCAGCGAGCAGTCTACACAAATATCGTGAACGAAAACGTGACCTAAAATTTTCGAGAGTGAATATTAAGTGCATTCCGAAAAATTATTGAACTTGTTGAATGAAAATACCATACCATGGTTTCATTCTTGTTAGAAATCTTTAGTGATATACATCCAAAAAATGAAATTTCGATAGTTTTCCGATCGCAACCAGGGTCCCTTTTTAAGAATGAGAGGAATTGATTACGTGAGCTCCCTCTACCGAAAAATCGACATAAACTCTCTCAAGCTTTACAGATCGCCTTCTCGTGACGAGATCAGTTACAGTACTTAGAGGTTTTAAGGTAAATATTTAAATTACTCAAGTAAGGTAAGGTAGTAAATTTGAGAGACACTGTAGAAGTGAAAGAATGGTCTCTTGCCTCATCTTCATTGCTTCAATTCATACCCTAGTGGGCAATTTCATAACTATTTTCCAGATTCACGAATTCTTCATAGTCTATATATATATATATATATATATATATATATATATATATATATATATATATATATATATATATATATATATATATATATATATATATATATATATATATATATATATATATATATATATATAGTTCATATATATATATATATATATATATATATATATATATATTTATATAATATTCTTAGCGATAACAGGTTATTTTCGATATTAAACGCTTTATTTTTTCACGTTTCGTTGTATATCACAACTTTGTCGAAAGTAATGAATTATTCAATTATTATTATTGAAATTGATTTGTTGCCTGTTTGAGAAAGTTCTTTTCGATATTTTCAGCAATAACATGCTATTTTCAATGTTAAAAGCTTTGTTTTTGTTGAAGTTTCGTTGTATATCTCAACTTTGACAGATGAAGCTTTTAACATTGAAAATAGCCTGTTATTGCTAAATATAATGAAAATTTAACTATCTCGAACAATCAATAAATTAATTTTGAATTTTTGAATATATATATATATATATATATATATATATACAAATATATATATATATATATATATATATATATATATATATATATATATATATTTATATATATATATATATATATGTATATATATATATATATATATATATATATATATATATATATATATATATATATATATATATATAGTTCAAAGATTCACAGGTAATTCAATACTAGTAAATACTGAGACTCTTAATCGAAATATCGAAATATTTCAAATAAAACTCTCAGGGAGCTGTCTACATAAATGTTGTCAACGAGAACGGACCCATCACTTTCGAGAGTGAATATTAAGAGCGTTTCGAAAAATTCATCGATCTTGTTGAATGATAATAGGATACAATTGTTTCATCATTATTATGAATCATCAGTCCATATTTAATCTATCAATCAAGAATCGATGACTTTCAAAACGAACATAGGTCCCATACCAAATTAAGAGAAGTCCTAGAGAGTGAAATACTCACACAGGCTCCCTCTATCGGCGAAAGGACGTATAAACACTCCCTAGCGTTCAAGATTCCTAGACTCCTAGATTCCTCGATTGTCTACACAATCTAGATTCCTAGATTGTGTAGACAGCTCCCTGAGAGTTTTATTTGAAATATTTCGATATTTCGATTAAGAGTCTCAGTATTTACTACTATATATATATATATATATATATATATATATATATATATATATATATATATATATATATATATATATTTATATATATATATATATATATATATATATATATATATATATATATATATATATATATATATATATATATATATATATATATATATATATATATTTATATATATATATATATATATAAATATATATATATATATATATATATATATATATATATATATATATATATATATATATATATATATATATATATATATATATATATATATATATATATATATATATATATATATATATATATATATATATATATATATATATATATATATATATATATATATATATATATATATATATATTTTTTTTTTTTTTTAGTATGTTGAGAGAGCTCCAACAGGATCATGGACGAAAGCTGCTATAGCCATAACCAACACTGGAGGTTTGCGCACAACCATTGAAAAAGGAAGTGAGTTGACCTTGTACTAAGTTTATCTACATGCCGTTTGAATCGAATCGTCTTTTTGATCATTCTGAAGCTTTTCGAATGAAAAAATGCTGTTATACGATTATCATAAAAAATTATCAATTCCTACATTTTAGTTTTTCTGAAATTTCAAATTCTTTATGAGCTGAAGGTTTCTGTCTCTTTTCTCCAATTCGGCGCGATTCACAAAATTCTCAAAATATTTTCGATTAATTAAATAATTATAAAGAGCGCTACAGCCAATAGCTTGATATATAATTTTTGTTTCAATTTCCTCAAGTCTTTTGCTCTTTCTTTTCAATTGCTAACATTCAACTGTGTTATGTCATTCTCTACTTCTTTTTTCATCATCGTCTTTCTTCCAACTAAATTACACACCTTAAAAGTTTAGGAACTCTGTCGTCCAGCCTCCGCATAACATGTTCAATCCTTGCCTTCTGGCAGGTTGTTTTTCAAATATATTTTTTATAGAGGGTTCTTTGTGAAAATCATATGGTTATGTATGTCTTTGTTTGTTCGTCTAATCGATACAACTTCCACCATTTTTTTCGAATATTTTTCTCGAAAATTTCTCTTCCAGATCTCTCGTTTTTGTTGGTCTTCTTTCTTTAAAGTCCACACTTCACTCCCAAAGGTTGTCAGGGGTCTAATAAGCCATTTGTACGAATGTACCTTCGGCTTTCTTGACACACCTTCGCTCCCCTTCAGAGACTCCCTAACTGTACCAGGAACATATTGTCCGCAAGCCCGCGCTTGGTATCTTGTTTTTTTTTCATTATATTTCACTCTATACCTTTTGCTGATTATTCTAGTTTCTTTAGGAATACTTGCATTTCTTCTGGTCATAATTACTATGTCATCTGCATATGCCAAGCACTGATGACTCTTATGATAAAATAAACCCTTCATGTTGATTTTTGCATGACGGATCATACACTCTAAGGCCAATAAACATTGTGAATAAATTTGAACATTGCCAATAAAAGCATTGTGACAATGGGTCTCCTTGTCTTAGAACAGCTCTGACTCAGGACGCATCTGACATATTTTCCCTTATTTTTACCCTGCCCTCGGTTCGTTGTAATGTTAACCTATTCATTGCAATTATCTTCTCTTAAATAATTAACTCGCTCAGTGCTTTAAGTTTACCCTTGTCTAAATAATAGTTGTTTTCAGTTTATCCTATCTAACCAATTTATGCTTGTTTAAATAAAGAACATTTAATAAATATAATCTACAATTCTTCTTTTTGAATAATCAATCCAAATGGAATTTTTCAGACATAACATATGCAGAACTTATAACAGCACAACCATTTGGAAATGACTTATATGCTGGTTATTTCACTGGACAAGATCTGTTGGATATTTTCGAATTCTCAGCAACACCATATTTTTACGGAAGAGCTTTCATAGATATAAACCTTCTTCAAGTCTCAGGTAAATTTCATTATGTGTTTTCATATTCATAATTTATTAGAAACTATAACATAAAAAATTTGCTAATGGACGATTAAATTCTTGATAACTCGACGTAGTGTATTTTTATATCACAGATAAAAGATCCCCGGATTTGTAACAATAGACACGTAAATATTGAGCAGTACCTATATTTGATAATGATAAAAATGAGTAACTGGTTGATAATTATGAAATTGATGACCATTTTTAGAAAGCAGAATTGTAGAAATTTTCAGCATTCAATTTTTGGATTCTTGTTTCAATTTAGCATATATATTCAATAAGTATCTACAGCCGTTCACAAGGAATTTCTTTCAACATCCAAGTGACGTATGAAATTTGTTGAGTATGTATCAAATTTATTAAAAACAGTCAATGTTGTATAGTCCACGTTTTATTCTTGTCAATTTTTCAATTAATATTCTTGCATATTCATTTATTATTCATACTCAATATTTCCAATAAAAGAATCCCAAGTAGCAGTTCAGAAGTATTATCTACTCTTTACTTTTTGTACCTACTTTTTATTATATTGTTTTCTATGCTAGATGTATTATATATATATATATATATATATATTATATTATATATATATAAATATATATATATATATATATATATATATATATATATATATATATATATATATATATATATATATATATATATATATATATATATATATATATATATATATATATATGGTTACAGGTTTTTGAAACAACAAAAAGAAGAAATGTAAAGATATATTGGGCGTTTCGGAGGTTTCTCCTCCTTTCTCAGCAGCAGAAATATATTATCTTCGTAATGAAAACGAATAACAATATAACATATTTCAAATAAAATTACCAGCTTACTTTATATGTTTTTTCGAATTATAACGGTAATAAAGTTACAACTAAAAAAAACACATTGAAACATTAGTGAAAGGCTTGATGAATCACGAGGGAACTAACTGTACAACTCAAGAAAGATAGAACATGAAGAACAAGAACAAAAAATAAAATTTTATACCCTAGACAAACAAACTGCCACATCAAATAGAAATATAGTAGCGCCAAATAATCTACAAATTAGACGTAAGACGACACAACGAGTGAAGGAAATATGTACTAAGTTAAAAGCATCAACACCGAAGCTGAGAAAATCTAACCAAGTATTCAGTGTATCATGGAGAGACTGTGACAAGAAGTAGTATAGATAGAAGTATATATATATAGGACAAACATCACTGAGACTACACAACTGATTCTACGCACACAAATACACTAAAAACGCAACAGTGGCAGTAAATAGCATCACACAACGATGGGTCACACATTTGACTGCGAAAAGACCTAAATTTCGAACAAAATACAGAGAATTTTGGGAGATGCTACATATACAATTGAACTCAGAAAAAACTGTTAATGATAGACAGACGTGAAATAATTGAGTCGGTCGTATCTATCGATCTTGGCAAAATCGAACCCAAAACAAATAGAACCAACGAACGTTGGTCTACGTGAACGTTGACATGACATTAGTTTAGAGGATATAGACAATGACAGACTAGTGAGAGATACCAAAAGAAAAATTTCATTAATCATGTTAAACTGAGTAAATCGAAGAAAAATCTGAAGTAAGCAGGCCATTGTTATGGAAATATATTGTATTGTTATTTGTTTTTATTACGGAGATAATATATTTATACTGTTGAGAAACTTCTAAAACGTTCAATATACCTTTATATGTCTTTTTTTTATTGTTTTAAACACCTGTGATCACCAATAAATATTGAGCTTATATAATGAGTAAAAATACTATATATAAATATTTTTGCAGGTATTCAAATTGTTATCGACGTACGGAAACCAATAGGATCTAGAATCACGTCTCTGAAAGTGAGATGTGCCCATTGTGAGGTTCCTGTGTACAAGGAAGTGAAACTTGATGAAAGTTACAGAATGATTGTCCCATCTTTTCTGATGACTGGTGGTGATGGATTCGCAATAATTTCAAAGAGAATGAAGGACGCAGAAATGGGAGAAGTTGATATTGATGCTTATATGGAATATTTGAAGACTAGAAGTCCAATTTTCGAAGAGATTGATGGAAGAATTGAAATTTTAGGTGCTGAAACTATTAAATGCTGGGATTTGTTCACATGAAACTGAAATGTATTAAATATTTATGAAAAAAATACGCCCAATTTCTTTTATAACCTCTGGTCTGTAGAGAGATGTGAAAATGTTGGTCTTACAATGATTTCTACAAATATATTGTGGTTTTTAGAACGATTTAGTAATGTCGTTCCCTATGTTTTCATCTTCGAGTTCAATTGGTTTTGAGCATACATAAAGTGACCATTTTTTGTAGCCCGAAACAGGACTTTGTATCATTCAAAACCCTTTCACTGTTCATTATTTATTTATTCTCATTATTAGATGTTGATTATTATGAATCAAATATACCTACAATGCAAAATATTTTTTCAACTACTTATTTTTGTAACTATCAGACGAACAAATTTGCGTTAACACACAGTAGGTGATCATTTTAGAAAAGAATGAAACAATTTTTAAGCGAAGATTTACACATATATTAAAAGGAATACTGACGTATGTTTCTATGAGATTCACTTTTTTCAAATGCTACGTGCAGACTAATGACATTTCTCGAATACATACAATAGGTAAACTTAAATTATGAGTACATAGAAAACAGGTAGATAACAGGTAAAAGGGATCAATTCATACTGAACTACTATATACGAAACTAAGTAATTTTGAAAAGATTGAGAAGGGGGCTTGAGGTATGATCAATTTGGCTGGTTAAAAGGTTGCCAGAATATTGTTATTTATTAATTTGGAGTGATTCTAACAAATTAATATTAATTCCATTATTTGCAGTATTCAAAATTTCAAAATCAGAATTGAATATATGATTTTCATTAATCAAATGATTTGCATAATGTGAATCAGTCTTCTGATTATCAAAGCTAAGTTTATGTTCAGAAATTCTTATTTGAAAACTTCTAAACGTTCTACCAATATAAAACTACTTATCACAACTACCACAGTTCATTTTATATATTCATGATTTTTTATTTTTGTTGATCTAGATTTGTTATTTTTGATATGTTTTCCTAAGTTATTTCCAGTACAAAAAGCAATGTTGATGTTATACTTAAAAAGAAGAGATATGAGTTATTCACTGGACTTACCGATGTATGTAAGACTGTTATGTTGATATTGTTTTTGACTAGAGGATAAACCAAACCAATCGCCTTTTTGAAGTTTTTCTTTTATATCATATTATCTATCATTTCAGGATTATAATTATTATTCACGGCTATTTGCTTAATTCATTTTTTCTCGGTGTTGAAATTGGTTCTAGAAAGAGGAATATTCACTAATCTATGTATCAAACTGTTGAAAGCTGCTATTTGTGTTGAAATGGATGTATGGAAGTAATATGTATAAAACTATCTGTATGTGATGGTTTAAGGAAAATTGAAAAATTATGTTTGTTATCCAGTTTCATTATTTTGAGGTCTAAAAAGTTAATAGAGTTTTCTTTCTCAAATTCCAAAGTGAATGTAATTTTAGGTTGTAACGAATTAATGAAAAGTGTCGAGTTGCCGAAGAGTACCAGTGAAACAACAGATAATATCATCTACATATTTATACCAATAAATAAATTGACAACTAATGTGGTGACAATGAATTAATTTTTCCAAATTATATATGAATATTTCAGCCAACAGAGGATTAAGTGGATTTCCCATAATTAATCCTTCAGTGCTACTATAAATTAGGTTATTAAAACAAAAATAATTTCGTTCGAGACATAATTCCAAAAGCGACAGTATATCGGATTTTATCAGAAGATTTACAAGATTTTTATCAAGAAGTTTTTGTATTAGGGTACAAGGATCATTGGGTGGGATACTTAGAAAAAGGTTAACGACGTCCCAAGACATCAATTTGGAATTACCTGGTAAATAGATATTTTCGATTTTACTGACTAAATCATAAGAATTTTTGATTGAAAATTTTGGTTGAAATTGACAATAATTTTTGATTGATTCTTTGAAAAAATGATATAGAAATATTAAAGGAGCTGTAGTAAATGAAACTACTGGTCTCATTGGATATCCTGGTTTATGTATTATTATAATCAATAATTATCCATTAGTAATTTGAAAAAAAGAATAAAAGTCTAGACACTTTTTTTTATTCTCTTAAACTATCAACATCGTCTTCCAAACTGAAATGTGTAACCAGGTTTTTTCTGGAGTTCCTAATTCGTTCATTATTTCACCAGCGAACGCCCGTAGAACATTTCGACCATTCCATACGGTTTTCTTTTGCCTAGTAATATAGCCAAAAAGTACTGAAGAGTCCTTAATTAATTCCGAGTTTTTATTACAATCAATAAACTCAACTTTCAATCAATATAGGTATTGAATGCTCGCTCTATTGAATTCGATAGTTCTACTTTCTACTTTCAGTGACTTTCTAATTCGAAAGTCATTGACATTGACTTTCAATTTCGCCAATAAACTACGAACTGTAAGAAAGAGGTGTAAGTTGTGATTCAAATTATCTTTCAGTTGACTGATTGTCGAAAAAGCGACTTTTCAACAATAGAAGTCAAATTTTTCAATACAACAATGGTGTAAAATTGCCGACGACAATGAGAAAGGAAGTCACATTCATTTCAGTGCGATGTTGAAAAAAGTTTTTAAATAATTGGAGACATTTGTCAATGCTCGGAAAGTAGTCCAGTTAACAAAATTTTCAGGTGATTTCAAAAGACGGAGAATATTTTTGCGCCCCGGGGTTACCTTTGGAGACAAGAGAACCGAAATAGTTCAAATAGAGCCCCGTTCAAAAAAGGACGTGTGGTAAAGTTGAACATTGAAGTCAGTAATTAAATTTCAATATTAAATAAAATAATAATAGCATAAACATTTATTGAGAAATGATATGTGCGTATGTGATTTTTACTAGTGTATATTAAATATGTACTTCAAGCTTAGTCCAATACCTAAAATGAGAAATTCTCTTCAGAGACTAGTTAATTTTTTTCAGAAAATTTCAGCTGACATTTTAACACAATATCGAATATTCAAAAAAGTAGGTAGAGCATATGGTTATAATGATTATGAAATGAAATTAATTTGAACATAATGGTAATTATTCCCCTTTTATATCTTTTGGAAAATATTCATTATGGTTCGAAAAAAAAGGAAAATCAGAACATAAAAGTATCAATATAGCTGTACTTCAAATTCATGCTTAATATTCGCAATACTGACTTTGAGCAAATGGTCAAATTTCGCAAATTTCTTCGGAAGTTTAAGATATTGAAATCTGCGCGATCACAATCAACATGTTTTATCTATCCATATTATTTCAATTCTACGAAAGTTGTTATTTATGGACAATTAACTGATTTTCTTCGGTATTATAACTTTCTGTTCCTTCACAAATGCCTAATGATAATTAAACTATAATGCAAAGACTTGAATTCGATTCACGCTTTTATTGGATATAACGTGATGCTTTTCGTAGGGTTCCTGACTTTTTCAGACGATAACAAAAAATGATTCACAAGTATGTGTTTGAAAACAACAATATAAATTTTAAGCACAACCAAAGAGTTATGCACAAATGCTTTCTAATCAACTGTACTAAGTTGTTTACCTGAAAAGGGTCAACAATGGCGAATTATTCAAAATCAAATCTCACAGATTTTTGTGTCTCTTGATTTCAATCATTTCCCATAAATCTACTGGTCTACTTTTATGAATATGGTTTAAAATTTTCTAATTGGAATGAAACTGAAGAGGCTCAGTGTTCGACTGACTGACAGTTTTTGGCCTAATAGTGCTGGTTGGTTCGATTCCCCAGCAATCTTAGATCGTTTGGAATCGGTGTTAAACTGTAGGTAAATGGAGCTACATAGGTCTCTCATATCCGCTCTTAGAACGATTATAATAATAATAATAATGATTTTCTTCTGAGAAACAAATGATTTGAATAACGGATTTCTCATTATAACGTCACTGTTACTGCAATAAATCTGGTCGTTAAACAAAATATCTTTGAAAACAATAAATTAAAATGAACACAATTGACTCAAGTTTCAATGAATATATTAAAAACTCTACATATGTTTCGGGTAGTTAACCAATTATCAAGAGTATACAATGTTACTGTGCTTTAACCACCAATGTTACTTGGGTTAACCACCCGAAACATATGTAGAGTTTTTAATATATTCAGTGAAACTTGAGTCAAGTGTGTTAAATATAATTTATTGTTTTTAACATAATGTTTCACCAAGAGATAAGCCAAACCTCCGTGTCATTTATTAAAAATACCTTTGATTCAATCAAATTTCTAATAATATGATTATTTCACATTGAATCGATGTAGGTGAATTTTTATATTATGACTTAAATTAATAATCAACAAATAATTAATTGATTCAATTATTATTGAATACTATTCAATGAATGCCTAATAAGCGACATCCACCAAGAGATATCTTCATCTTTGATATCTGGTAATATAAATACGGAATGAAAGTTTTTACTTGATACAGCTATTTATTATTTTACAATGGATATTCAGAAATTAATTTTTTCTAAAATTGTAATTAAAGAATTTGAATCCATTACTATCCATTGAAATCCATTTTTACAGATTAGGTCATATTTCAGTAATTTTCTGATGACAAAAAAAGTAAAGTATACCTTTTGCTCGAAATAATTTAGAGATAAACTCAATATGAATATATTTAGAATTACGCCCATTTCATTTCAATTGAAAATTTTTATTATCGTTCCTGAAATGGAGAATAAGAAAAATAGAGTGTGGGTGAGAGAGAAAGTAAGTGACATATCTATGAGGGGGGGTTGTAGTTTTTTATGGTTCTCTGCTATAAAAACGAAGGGTGCAATGTGCAATGTTAAAGCTATCAGAAAAATAAGTCAATTGAAGTATCTGTTGCAAGAGAATTATTACTACGCTTCTCATTGTTATGTCTAATACATTATATTCATCTAATAAGCCATGGACAAACATCTGATCTGCGTAATTGTAAAACCAGTGAAGACAAAATAATTATTTCTAATGAAGAAACTTTACAAAAATGTCGTGAGATGTTAACGATCCGAAAAAAACTGGCTGTGTGGAGATATTACTTTACCAGAAACTGTGAACGAAAAAGTGGGTTACCATTCAAAAGGTTTCAAGAAATTCGTCAGACCAAAGAAAAAAAAGCATGACGATAATTCTTCTCAAAACTCACGGAGGATATGTAAGATAAATCCTAGGGCAAGTTTATATTCTACTTCTTGCTTCACCAGGTCATGTAAATAAATTTCATTGTATGTTCTATTTCATAGAATAATCTATTTCAAGTGAATATTTTATAATGTTTCTGTATTGTGTCCTTTGTATTGTGAAATCTATTTTTCCTATAGAAATTATCTGATATTTTGAATAAATATTTATAAATATATAATAAAATGAGGGTTCAATTTAATTTTTGATGAACTAATACGTTCTGAAATTACACAAGGAGTTTTTGTGGTATAAATTTCGGTTAGTATTTATAAACGTGTCCTTTTTCCGAGGAAGATCGTTTTTCAGATAATTTCAGCTGAAAATTGAAAGGAATATTATAAATTCCAGAAAATGTTGTTATTGGTTTCAAATATATAGCAAAATTAAGTTGAACTTTATAATGTCTATGCACATTTTAGTATGGTTAAAATATGAGATTAAAACTAGGACGTGAAGAAAACTAGGAATTGATCTGTGCTTCAAATTAATCTTGAAAATTGGTAATATTAATTTTGCGTCTATGATCATAGAAATTTCGTTCGAGAAATCTGCAGCATCACAATAAACTTTTGAAGTATTTGATAGATCCGTCCGTTACTTTGTCATAATGCATAGAATTTCTGAGAAAAATACACTTTGTTGTTTAACACTTTTTTTTATTTGGGACCGTAGTTTCTAAATATTACTACCCAAAAATTCAATTTTAATTTAATGAAAGCACATTAATAACGAAATTGGAATTCTTTGTATATAAATACAATAACTAGAGTAGAATATAAGATTCTCTCTATGAAGAAGACGAAAACACTATGGACTCGGACATACGTAGAAGAAGAAGAAAGCGAACTCTTTTGCTGGTCAACTTTGTACCTACGAGTATTATCGAATAATTCCAATTTCGTTTCAAATTTGCTTGAAAATGTAGTAATATTACGAAACAGAGCTCGCAAAATGATGAATATAAAGATAAAAAACAGTATAATATTTCAATAAGTACTTACAAATGTAGTGCTTAAAACACAAATCGAATTTTTCTATATAAAAACATCATATAGCTATTGATATTAGTTCAATTATGTGAAAGATTGAGTTTGTCGACTATTATATCACTTGTGGTTCACTTTGTTATTCTGACTTTCCGTTACTTTGCGAATTCTAAGAAAGTGACATGTATTAAAGGATTCCTTCATGTTTTGTACCTGGTAATATAAATACGGAATGGAGATTTCTACCTAATACTATTATTAATAAGATTCCACAATCGAAATTCAAAGGCTATTGCTAAAAGTTTCAATCAGTTCATTTAAAATTATTAATTTTTGGAAATTTTTTGAAGACGGACCTCTAGCGATAAAAATTCAAATATAAAGATTCATTCAACTCTCGAAAAGGAGCCTGCTAAAAGTTCTATTCTATCACACACACCCATACCTACACCCGAACTCGAACCCAAATCCATCCCCACTAAGGTCAAATAGTTAACAAATCTTTATTTACAAAATATTTTCAATTTATAATACATGAGTTATGCAAAAATTTAATATTATATAACTTAAACTAATTACATAATTAATTTTTCACTACAATCTTAAAATTTTTACAGTTCCTACTTATTAGTTTTACTGTACATTTACTCATTTACAACCCCACCATAGTCAATTGTTGTCCCTACTAACCCAAGGTCACCGGCACTTGATATCTGAAAAGTTTTGGAACGAGAATTTCAGAAAACCCTTAAAACTATTGTCAAATAGAATGTTAGGTATTATTAAATAAAACAAATTTTACAACAGAACAAATTGCAAAATCTTGACAGTTTTCACAATTGTGTTTTACATTTTTGTAATACTCAAAATTAGTTTTTAGAATACAATGTTCATTTTAAATGAGATTGTACTTAGATGCTTACTTACTTGCAATATAATTTGCATTATTCCGTTTTCTTCATAGAGCGAATCATATATTCTACTCTAGTTACTGTACTCATATACAAGCAATTCCAATTTCCTTATTAATGTACTTAAAAAAGTAGAAATATTTCGAAACTGCAGTCGCAAAATAACAAATATAGTGTTTAAAAGCATATTGTGCATTTCTCTGAATTACTATGCATTATGTCTAATTCTTACCAATTTTCAAGATGAATTTGAAGCACAGGTTACTTAGCGTTTTCTTGTTCTACTTTTATTTTTGAACCATAATAAAATGAGCATAAGCATTATTATGTCCAAGTTATTCTTATTATATAATTATAACCTATAGCGACTGGAATTTATAATATTCCGATCAATTGTCAGCTGAAAAATTCTGAAAAATGACATATCACCAGAAAAAAGACACTTTCACTTTTGGATACTGAACTAAATTTATTTGATTATTTGATGAAATTAGTTTGACAGCATATGTCAATCTGACGCTTTTATCACTGAACACGGACAAATTATGCAACTTCTTATAGTATTGCTTTTAAATAGATCATCTAATAGATGTTTTCATTCTATATTGGGAGGATAAAATCTCTTGAACTACTATAATTAAATTCAACACTGATTTTATGATTCATTCATAATTATTTATTTAAAATTTCACATTATATCTATTGAAAAAGTATATTGCATAATACAAAGAACACAATACAGAGACACAATAAATATTCAATTGCCCTAGGATTTATATTACATATCCTCCGTGAGTTTTGGGAAGAATTATCGTCATGTTTTTTTTCCTTTGGTCTGACGAATTTCTTGAAATATTTGGAATGGTAACCCTATTTTTCGTTCACAGTTTCTGGTAAAGTAACATCTCCACACTTTGGGCTACTTTTCTTTCGAATCGTTAACATCTCACGACATTTTTGTAATGTTTCTTCACCAAAAATAATTATTTTATCTTCACTGGTTTTACAAATTACGCAAATCAGATGTTTTTCCATGGCTTATAAGAATAATATAATATATTGTATATAACAATGGAAAGCGTAGTGACAGTTGTCTCGCAGCAAATACTTCAATTGACTTATTTTTCTGATAGCTCTAATACTGAACCCTTCGTTCTTATAGTAGCGAACCATAGAAAACTACAACCCCCACTCATACTGTCTCTCTCACTTACGCTCTATTTTTCTTGTTCTTTATTTCATTTTCGATAAAAAAGATTTACAATTGAAATAAAATGGGCATAATTCTAAATATATTCATATTGAATATTCACATGAAGTTCACTAATTACAAATTTTTGAAAAAGTGAATTTTTGAATATCAATTGTAAAATAATAATAAATAGCTGTATCAAGAAAAACTTTGATTCCGTAATTATATTATCAAATACCAGAGATTGAGATTTCTTTTGGTGGATTCAATTTCACTTCATTGAATAAATTGTTTTCGATAGAAATTAAATCAACTAATGATTTGTTGATTTTAAATAATGTCTATGTATTAATTCAATGAGGAATAATCACATTATTAGAAATGTGATTATTAGAAATGACAACGAGAAAGAAATTTTCTGATGAATGGGTACATTTGCAATGCTAATAAAATAGCCGAGTTCGCAATATTTTTACCATATTTGAAAAAACGGGATATTTTTCCGTTCCTGAGTTATCTTTGTAGACAAGGGGACACACAACCGAAAATGGGACGGGGCAGTTTAAAACAGGACGTCTGTTCAACTCAAGCATGCAAGTCAGTAATTAACCATCAATAGAAATTCAAATAATGATAGCATAAACATTACTTCAGAAATGATATGTGCGTTCGTGGTTTTTACGATATAAATAGATACTTCAAGCTTAGTCCAATACCTAAAATGAGAACTCTCACTCTTCAGAGACTAGTTCATTTTTATCAGAAACTTTGAGCTGATATTTCACCGAAATATCGAATATTCAAGAGAGTGGGTAAATATATTGGTTATAATTATAATGAAGAAAGTTATTATTATTCATAACAAAATGACAATTATTCCCATTTTATATTCTTTGAAATATATTCATTACGGTTCTGAAATGAAGAAAAATCAGAATTTGAAAGTATTAATTCAGCTGTACTTTAAATTTATACTGATTATTAGCGATACTGATTTCGAATATATGGAAATTTCACAAATTTCGTCCGAGGTTCAAGGTATTGGAAACTGCGGTATCAGGATAGACATCTTTGAGGTATAATTATTATTTCAATTCTGCGAAAGTTGTTTAATTATGGATAATTATCTCACTTGTGCCTTACTCTGGAGTTTAAACTTTCCGTTCCTTAACAAATGCCTAATAATAATTATAGGATAAGTCGAACATTAGGATTCGATTTACACTTCTATTTTATACAATATGGCACTTTTTCTCGGAATACCAACTCCTTCGGACGATACCAAAACATGATTTACAAGTATTTATAAACCAAAGTTATAAGCTTAAGAACAACAAAAGAATTATTGACAACGGCCTTCTATACTGAACTAGGTTATTTACCTGAAAAACGTCAACAATTGTGAACAATTTAAAACTCATTGAAAAATTCTTGGAATTTTTCCTTCTCTTTATTTCAACCATTTCTCATAAATCAAATTGTCTACTTTTATGAATAATGTGTGAAATTTTTACATTGGAATCAGAATTAATTTTTTTTGGAAACAAATGATTAGAATAAGGGATTAAACATTATAAGACCACTGTTATTGCTATAAATCTAGTTGTCGTAAAATATAAAATACTTTTCATAGAAACACATTTACAATAACGTGATTGAATTAATGTAGTGACATTATTACTAATAGATACAAATCGTTAATTTATTCAATTACTATTGAATACAATTCAATGAGTGCATAGTAAATGTGATCCACCAAAATCTTTTTTTATCTCCATCTTTGATATCTGGTTATATAATTACAATGAAAGTTTTTACTTGATTCTGCTATTCATTATTATTTTAAAATTGATATTCAGAAATTCATTTTTCTAAACGTTAGTGGATTTTAGGAACTTATTAATTTAGTAATTACTGAATTTGAACACATTATATCCACTTTCAGAGATTAGGTCATATTTCAGTAACTTTCTGATGGCAAATGTTGACGCTATTGAATATAGAATATTCAATAGGGTATTCCTATTGCTTGAAATAATTCAGAAATAAGCCCCATATGAACATATTTGAAATTATATTTGAATATATTTGAAACTATTTATTATAGTAAATGAAATGAGTTAAATAGGCTGTGAGTGAGAGAGATAGTTAGTGTCGTACCTACACTATGAGTGGGGGTTGGAGTGTTCTATGGTTCGATTCTATAAGAACGAAGGGTTCAGTAGTAGAGCTATCAGAAAAATAAGTCAATTGAAGTATTTGTTGCAAGAGAATTGTTACTACGCTTCTCATTGATATATCTAATATTTCATATTTTTCTAATAAAAGCCATGGACAAACATCCGATTTGTGTGATTTGTAAAACCAGTGAAGACAAAATAATTATTTTTGATGAAGAAACATTACAAAAATGTCGTGAGATGTTAACGATCCGAAAGAAAAGTGGCTCAAAGTATGGAGATGTTACTTTACCAGAAACTGTGAACGAAGAAGATGGTTACCATTCAAAATGTTTCAAGAAATTCGTCAGACCAAAGGAGAAACAACATGACGATAACTCTTCTCAAAACTCACGGAGAATATGCAATATAAATCCTAGGGCAAGTTTATATTCTACTTCTTGCTTCATCAGTAGATGTAAATGAATTTCATTTTATGTTTTATTTCATTTCATCAAGTGAATATTTTATTGTGTTCTTTGTATTGTGCAACCTATTTTTTCAATAGATATTATGTGAAATTTTGAATAAAAATTATGAATGAATTATAAAATGGGTGTTTAATTTACATTTTCGAAGTTCAAGATTTTCTATCTATCCTATCCTATTTTTCCCATATGAAATAAAAACAATAACTATTGATGATATATAAGATGATATATTTGGAAGTCATTAATATGTCAGTGTTCAGTAGAGTATCAGTTTGACGTATTCTGTCAAATTAGAACGATTTAACATTATACAGGGAGTATGAATTTAATAATTGATGAGGCCGATACTTGATGTAAATCGATAAACATAATAAAACAATTGTTAAACAAAGATTTACACATATATTAAAAAGAACTGCATGACGTACGTTTCGATGAGATTCACCTTTCTTAAATGCTACGTGCAGACTAATGACATTTCTCGAATACATACAATAGGTAAACTTAAATTATGAATACAGAGAAAACAGGTAGATAACAGGTAGAAGGGATCAATTCATACTGAACTACTATATAGGAAACTAAGTAATTTCTAGAAAGAGGAATATTCTAGAACCAATTTCAACACCGAGAAAAATTTAATCAAGCAAATAGCCGTGAATAATAATTATAATCCTGAAATAATAGATAATATGATATTAAAGAAAAACTTCAAAAAGGCGATTGGTTTGGTTTATCCCCTAGTCAAAAACAATATCAGCTATAACAGTCTTACATACATCGGTATATCCAGTGAAAACTCTCCTTTTTAAGTATAACATCAACATTGCTTACCGTACTGGAAATGACTTAGGAAAACATATAAAAAATAACAAATCTAAGGTCAACATAAATAAAAAATCAGGAGTATATAAAATTAACTGTGGTAGTTGTGATAAGTTTTATATTGGTAGAACGTTTAGAAGATTTCAAATAAGAATTTCTGAACATAAACGTAGCTTTGATAATCAGAAGACAGATTCACATTATGCAAATCATTTGATTAATGAAAATCATATATTCAATTCTGATTTTGTAATTTTTTCTTGCAAACAAGGGAATGAAGCTTAATTTCTTAGAATCACTTCAAACTAATAAATACAAATATTCTGGCAACAACTATTTTGAACAGCCAAATCGATCATACCCCAAGCCCCCTTCTCAATCTTTTCAAAATTACTTAGTTTACTATATAGTAGTTCAGTATGAATTGATCCCTTCTACCTGTTTTCTCTGTATTCATAATTTGAGTTTACCTATTTTATGTATTCGAGAAATGTCATTAGTATGCACGTAGCATTTGAAAAAGGTGAATCTCATCGAAACTTACGCCATTCTTTTTAATATATGTGTAAATCTTTGTTTAACAATTGTTTTATTATAGTATGAATTTAGTTTATTGTCTGATATTGGAATTGCTTTTTTCTGAGAATAGATCGTTCTTTGGAATCTTTCAGTTGACAATTATATATAGTTGATTTATATATTTATATAAATCTAGTTTATTCTTTAGGTTTCATTCATTTCAGCAGTTACAACTAGAAAAAGAAATATTTGTGAATGATAATATCAATAAGTGATTTGACTATTATTTGCAAAAGTGATGATGTTTGGTAATACTACATAAGAAAATACATAGTACATAGTAAAAATAAGAATTTCTCAAGTTTTTGTATTTACCCTATGGGTATTTACCCAATTAGTGTTATAACTATTTTTGATTTGATCAATGAAATATTAATAAATATTTATTCAAAATACTCAATGTTTTTCAAAGCCGATAACTGAGATGTGATTATATGATATATATTTATAATTGCCATTTTATGTGAATTTTCTAGATATACTAAATCATCTAATTTAGAAACGAATCTTATTCAATTTCGATAGAAGTTTTGGGCCACTTCGGTTTTTTTATAATTTTAAATTCAAGTTATCTTATGTACCAGTAATTCTCATGAATATCCACTATTTTCAAAAAACAAAACTTTTTGTGACGAAAATTGAAACTTTCGTTATAATACAAGTTCAATTCATACATTCAGAGTATTTTATGAAATGAATAACAATATTAGAACAGTACCTACTTAATCTGAAATTAATTGAAGATTTGTTGTGTTTAAATGTACTATAAATTATATCCTCTAAGTTAAAATTCTTGAAATATAAGATATGCATTTAACATCTGCAACATCATATTCTAATCCTAACTAATATATAACATGTTAGAATTGAAATTTTCATTTATAAAATCTGATAAATACGTAAATAAATATTCATTTCCAATCTTTCAATTGGAATGAAAATTGTACATTTGTTTGTAATGAAAGGTTGGTTAGTTATTATTTACATTTGAACTAATAAACAATATACTTATGTGATATGTGAACGATATCTGGTATTTTGGCAATTATAAATTTTTAAAGCAAATAATTAAGTTCCGACTTTTTATGAAAAGTGTCAGTTTAGAAGAGAGAGAATTAATCTCTTTTGCAATATGTTGTACATATTGATCGAGAATTATCATGAAATTGTTAGTAAGTTGATTCACCTATTGATAATTAAATTATCCTTTTGTTGCATTGATTTCTTTTGTATCTCTTAGTAAATAAATATTTTTGTATAATAATATTCAGTAATAATTGTCGCTATTGAACATAATAATGGTTATGCTCATTTTATTATGGTTCAATTATGGGAATAAAACTAGAACAAACGGTAATTAATCTGTGCTTCAAATTCTTTTTGAAAATTAGTAATATCAATTTTGGGTCTATGGTCATAGAAATCTCCGGAATTTTGTACGGGACTTGAGATATTGAAGCTCAATCAAAATTTACAATACTGTAAATACTTACATACAGCTGTATCACAATCAAGATTTTCAATATTGGATAGATCCGTCTGTTACTTTGTCATAATGCATAGTATTTCAGAGAAATACACAATTCGTTTTTCAACACTAGATTGTTATTTTGCGACCGCAGTTTCGAAATATTAAATTTTCAAGTGGATTAACAACGAGATTGGAATTGTTTGTATATAAATTATATTCTACAATAACTGGAGTATTAGATAAGATTCACTCTATGAAGAAGACGATAACACTATGGAATCGGACATACATAGAAGAAGAAGAATGCAAACTTTGTTGGTGGTCAACTTTGTACCTATATTCGAATAATTCCAATTTTGTTTAAAATTTGCTTTAAAATGTAGGAATACTACGAAACAGAGCTCGCAAAATGATAAAAAACAGTATAATATTTTAATGAGTACAAATGTAGTGCATAAAACACAAATTGAATTTTTTTTGAACAACTTCTTATAGAAATGGTCTTATAGATATTGATATGAGTTGGATTATGTGAAATATTGAGTTTGTCGACTATCATCCCAGTTATGGTTTACTTTGTTATTCTAACTTTCGGTTACTTTGCGAATTCTAGGAAAGTGACATCTATCAAAGGATGCCTTCATGTTTTGTACCTGGTAATATAATTGCGGAATGTATATTTTTACCTAATACCTACTATTATTACTCTTCTAGAATGGATATTCAAAGGTACACTATTTCTAAAAGCTGTAATTAGTTAATTCAAGAACATTGTGGACTAAGTAATGAAATTATTTTAGGTCGGATTCTCAGATTCAGTTTTTTTCGAAAAAATTATAAATTTTTGGTGAAGATTCAGTGAACTAGTACTATGATCCTACTTTAGAACACCCAGTCAAAAAATCAAATCTTTTTTACAAAGTACAATTTCAATATAACTTTTAAATGGACAAATAGAAATTTCGATGCCGGAATTGAAGAACAAGAAGACAGTTTCACATATAAGAGAAGTAATTCAAATTATTCAAATCAGATTTTTCGAAAAAGAAACTCATCTTTTCGATGCAAATTTTGCGTAATATCCTTTGCAAACTCATGACAAAAACTTAATGGGGTTTAAGTCGGAAAGTGAAATAACTGAGATATGCAACACATATTTCACTACACGCAATAAACCCTAAAGTTACAAACTATTCATAATTACATATATATATATATATATATATATATATATATATATATATATATATATATATATATATATATATATATATATATATTTTTGAAAGTTTTAGCATTAACAGGCTTTTTTAATATGAAAAAGTTTATTTCTGTTGACGTTTCGTTGTTATATTACAACTTTGTCAAAACTAATTATTATATAAAACATTAGTTTTGACAAAGTTGTAATATAACAACGAAACGTCAACAGAAATAAACTTTTTCATATTAAAAAAGCCTGTTAATGCTAAAAACTTTCAAAATAAATACCTCAAACAGGCAATAAATCAATTTCAAGATATATATATATATATATATATATATATATATATATATATATATATATATATATATATATATATATATATATATTTTTCAGTGTTTAATTGGGATTGCAGTCTAAGACAGGAAAATCAGTCACCTCTTTAGTATTTTCCAAGTACATTCCAACCCAATGCATTTGGGAACACTTGTACTTATTTTCAAAATTCAAAAAACTAATGTACTTTCGGACTAACTTCACAGTAATTGTAAGAAAAAACTTTTTATAGTGCCTTGCTATATAAACTGTTAATTTTTGTACTATTTTAGCCCTGAAGAAGAAAATAAACATTTTCGAAAGCTTGGAAAATACTAAAGAGGTAACTGATTTTCCTGTCCTAGACTGCAATCCCAATTAAACACTGAAAATACATATCTACAGTCATTAAACATTCAACTATATATATATATATATATATATATATATATATATATATATATATATATATATATATATTATTTTTAAATTGATTTATTGCCTGTTTAAGACAGTTTATTTTGAATGTTTTTCGCAATAACAGGCTTCTTTTAATATGAAAAACTGAAATGATATTGCTAAAAATATTCGATATAAATATATATATATATATATATATATATATATATATATATATATATATACCTATATTTCTTTTTTTGTTCAATAATACTAGATACGAAATACATTGTGTCATATTATTGAATCATATTTAAAAGTTCTTATGTATTTCATTTTTAGTGATATTATAGAGTTACGCTCATTAGATATTATTGCTATAATTTTTTTTATTATCTTTGTTCACTTAATATTGAATTACTAGATATTGCAAAATATTTTTTTTAACCTTGTGTTGTTTTACCCGAAGGAAAATAATCTTTGATATCATTCTCGATTTCGAGACTTACGGTTTCACAGTCCCTCACATGGAAGTTTTCACTAATCCTTGATATTATATGTTAGGGATTGAGCTGTGGGGGGCTCCAATCAGGCCTGTGGCGACGATCTTCACAGAAGAGGCCTTATGGGATTCCCGTGTCGTTATGGGATTTCCGTTATGTCCCAGGTATTATCAATATTAATATTATAATTGTTCTTAATTACAAGAGGAGCTTCGACATTGTTATTCTGACTGTACCACTCACTTATATTCGACAAAATGCACAATTTCTTCCGATATCCCTAATACAACTAATAAATTGAATCTTCTGAGGGTTAGTCTACTGAAACTAAATTCACAATCGACTTGAAATATTTTCTACATGTTGTGGCCTTATTGAATAAATTTGAGATATCTCTTTATTCATTAATTTATCAATTTCCACCAAAATATTTTCTCGATTCGTATATGAAAGAATCTGCTCCTTTGCAAGTAACAACAAGGATATCATCATTGAGAAACGAAAAGAAATTGATGATTGCCTTCGAGTTCTTTCTCAGTTTTCCACCCCTCGTCATGGATACTTTAGCGTTAAAATTAACTCTTAACTTAAAATTCACCCCAGCTCCAACTGGTCGTTAAGTTAAAGTAGGGATTTCTAGAACTTTTTCTTTTTTCTCAATGAATCGACTAAATTGAAATTTCATCCATTCAAGAAATGGGCAATTTTTTTACTTTCACTTTTTAATGCATAATAAATAAATTGATACTTTATAACAACATCATGGAGAATTATTGGAAAAATATGTCGGATACACCTTGTCTTTCGAGAACTTTCTATGAATCAAAATGTTACTTCATATTCTTACAATTTGAACACTCTCTCATTGTATTCGTTTATGAAAAAAGTTGTGTAAACTTTGGGAAGATATATTCTTTTTATATATTGAATTTTGTTCAGTTATTAAAGTGTTCACTTAATACTTTTGATAAGTTGTGCAATACTCAAAAAGTATTTGAGGTTCACTTATTGTTTGGAAGAACGCACACTTGCTGTGAATTAGGAGCTCAGAAACGAAGTCTCGGATGGAGTAATCTTGAGAATTTGTAGTTTCTGAAGCAGAGGATCATGGGAGTAGTTAGTAAAAGGGAGTATCAGCAAAGACTATCTATTGGTTCTTCATCATGAGTCAGGCAGATCCAGTGTTGTAAGTCATACAAAAATTTACGTTAATTTAGGGGGTATACCGAATAGCTCTCGGCGTTGGATAATGAGAATTGCGTTGTTTTACATACTGGTAGAAACACTCCTAACTTGAACTACAACCTGTGTAATTTCCAGTAATTAATTCAGTAATTGTAATTTAATTCAGTGGACCTATAGTTCAAATGGACTGTTCATAGATAATCACATACACCCTTGCATTCACCGTGACTCGAACCCGAATCCTACCGCACCATAGACGGTTGATTTACACAGAGGCCGGCAAAACTTGTTTGCAAAAACGTTTATTACAAAACGAGTAAACGTGCAAATTCGTTGTTGTAATTTATGCGTAAAAGTTTTGAAAGCATATCTTCTTCTACTTGATTACGAATATACTAGAGAATGTTCAGCGTCGAGCTTCTTGTGTGGCATTCGGAAACAATCGGATATCTTATTAACAGAGATTGATCTTATTCTTTCGTTCCGCATACTCAAGTATAACTATGCAAAGCTGCATTACTAGTAGGTACACACTGAAGATGACATTCGCTTGCGTGTACACTCGCTTAAATTGAAGAAGCAGAGGTATATTACTAGACAACGAGAAAACTTTTTGTAGAATCGAATTTTTAATCATTGGGATGGTTTCGAGGTTGTTCGTGCGTCATCATTGAAATATTTTGAAAGTCTCATATACAGAATTCTGATTTCTTCATAATTTAATGAATTTTTTGTTCATTTTATTTTCATTTATGTTCATTATGCTTATTTAATTAGACTTGAATATAACTTAAATTCAAACACTTGAACTTATGATTTACACTTTATTGACTACATTGCATGACGCGTTTCGTCGTTACAAACGACTTCTTCAGATGCTTACAGAATAAGAACAACATTTTGAAAAATACAGGTATATGTATCAGGGAATTTTGGTGTTCAATGGTTTTGGTTTTACCTAAGATATTCCATTCTGAGAATAATTTCTATTACCTGAAAAGGTTTAACAAGGGTGAATTGTTTAATTCTATCTGTTCATTGAGCAAGTTTCCAGAATTTTTAAGCCGATTTATTTCCACTACCTCCCAATAATCTAATTGACTACTTCTCTCTATATTGTGTAGAATTTTGAAATTCGTATCAAAAGTATGGTTTTCTGTTAATAAATGGTTAGCATAATTCGAATTACTTTTATTATGGGCGAAGCTATATTTATGTTCCTGTATTCTAGTACCGAAATTTCTACTAGTTTTACCTATGTATATACCGGGACATGTTCCACAATTTAATTGGTAAACACCTGATTTGTCTTCTCTTTTAATTTTGTTTTTATTGTTCTTAATGTGTCTCGATAAATTGTTGTTCGTTTTAAATGAAATATTAAAATTATGTTTACTTAAAAAGGTTTTGACTTTTTGACTGACGTTTCCAAACACACCTACACAATATAGAGAGAAGTAGTCAATTAGATTATTGGGAGGTAGTGGAAATAAATCGGCTTAAAAATTCTGGAAACTTGCTCAATGAACAGATAGAATTAAACAATTCACCCTTGTTAAACCTTTTCAGGTAATAGGAATTATTCTCAGAATGGAATATCTTAGGTAAAACCAAAACCATTGAACACCAAAATTCCCTGATACATATACCTGTATTTTTCAAAATGTTGTTCTTATTCTGTAAGCATCTGAAGAAGTCGTTTGTAACGACGAAACGCGTCATGCAATGTAGTCAATAAAGTGTAAATCATAAGTTCAAGTGTTTGAATTTAAGTTATATTCAATTATAATGGATTTACATCAAGTAAACGCCAACACTATTAAATTAATTAGACTTAAAAGGATCTTGGTCTTCTGCCTTCCACATTTATAATAATAATGATAATAATAATAATAATCATCATAATTCATTTGTAGCAGCATAGAAAGGTTTACTCTATCGACAGATGATGGTGGTGTGGGTGTGATAGATATAGCTAACCTCCGCAACACACAGATTACGAATCTCCGAACATGTTTTCATGACCTCAGTCGGCACTTAAACATACATAAAGCTGTCTGTGAAGCAGATACAGAGTACACACCGTTGAATCTACACAGTCTACTTAAACAGCAAAATGAATGAATTCAAACCGCAAAGAAAAACCTGTTGAAAATCAGGGTCTTGCATGGAAAGCATTCTCGGGATCTTGAAAGGCCGAATGTCGATAAAACGAAGTGGAACGCTCAAGATTGGTGATCTGTTCTCAGAAACTGCATGATTCATGCGAGCTATCCAGGACCAGGTGATTAATAATAAACAACTACAAGAAATATCTCAAAAAAACCCAACTGTAGTTGACGACAAATGCAGAAAATGCCAGGAAAAGACTGAAAACATTCAACACATCACTGGAGGCTGCACATGTTTTGCTCAACACGACTACACTCATAGGCACAACCAAGTAGCTTGCATAGTCCATCAAGCACTAACTGTGAAGACCAGACTTGACAAAATATATAACCCTTACTATGAATACAAACTACAGCTGGTGCAAGAGAACGACAATTACAAAATATATTATGATCGAACTATCATTACAGACCGCACGATACATAATAATAGACCAGACATAGTTCTTTTGGAGAAAAAACAAGAAAGTCCACCTGATAGACATAACGGTATCTAACACTCACAACTTGATGAACACCATTCAAAAAAAAATCAGGAAATATACGTACCTGAAGTGTGAGATACTTCTTATGTGGGATAAAGATGCGGCGTACATAAGTTCACTTGCAATATCAACAACCGGTGTAGTTCCGAAAGTGCTACCCGAACACCTTACGAAGCTGAACTTAGACCCGAGCCTGTATATAAAGATGCAAAAAGCTGTGGTGTTGAACCCATTTCACATAGTCAGGCAATTCCTACAAGGATAAAGTATCCGACAGATTGTTGAGTTGTTTAGGTTTAGCCCCGCAATTCAACTTTGAAATCAGTGAAAAACCAGTGCCGGAGCTGAGAATAACTGGAGAAAAACAACAATATCAATAATAATAATAATAATTATAATAAAAATAATAAAGATTTTTACTGATAGGAACTATCTTTCGTACCAGTAGTAGGAAGTCAGAAGTACCAGTTTGATTTGGCTTTCATTAACTAATATTATCTCACTACATAAAGATGGCTTTTTTCATTCTAGAAGAAGAAGTGGCTGAATTCAAAACATATCGTCTCTAGTTTCTAATACCGCGGTGGTAAAAGTCTTGTAAAAATCAATTAAGATATGTACTCAGAAGCGAAAATTTATCGCGCGAATTTTTTTCGTGAAAATTTCCAAAATCCTGGAATTCGTGTTTCAGCAATTAAGCAACAATATTTTTGTTTTACTGTTCATGCCATGTGGAGATCGGCACCCATGGAGACAAGGGAAATGACTAACTCAATGACTATGTCAAATAAGTAACTCAAATCTATCTGATTAGCTATCAGACTGATCAGCTATTAGGCGTATCAATTCTATAGTTGGCCTGAACGTTCGTAATTTTGTAGCAGAAATTTCTCTTTTGTATCTCTCCATTACTTATATGAGATTTTCAGTTGTAATAAATACGTGTCGCTTACAATATACTGAATTTTATTATATTTAAAATTTTTAATTTTGAATTATATTTACAATTTTCCGATTAATAACAATAAATAACACGACGATGAAACTCCAAATATATATTGTAACGTTTCCTCTACCAGAGATCAAATTACTCAGGAGAGTTATTGGAAGTTGACCTAAATTTTGGCTAGCTCTTGAAATGCTTCTTTCTTGAATTTTTTTAGAATTGAGGTTCTTTGAAATGTAACATATAAGTTGTTATTGAGACTAAACAGCAATACTCTGCAGACAATCTCAATGAACTGAGGTAATTATGAAAAATTCTATTGATATTTTGAACTTCAATTCAGTTTTAAATTCTTTCATATCTTGAGGAGGGTTCCACTGCAACGGAATGGTGTTGTTCTTGAGGTGACCTTGTTGAGGAGCTCAAGTACCAAAATCAGGTATCATTTAGAAGATAGTCCAAAGTCCGGGTAGTACGTAGTGGGGCACAGTAGAACAGAATTTACAATAGAACAATGCAATGTCAATTTTGTCCCAATGCCTCATTGGCAGAATTTTCAGGTTTTACATTAAAAAAAGATACAATAATATAATAAAAACACAAACATACGTGATTGTACTAATATGGAAATTCCAATACAGAAATATATCCCAAACCCGATATGTGTGAAAAAAACACGTGCTCACTATTCAGTGTGCAAATTCCATTGCAAACTCAGATGAAAATGTTATCGATTCAGAAATACAATCAAAACTACTATTTAAACCAAATAAAACAGAATGAGCATTATGATTAATTTTGAAAGTGAAAATGAAAAAATAAAAAGTTAAATAATTTGGAAAAGGCGTTGAATTATATGCATCGCAGAACAACAAACCAGGTTCATGAAGTAATAATTGAAAGTCTTGAAACAGCATAATACCTTATTAGTATAACATTCAAATCGAATAAATGCGAAAAATAGCCAATTAATGCTGGTATCTTCAGATAAGAAGGTAACCAAAATACAAATATTTCACTACGAGAATAATTCTTTTATTCGATATAACCATAAACGGGAAGTTCAATTCTGTGAATGATCTCTATCATCGCATCAGGTGAACATCAGAACGAATTGTTGAGTATACGACGTCTTCCTATAGTAAACATTTGAAATGAAACAGACATGCAGGATTCTTTTACAGATGAGATATTAGTTGATTAATTCACGTTTTGAATAATATTCTACGTAAAGTTTAAAAGACTACTTCAACATATACAAGGAATACCGTTTTGATGTTTCTTAAAAAATGGCAGTTGTATATGAAAAGATGCAATTTATCCATACTGTTGATATTCTTGAAGTTATCAACTGCTGCCTAAAAAATGAAGTTAACCACTCAGTGTTTTGTCAATAAATTGAAGCTCTCTGACAGTCTTCTGTTTCATTCACTACTTCACAAATTTCGAGCTTTTCAAATATGTATTTTCTCAAATTTTGGAAATTTTTTTTCATACGAATCTTATCCCCAGAATAAAAAACAAAGAATGGATTATAAAATTGCACTCACTATGTTCGGAAATAACCTGCGAACATATCCAGCGATTCATTTTCATTTATAATTTACGCTTGAATACCTTATGATCACTAATTGTTTTTATGACGTTAGGCAATTTATTGAATGCGTTGAACCCTTCATAAAATATACTATAACTATGTTTAGAATGCTTACAAACTTTCATGTAGAAATTGTCAGCATTTCTTGTATTATAACTATGCACATTACTGGCACATGTTACATTTTTTATTACTTTATATGGGAACAATTTGTTTTTAACTTTAAATATGAATATATATGTAGCAGAAAGTATTCTTTGTTTAACTGACATTAATTCTAAACAATTTAGCATACTTTGGATTCGAGTATATCTATTACATTTTAAAATTGTTCGCATAGCTCTATTCTGTAACTTTTGTAACTGTTGAGTTTTTTCTTTAGTCAATCCCAATAACATAGTGGAACAATATGCAAGTGTGGAATTAAAGATCAATAACTTCATATATGTGGTCAGGATTTTTCCAATTTTTTTGGGAAAATTGATTTTCTTGTAGATTTTAGACGATATCAAGTCGATGTGATCATTGAAACTCAATTCCCCATCTAACATAACGCCTAAGTATTTAACAAGTTTTACCCTTTCAGTGTCCTGGTTTTCAATTTTAATACTTATATTTTCATTACTAGTTACCTTAAGAATTCTACTTGCACCAAAAACTATAAATTTAGACTTTGTGACATTCAGTTTCAAGTCTCTATTGATCCATTCTGTCATAGTCTGGATATTTTCACCACTAACAAAAATCATAGTATTATCTGCGAAAAAATATAATTATAATATTATAACACTAATAGTCTCACCAATCTGTTTCATTCTTACTTGATTAACCGACGTCAATTCGTACAGCTGGAGGGTATACAGTCGTCTGAGTTCATACCTACCTCTCGAATACCTCAATGGTCTAATCTTGGACCACTGTTATTTATTCTGCTCGTGAATGATCTGATGGATAATATTCATTCTCCACATTTGATGTTCGCAGACGATTTGAAACTATATCATGAAGTTAGATCACAGGACAACTGTGTTCAACTTCAGCTCGCGCTGGACCATGTTGCTAGTTGGTGTGAGGACAGTTATTTGAGTTTGAATGTGTTAAAGTGTAATGTTGTTTCTTTCATAAGGAAGAGAGATCGAATTGATTGTGATTATAGCGTCGGTGGTCAGGTTCTTTCTCGTTCAGATAAGGCGAGAGATCTTGGTGTAGTCTTCGACCAGGAGCTTTCCTTTGTCCCACACATCACCCAACTTATTTCACCTGCTGCGAAAATAAATGGATTCGTTATACGTAATGGCAAATATTTTAATAATTCTTCAACATTGATAGGACTATTCAATACCCTAATCCGTAGCAAGTTGGAGTATGGCAGCACGATCTGGCATCCCATTTACACTTGCTGTCAACGCCATCTTGAGGATATTCATAGAAGGTTCTTGAAATTCTTAGTTTGGAGGGAGGATGAAGTTTATCCACAGAGAGGAGTTAATCATGACGAATTATTGAGTCGATTTAGTTTTATCTCATTTCAGAGCAGGAGAGAAACTTTATCACTCAAATTTTTGCACAAATTACTGCACAATAGTATTGATTGTCCTCTTCTCTTGTCCGCTTTGAAATTTCGTGTTCCTAAGCAAAATTCTCATAATACAGAATTCTTTCACCTAGAGACTCCGAGAACCAACTCTCTAATGCAATCCCCCATTTGGTTTATGGAGTATACATTCAATAGAGTTGCCAATAATTGTGACATTCACTTTGACTCCAGAAGATTTATTATCAGGAGTTACGTGAACAACGAAAATTGATTAAAATGAATTAATTTAGATTGAGTTTTTTGTAATATTTCATTGAATGCTATAATGTAGTTATAAGTTACTATTTTTTTTTAGTTTAGATTGAGCTCTTTGTTGAATCTTTTTTTGAATTATTTAGTTAAATCTTTTTCTAATTATTTAGTTACTATTTAGTTATGTATTCAACATTTTTATCATTTTCTGTAATTGGGTGTTATACCTGTTAAGAATAAAGAACTTATTATTATTATTATAACACTCATCGAGGGCAGTTTTATTGTAACCTTACTTGATGACATTTTAACGTAACGACTTGGAAAAGATATGATAATGAAAGCTGCGTAACTTTTCTTCCCAAATCTGAAATCTGGACATGCTGAATGACTCTATCAACCATGGTTAATAAACACCACCCCAGTCTATAAAATATCGTCTTCACCCCTGCGGAATTCCTTTACGCTTGGATAACTCCGTCGACGTAGTAACCGTTTTAAATTGAGCACAGCACACACAAGTTGAAAGTTATTTGAAATGGGGGTAATCAAACGGAAGGAGAAATATTGCGTACCTGGATGTGGGAGTTTGGGGTGCAAGGTGTTTTATGAGCTTCCTGGAGCTGACATATTGTTTTTTGAAAGTATCTTATTGACCATAATTTATTCGTGAATAATATGTATATGTCCGTAATTGAAATTGATCAGTCATAACATTCATATTCACCCTTTATTAATAGACTTCTTAAGACGTTCACAAAGTATGAATTCATTTCAAGATACTTGACTGTACATGCCTGAAAAACAGGTAGTTATGACTATAGAGTTTTTCTCAGAAACCTTCCATACTGAACTATAAGCTTTTTACTGGTAAAGGTTCAAAATGGTGAGTTATTCTAATTGTTCACAAACTTTCAGAATTTTTGAGTCTATAGATATTTACTAATTCTCAAAATTCTGGTTTAACTGCTGACTCTTTAATATTAATTTGGATTGTTACGTAATGGAATAGCCTACACTGGTTTAAATGAATATACGTAAGATCTCACTGCATATATCTGTAGTTTGGTAATGCACTAATACGCATAACGTTAAATATTTGTAGGGAGTAGAAAATCGATTAAATTGAATTTTTTCATTGTACAATCCCTTCTTGAATCATAAACTTTAAAGTTACATATAAAATCCATCGGTGTTATAAATGTAACTCTCCGGAATCAGAAATGAGATTTTGTTGAAATGAAAGGAAGGAATACTTCAGAAATAAAGATTGAAATACCTGAAGAGATGAAATAGATATATATATGAGTACCTTCAGCCTTGAAAAAGTGAGGTATTACCAAGACTTATTGAAATTTATAGGTTGAGATAAGTCTTGAGATTTTCAATCTCAATTTTTTTTTGTAAAACTAAGTTTTATCCGAAAACAAATATTTAAACTTCCTTTTTTTAACTTTTGCCAGTATCCAAATTTCTCTAACAAATTTATCCATTATCGATTGATGAAATTCACACTTCTTAGGTTTGCAAAATTTAATTAAGCTATATTTTTGAATCGAGTATCTTCAATTATTACTTTATATTATATTTTAAGCCAAATACTTTATAACAGACAAGCTGTTATGAATAGATCAGAAATTGTTTAGCTTAAGTTTCTCAGATTCTTCCCTTTCATAAACGAACTCTAAATTGTTGATCATAATTACACCAAATTTTAACGAAATTTTAGATAATTAAAATTTGAAACTCGCATAAGGCTGAACGATATGTGTCCACATTACAACTGAGTTTATGATAAAATTTATGTCATGGAATTTTCAAGTCACTGGATTCAAGAGTAACGGAAAGAAAGACTGAAATCATATGAGTGATTCGCTCTTTTATTTCGTAGACTAGATATTATTCAACATTCGCTGTATTATATTCAACGATATTCAACTTTTGTTTTCACGAAGCTCATATTTTCTATGTTCAACTCCATCAATTCGAAGAATCTCTGAGAATTAAATGACTCAAGTTTGTTGATTTGCTGTTCATTCAATCTTCATTTTCAACTTTCATTTCGATATAGTTTTGTATGGTATGCATTATCAAACTATAAATGCTGTTTTAGACTTTAATCTTTTTGTATTCTTTTAGTCTTTAATAAATGAATGAATACTTGTATGAGATTAGTAACATATTTTTGAATAAAATCGATAATTCAACTTCGTCTTCCAAATGAGTAAAACATATCACTGTCACAAAATGTTCCTTTTTGTGTTTGGAATCGAAGATCACTGATAATTTAATACTTCTTGCTTCAAAAAATATTTTTTCAATTTCAAATTTGAAATGTGTTCACTATAATGTGCTATACTCATATATCATGAAGAATGGCAGAATTATTTTAATTTCAGCATTAAAATGTTAGTTTGAATTAGAAGCTACTCTTTAGATGAATATGATCCTATTTTTTAAACTTCAAAATGTATTCTATTCAGAAACTTAAATATTCAATTCGTTTTTCAAATTCAACATGAGAATGATTTTATTTTTATAAGACCGATAAGCTTGTTTTGCCATGAAAATTTCAGTCGCAGTATCACCTTAAAAAGTATCAACCTTATGGGATTGAAACAAATACTTCAATATTTGACATATTTACTATAATATAAAGAGCTATATACAAAATATTCAATTAGTCCGTGTTATAGATAACTTCTTGCTAGAATAAAATTTGCTAGTTGTCTCAGAATTTCTTCAAATAAAACATGGAAGTAGAAATGAGGCAAAACCTATTTATTTATGAAAACTATTTTTGGAAATATTTGAATAATGAATTAATACACAATTCATATAATAGATTATCAGGCATCACTTCAATCTAGTCTAGTTCTGAAGTTGAATGGTTTGATTATGGCAAATTATAATGCTGTTTTTTCAAAGGATCTTGAAAGAACTTTAAAATAGGAGAATTTGTCTTTGATGATTACTGAGAAGTAGTTGCCTCTACTGTATCGCTGTTTCCTTCGGTACTTTCTTCAGTAGTTGTTGACGTACTTGACGGGCTACTGCTTTCAGAGGAATTTTCAGTTGAAGAACTTTGACTTGTTTCTTCGGAGCTTTCACTGCTTATGTTGTCACTTGGCACATTGGTTTCTTGAGTTGTGCTTTCTCCATCTGTTGATTCATTTTCTGATGGCAATGATCTACCAATGTCAGCACTTTCAATGGCGATGCTCTCTGGATCATCATTATTGGTTGATTCAGGTACTGAGGGAGTGGATGTGCTTGGAGTTTCCACTTGGTGATAAATTTGGTGAAGTGAGTTGAAAAACATTTGCAGGGTGGCTGAAACATACATACAACAAATATACAACATACAAAAAGAAGTAGTATATTTTGGAGGAATGGCTCCTCCTTTGAGTGAAAACTGATAAAGTTGAGAAAAATAATGGTTCTGAATATTTCACACATTGTGAGGCAATACTTATGCATTCGAAAACTATAATTATTCAGCACAATTATAATTTACAGAACAGAATTCTACAAATTACATACCTATAAAGATGGAAAACGCTAGTTTTTGGTTGTTCGAGGTCTTTGAATATTGGATATACTTCAAGTAGATTGTTGATGTTCAAACCGAGATTATCGTTTGATAAAACGTTGTTAACTTCTTCAGATTTTTGCTCATCAATAGTAGATCCATCTACGAGATTTGGTGATAGTTTTCTAGCTGCTACGTTTTTGCCTCTTGCGATTTCCAGCTTTTGAGATTCTGGGCCCATTACGAAAACTACCATAGAACTTGCACCGTCGTCATATTGGGTTCGATATCCGAAGCCATATTCGATTCCTCCAGTAGGATTTGGTTCACTAGCGGCCAGATTTCTTGCTGGAGTTAATAATTTTTTGTTGGAAACTCAGTTTTTGTTGAATGAATGATGAACATTGAATATAGGAGGAAATCCGATTTTCTGTTTAATCCGATTAGCAGTTAAAATTTTTTTTCAGAAAAACGTGAATGAAATAATTCATTCATGTTTCAGCAATTTACTGTGAAATCCGAAAGGATCAATTTAATTAGATGAATTATTAATTGATGTTCTAATAATCAATTTATTTTGCTTCTACTTGATTCAACTAGAGCAATATATTGCTCCAAAATCGATGATCTTGGAATTGTTGTTAGTTCCAATATGAATATAAGATACACCCGGAAGTCTTTATAAACTAGGTATACAAACTTTTCTAGTGAGGTTTATTTAGGATTATCGAATTTAAAATTTTCAAGAAGAACTATAATGCGTAACTCAACAGTATCATAAAACACAGCTTACAAATCAGATTTAATCTCAGAGAAATCCTCTCTCATCATTAGTTTCACCCTCAAAAGATACATAAATCGATTGCGCCGATACTTGATGAAGATCTAAAGAGAAATAATTAAAACTAAGTAGTTTTCTGGTTTTCACTATAATTGATTTAAAACATGACAATATTGTTTCTCTAACACAGTGGTTTCATCAGAGTTTATCACCATCAAAGTTCATCATCATCTGATGAAGCCACTGCGTTGGGGAAACAATATTGTTATGTTTTGGATTTGTATTTGAATAATAGTGAAAATCAGAAAAATACTTAGTTTTAATTAAATTACACTGAAAAGAGACAGTTAATCGCCAAATATTCCATTATTTTTGTCAAAGAATATTTGTCTCAACAATTCTTAATTACACAGAGAGAATTCCTGAGAAATTGGAACCTGTTTGAGGGGTGAACTCTATTAGAAAGTTCTCCAGTCGAACATAAATTGAAAATTAGAGCATAGAGATGTTAATTAGTAATTAGAGATAGAGTAATTTTGATAAATTTTTTTCAAGGTATGAACCTTGCATGTCTTCAAAGGCCATATTGAAGAAGCATCGCGAATTTGAAACAAGATGTTTTGAGAGAATAGATTTTAAACGATATATCGACCTCAATTTTGGACGAACTTGAGAGGTGAACATTTGCAAATTTTACACTTTTATATAGCCTTCCCCGGAAAACAAAATCCATTTTCTTTCATATTTAGCAAGATTTCAGCCAGGTACAATCATGACACTTTTTCGCCACCTTGTTCTTTAAACAAGAATACTCCATATATATCACTACCTATAAAGTGAGTAAATTTTGTAGACATAATGAAATATCTAAATAATATCGCCATTTAAATTATTTCCATATCCTTCTCAAATTCCCTTCATGTATAGAAATATAAGATGAGTTAACTTTACTTGCACTTTTCACTGAACTCACCCGAATTACTTCTTGCTTGACTATGTCCAACGTTGACTACCGGCTGGGCTATTGAAAAAGGCTGTGGTACGAAAGGGTTCAAGCTACGACTTACAAATGCAGGTGGAGCATGATAAACTTGGGGCAAATTCAGGATCTGATTTTGAAGGAATGCAGCATTAAATTGTTGTGGTTGTAATAAAGGAAGAGGAACTGATGAGTGTTGAACTACTGGGAAACTATGGGAATATGGGGTGACGTAGTATTGTGATACACCAGCTGAAGCCAAAGCAATGGCAGAGGAAAGCACAAAAATCTGAAAATGTGAGAAAAAGTGTTTCTATTAGTTAAACTGATAAATTCTGGAAGGAAATGTATAGTGAAGAATTCACAGTTTATTTGACTCACGTGACAAATTTCATTCATTCGTCCTCTCAGGATTGAGAAATGGAAATTCATCCCAACTTTCACGTTTATATTATCAGTAAGATTGGTAACATTAGCAAGTGCCAAACATTAATGTTTTGGCACTTACTGAATGATACTACAAAAACACAGTTGATGTTCTTAGTTTTACATTTTAGCATTCAATAACAGAATAAATTATATATTTACATAATACTGAACGTGTAAGGCTATTTGAACCCGTAACAAGGGTTTACAAGGGATTACAGAACCTGTAACCGAACGATACGAGAGTTGGTTGAAAGCTTCAAGTGGCGAGCGTAGTTGTGGATGCTGTAACCTCGGATGATCTTTGCAATTATTCGTCTTTTAAGGAAGATATTCAATGGTTCACGATTTTAATTCATTCAGAAACTGTTTCATTTAAAATCTGCATTATTGTAGACCACATAAATCTATAATTCTACATATGTAGAAAGATATGCAGTGTAGATGTGGCAGCAAAAATGGGATCTATCCTTTAACTAGTACTACTGATGTATCACTGGATCAAAGTTAAATTGAACTTCTTCCATATGAATATTTCGTTTTTCGTTCAGCAGGTAATTTGTGTATTCACATTCAAAACTAGTTGTCCTGGCAAAATTCGCACTCCCATTATTTGCTGTGAATATTTTCTAAAATCCGGAATGACGTTTTTGCTGTTTACACACCGTCTGATCTAAGCGGAAGGTGTACAGTGGTGGACTGAGAAAATGTAAATGATATGATAATATTAAATCAGTCGAATAATCAATCCGACTATAAATGACACGGAGGTTTCACTTATCTCTTGGTGAAACATCATGTTAAAAACTATAAAATTAAAAATTAACACACTTAGCTTAAGTTTCACTGAATATATCAAAAACTCTACTTATGTTTCGGGGGTTAACCCATTATCAAGAGTATAAAATACAGTAATATTGTATAGTAATAATATTAGTGTATAATTATAATATTTAAAAGAATAATGCTTAATATTCACCCTATATGATTAATAGACGAAAAAGCCAAAATCTTTTCAATTCTACTTTGATTTCAATTTTTAAAACCTGCAATTATTAACGAAAGAATAATAATTGAAATTAAAAATAAATTTATTTGGGAATTATACATAATTAAAATTATTGGAGTGATCTAATGGGTTAACCACCTAGTTAATATTACTATAGTATTATTACTGTATTAGACCAGGGTCGATAATTTTGAAAATGGTAAAAAGGGAAAAAAATAATGGGATGAAACCCGTTAAAAAAGGACGACAATATAATAGAGATGAAAGGAAAAATAAATTACGGGCGATCTGAGGTCGGGAAGTGAAAGGGATTGAGTTTTTAAGGGTAAAGAACGGTGTACCTTGATTTTCGGCAAAACTGCAAGTCCTATGGAAAAAAATTGAATGATAAATTCAAATAATCAAGTTTTTGGTTTTCTAATTTTATCTTATGCAAAAAAAATTTTTTTTCACGAAATTTGGTGAAATCTTATCTTTCTATGTCCTAAACACACTGTAATTTTTTTGATTTGAAATATTAATTTTTTCACCTTATTTTGACTTAATCTCTAAAAACCACCCTAATTTTCAATCGAAAATTCTCGCGTCAAATAATCAGCTTTTTGAAAAAAATCGGGGTGTTTTTTCTTCGTTGAAATCTCTTCTTTCTGATAATGTAGAAAAATTTATACATTACTATGGTAAATGTTCTTAAAGAAAAACTGCAAAATTTTTTTTCAATCACTATGAGAACTATTTAGTAAAATTTACACTTTAAATTACTTCAAAAAGATGAGATTCTTTGTTACGTTGATGATTAAATCCATCGAAAATAATTTATATATTTTTTTACTGAAAGCTGATATTTTGACGCGAGAATTTTTTCGATATTAAGTCAAAATAAGGTGAAAAAATAAATATTTCAAATCAAAAAAATTACAGTGTGTTTAGGACATAAAAGATTTTCACCAAATTTCACGAAAAAAATTTTTTAAGAATTTGCATAAGATAAAAATAAAAAACCAAAAACTTGATTATTTGAATTTTTCACATATATTTTGAGGTTATGTGAAAAACGTATGATAACAAAAGTTGTAGGTCTCTTTATTACCTACAACTTTGTCATTTCATTTTTTTCCATAGGACTTGTAGTTTTGCCAGAAATCGAGGTACACCTTTTTTCACCCTTAAAAACTCACCCCCTTCACTTCCCGACCTCAGATCGCCCGTAAAGTATTTTTCCTTCATTTCTGTTATATTCTTGTCCTTTTTTAACGGGTTTCATTATACTATTATTTTTTTTTGGTTTCAAAAATTATCGACCCAGGTTTAATAGTAATATTACTATAGCAATATTGTATACTCTTGATAATGTGTTCACTACCCGAAACATAATTACAGTTTTTATATTGAGTAAAACTTAAGTCCAGTGTGTTAATTTTTAATTTTATAATTTTCAATTCGAATATTATTATTATTCGACTATTACATTTATTGACGGGGTTCATGTATCGAAAGTGATTTGCCTGTCAATTTAACAGTTTAATTGGAGACTATAATGACAGATATCTACTTTTTTATATAATTACATAATTTCAACCCATAAGATGGAAATATCAGAAATTTTGTTGTCCGAAATTTCGTTGAAAATCTGCCTGTTTTTTCTTGAAAATATTTTTAAGAACACTAGTGACATTTTCATTAATAAAAAAAAAAAAAACGACAGTAAAACTTCAACCATCCACCAAAACCTACAAAATTTTTTTTCGTAGCAGAATTAACGTCATTGAGTTTAAAATAATGTCATCTGTCAATCTATCCATACTGTCAATATGTTGGCTTGATATTGGCTGGAAAACTGACCTTTATTCCTCAATGTTTTGTCAATATATTGTCGATAAAAGTTTTCAAATATTTTCTGTTCGAATCATTGAAATTTTTTCTTATAAAAACCTTGAAAACCTGTTGAATAAATGGAAATTGCATCGAATTTGATGCAGTCGTTCGGAAGTTATACGAATACATACAATTCGTCGATTAAATTTTATTTATATATACTGTAGGATAATATCTCAACATAAGAGTATATGGACAAAAATGGCTCTGAAGTTCCGTTGACCAATTCTGTGTTAATTATACCATGATAAAGGTTAATTATGAATGTATTGGATCAACACAATATACAAGGTGAATGTCACGTTTATTTGCTAACCAGTTCGATACCTACTGCAATTTTTCGACATTGGTAAGCTAATAATAGACATAACTCCATTTTCATTCCGAAAGTTTCAGTACAGCTGCTAGAGAATTCGATTTAAAAAATATTCGAAGAATTGATTCAAAAAATCCGCTAAATCTTTGAACGTTTCCATTCTTCTAAAAATAGACTCTTTTATTTGGAAACCAGGAACCAAATCCTACTTAATGAGTAGGGAAAATTCGAAAATTCACAATGGAGAACATATGTGAGCGATGTAATAGTCTGAGTGTTTCAGTATAGCTACACAAAAGTAGTTATTGAATATTCTTCGAACTGTGAACATATTCTTATTTAAAACATGACATTCTCTCATTTGAAGTATTATTCGAACATTCCAAAATATAGAACAGTAAATCAGCAACATATTTTTGAAAAATTAAGAAGGCATTCGCACTTTTTACTGTTTCAAATTTCCAATAAACACTTTGAACAAAGATTCTGGACTATCTTAGCTGAATATAGTTTCAAATATTTTTCGAAAGAGAACATTAACAATCATTCACTTTTCAATTTGTTTGAAATAACAATTTAGCGTTTCATTCATTATATAGGGTATCAATTCACCACATTATTTGATTCTTCTACTGACTGGAAAATACTTCAATTAATTGCAGATGAATACGTGATAATTAAATCTGAATACATGACTGACATAATACATAATTAAAAATTAATATTGAATCACTAATTGAATATAAACATAAATTCAAACACTTGAACCTGCTTTACACTTTATTGACTAGATAGCATGACGTTCTTCGTCTTTACAAACGACTTCTTCAGATAATAAAAACAAATAGTAGAAACAGAAACAACAGAATAATAACAACATATTTGAAAAAACAGGCATGAATATCAAGGGAATTTGAGATTCTATGAATTTGGGCTTTACCTAAGATATTCCATTCTAAAATCTAATTTTTATTACCTGAAAAGGTGTAACAAGTGAGAATTGTTTAATTTTATCTGTTCATAGTGCAAATTTCCAGAATTTTTATGCCGATTTAATTGCGGATCGGAATTAAATCGGCTTAAAAATTCTGAAATTTGCATAAAGAACAGGTAGAATAGAACAATTCACTCTTGTTAAGCCTTTTCAGGCAATAAAAATTAGATTTTAGATTATATTATCTTAGGTAAAACCCAAATTCATAAAATCTCAAATTCGCTTTTATATTTATACCTGTTTTTTCAATTTGTTATTATTATTCTATTAACATCTGAAGAATTCGTTTGTAACGACAAAACGCGTGATGCTAAGTAGTCAATAAAGTCTAAATCATAAGTTCAAGTGTTTGAATGTAAGTTTATATTCAATTATAATGGAGTTACATTAAGTAAACGCCAACACTATTGAATATCGAATCACTAAATTTATATTGAATTGATTAAATTCAATACCGTATGAATTGAATTGAAATAATACAATATCGTATCAATCAAATCGTACCTATCAATCAAATCAAGTAATACAGTATTTTCGATGATCCTTGATATCTTAAGAGAAATATTTTAAAAACTTGTATGTGCTACGTCAAGGTTCTACAGATACCTCAGTATCGTCGTCAAAATTGTTAAGGTCTAAGTATGTATCCAGCAAGAATTATTCTATTTCTACAATTATTTTTAGTTGTAAAAATGTTGTTAAATGACATTTATTGAAAAGTTCACGTGAAAAGTTGTGAAAATCAATTCCCTTGAAAGAAGAATAGAATATAAAATGACTGATGAAAAGTATCAGTACATTTTTTATATGCTATGAGACGATATGAAGCAAGTTTTAATGAGAAGATGGTCAATTGAATAATTCAGGAATAAAATCAATTAGACTTACTAAACATAAAATCTGAAATTTCCAAGAATTGAAGATTAATTCCAATGCATATGCATTGGAAATAATCTTCATCAGTAATTTTTTTGATTTCATTAGAACATTGAAGAGATAATGTAACGATAAATGATATCGAATAATATCAGCGAATTAGTACATAAGTCGCTACAGTAAATTGATAAAGGTCTATCAAAATTTTCAGCCGCAAGAATCTACTCCTCGTTCAATAAAATTTCTCACTCATATTTTAAAACATTTTGCCCTTCTTTGAATGTAATTCCCCTAAAATCTGGGAAAATTAAATGAATGAGAGTAAAACATCTGATATGAGTATACTCAGCCGTAATTTTCATAGTTAGCAATCGCATAATATAATAAATTGTTTTGTGTTATGAAACATCTTTAAAATATAAATTGCAAGTACCATAAACGTGTATCATAAATATACAAAATAAAAATGCCGTCATGTTAAATTTCTCTTCGACCGGTTGCCGAAATTGATAATCTTTTCTAGAATAATCCTCAAAAACGCCGATATGTCAGTTGCATTACAAAATGATGTCTCCACCCAGTAATGACCAACCTTGACCAATTGGAAATTTCATTACATCTGCCTTATTAACGAAGGTCCACTTGAAATCTTGGATTACCAAAGCTGATGTGGTCCAGACCCATCCTAAATGTCAAACAAATACCAGAAGATAATCCAGTTTTATATGTAGCATTGAAGAAATGAGAGCATATACGCCCGATTACTGCGTTTCCTCACACCTACTTGAGATTATCTCTGAAGGTTGCTAATGCAATTCGTTTATGATACGTGGAATTTTGAATTACAATATGCTTTTTCAAGGATAAATTTTGATATATCTAATGAACAACCATAAAAATAGTTGGCATTCAATCGGAACATAAAAATGTCAAGAAAAGAAGTAATATATTATTATATATATATAGCTTCGTTGTTAGTAACATATTCTTCTATTTCGTTCTTGTAGAAAATACATCCATTAAGAAACACATGTCTATATCTGAATCTTGGCAACTATTGACATCACAGCTAAATGTCAACAAAAATTATACTTCTCTTTTCAAGCATGTTACTTTTATTGCTCAAAAGCAACCTATATATGTAATCCAATCAAGATATGTGATCGAAATGAAATTGATAAAATAGAGATTTAATTTGCATTCATTGGTGTAGCCGCTTATGTAGTTCTACTTTGTCGTAATTTTCAAATTTGTTAATTTTATTATTAAAAGTATTAAGTCAGTCAGTGATTTTTAGACAAGTTTTTATTATTACCTCTCATTTAAATATGAACTATCACAGAGTAGATTCATCGTCCATTGAATTTATTAATTTTATTATTGATTGTTCGAACTTGCTAAGCATACTAAGCTTTTATACAGCTCGTATATAGTAAAAAGACCACAATTTTTTATATTCAGACATCAGGCACAAATTTTTCGCAATTTTCTCCGATACATAATTTATGTAACATATGCAAAAGGGATTGTGTAAATGTTTGAGTGTTTTTAGATTATGTTTTGTTATTTGTTATAATTTTTTCTTTTATTTTTCTCTTTGTTTCTTTTTCTTTATTTATGTATATATATGTTGTATTTTGTAAGCTATATTGTTTGAATATTTAAGTATTTTCTGTTTGATTTATATTTATCATTTATGTCATCACTTGTTACATTTACATTTATATTTAATTATACCTTATAAATGTTTTTATGAAAACTGTAGGACATATATTGTAAATAAAAGAAATGAAACCGAGAATTCTGTGATTTTTAACATATAATACTGTTGTTGAATAATACTGTTACACAAACACAGTGGCTTCATCAGATGTACACGGAACACTCAGTAAATTAATTCTGGGACATAATGTGGAATTTATACCGAAGGAGTGAAGAATAAAAGAGGAATGTGAGTAAACTCTACGAAAAAAAATGAACGTAGTCTACAAATATATGACTTATGGCTCTAGATCACGCATGAATTGAAGGAATGCAATTAAACTACTGAAATAAATATTGCAATGAAGTTCATTGAATGTTGGCCCTTAAATGTGTTATTGGATTTTTTTCTGTTTTTTGCGATCTCTAGAATGTTTTTATCGCTCTAATATTCTGTTGTGGGGCCACTGTATAAGAAAAAATGTGGTGTTTATTACTCAAAAGCGAATATTTTGTTTGATATCTCAACCTGCCTTATGTATATATTTATAGCTGTCTTTTGTATGTTAAAGAGGTAGTAGTTCTTTCCAAACATAAGTACTCACTATTTTATAAGAGCATTATATTAAGTCTTTACTATTGAAGAAGGCATGCCATAGTGTGAATGATGATTCACACTATGATGACTTTGATGACTCGAATGTAGTCACTAATAATGTATGAATAAATTATTGTGTACTACCTACATGTCTGTTTATTTTTTCTTATTATATCTCTTCCAAAAGCAATGAAAAAAATTTATTCTCTGAAAGGATTGATAAGCCTTATCATTATTCCAACTGAATTTGTAGTCTTTTCATTCTACATGAAATATATTTGTAAAAAATATAACATTTGGTTCTCTCACAAAAGTTGAATGACTTAACTCGAATACTGTTCTGAATATATAAAACAAAAACACTTGATTTCACAAAATTTATAATAAATAAAAACTTGACAATTGTTTCGGGGTGTTACCCCAAAAGTTAGACTTAAGTCAACTTTACCCAATACTTTTGTTAGCAGATTTTATATTCAGATGTTCTGAGTCCTAATTTTTTGGTTCTTTGTCGGACAAATACCTTGGGGTATGTACCTAGATGTATCTTACAAGTGAACTAACAGATTTATTTTCGGTATTTCTGATATGTCTTCCTATATTGTTCTAGTTATATGTGCGTATTTGAAATTTCGATTTGTTAAAATTTTTGAAGTTTTGGACATTGGTTCACATAAATGAGTTAATGAGTCAAAACTCTCATTTATCCGTTACTTCATGGCATACTTTCTTGAAAACTTGATTATCAATCCGATATTGTAGTTCCAAATTGCTAAATTTTTGATAGAGAACAATACCATTATCAAGCTATAGCTACTGCATTCACCAGATTTAGCCCCCTGAGACCTTTTCTTATTACGTAACTGGAGAAACCTATGAAAAGAAAGGCGTTTCGCAACGACTAAGATCGTACCTCAGTACCACCGCATAGTTGGATTAGATTAAGGCTGTACTAAAAAGTGCTTTGACGATTAGATGAAGCGTTGGTACAAATGTATTGTTTGTTAGGGCGGCAACTTCAAAGGGGACAAAATGAATTTTGATGAATAAATGAATATTATCAGATGAAAATGAACAATCTCCTATTTGATCATATCTCGTATATATATATATATATATATATATATATATATATATATATATATATATATATATATATATATATATAGTACAAATTCGAATCTTGGGTTTTTTGGTTCAATTAAAACAAAATGATGTTAATTTATTTCCAAAATTACGTTTCGGTTATTATTTCAAGCTTTATCAAAGTGATATATGTGAAGATTCCCAAGATTCGAATTTTTACAATATAAATAAATAAAGTGGTTCACGAATCAGATAGATTGTCAAATGTATATATATATATATATATATATATATATATATATATATATATATATATATATATATATATATTATCCATATGTGTATGTGTGTGTATAAAAATGCCTAGAAAAAATGTGATCTAATATAATTTATTAGCAAACATAAAACGTTTCAATGGAATATGGAAATTTCAAATTGCCTAATCTACGAAAGCATGCATTTCGAAATGGAAGATTATTTCTTGAAGGATTTTCGTGCAATTTATGTACGGAAATGACTAATATTTATTCACGTGTTTAATATTCTCATATATCTTGAATTTGATTTCAATAATCGCACTCATTAATAAGGATGAATATAGATTTAAAAAATTCAGAATATGTTCGAGTTAAGAGACTGATTCAAATTTTGGCACTTTGGCGCCATATGAGCATTGTTACTATTAATGTTGTCATCTTCTGTTCGATTTTTATGTTCATTCATTTCAACCGTTATAGAAACGTGTTTTTGTTATTTTTAGTAATCACAATTAAATAGATGAGATGTATTTGATATTGCGATTGTGATTGAGAATAATTCAAAATTGTATTCAATATTTATCAGTTTGCATACCGAAGGTGCATTGTGGAAGGAGATTTTCATCAGTTATTTTTGTCACTATGAACTTTATGAATAACTTTCTGTCTTTACTTTCAATTCATATTGAAAGAATATTGAAAATTGAATAGCAAAAATAATACCTCTCTTTCTATATCTTGAATTTATTATTTCGTTAAATATATTATAATTTTCATATTATCTTTATTTATATGCTGTAATCGTTTTTTGTGATAATATTTCATACTGTTCAATTATTTAGATTCCCAATAATGTACTACTTGAAATAGTCTCACGAACATATTTGGTCAAAAGCTGCGAAAGGTCATAAAAAATTATATATTTTTTTTTATGTATAAATTTACGTTTTTTACTAATAATTTGTTTTATCCAGTCTTCATTCGTTGAACTTTTGAAAATGGGGCAACACCCCGAAACAATTGTCAAGAAACAATATAATTGTGGGAAACTGAGGCAGGTGTTTTCATTCGTTATATTAAACAACGTTTCAACAAGAGATCATCGAATATTTAATCAACTTTATGAACCTACAGTAGAGTAATTAATAAGAATAAGCTAAATTAAATGTTATTTGCTGTATAACTCAGAACAATTATATAATATTAAGAAATATAAAAAATTATATTATTCACCTGACATATGTTCGAGCTATTAGCTCATTATCAAGAGCTAAAACAACTAATACAGCTCTTCGTCAACAGTCAATACAAAAAGGTTGACGAACCATCTGTTATTCATGTTCATTCGAATTCTATTATATTCTGTTACATTATGGGGTCTTTAGGTAATTTTTGATCAGGTTAAATTATTTTTCTTTATATCATCGTTCCAATTATTTGACCCTTACTTCATCACCTTATTTCGTTACTTACTTGAATACCTACTAGGTGGGTCGAAAAAAATCGATATTTGTTATCTTCCGTTCGCGCATAAGCTCTAAAGTTTTGAAAAAAATAATTTTTTTTGAAAATTTGTAATAATTTTTTTTTACGATATTTAATATGTAATAGTGAAAAATTTCATCTACGACACACTAATAAAGTAATATAAAAATACCGGTATTGCACTTCAACATCTTCCGTTCGCGCATGGACATCCAAATATAGCCAAAATACAAGAAAATCGGATTTTTGTCCTATTTTCTTTTCATGTATAGTTACAGATATCAATAATGTAATACCTAATATCTGATTATACATGTTCTGATAGTTAAAGAAAAAAATTCAGACGTAATTAGATACGTAAAAGAATACCTTTACTTGAGCTGAAATTTATCTATTCACTACGCACTCACGGCATTGGCAAAATTGGAGGTGTGGACTTAAATGAAACAAAGAAACGTGCCAAATCTTTACAGAGGAAATCTAGTTCCAGCTGTCCAAAACCAAAAGTAGATGTCCAAGTTTCCGAAACTGAACAACGTGATGAATCCTTGACCTCCAGTGACGATTGCTGTGACAGTGACCAAGAATTCATACCTGAATCTCCAAAAAAGAAATCCGGTTGGCAAATGAGGATTAACCTTAAATCTACTGCATTAACTAGTGATCGTTACGGTGTTTCCGATCGTGCTACAGCAGCAATAGCCTCAAGTGTTTTGCAGGACGTTGGCGTGGTAACTAATAGCGACAATTCACAAGTAGTTGACAAGTGTAAAATAAGAAGAGAAAAACACAATGTTTGGGCTGATTTGTCCAGTTCTATAACAGAAAATAAGCTAATTGGGCTATATTTTGATGGCCGTAAAGACGACACTATTGTGGTACAAGAGGCACATTCAAAACGATTTAAAAGAGTGGTAAAGGAGGAACATTACGTGCTTATACAAGAACCTGGTAATATATTTCTGAGATTGGTGGGAAATTGATCAAATGTGAAACACTTCCAGTAGTGCAGTTTGAAAGTATTGATTGCCAAATCCCTGAGATAGACAAAAAAACTCTTAGTAAGGATCAGAAGTATTTGCTGGAAATATCAGAAGCGATTAAATCAGGTGAATGCCCAAAAGATTTATCAATCAGGGATCCACGACCTTTGTCTCACTCCAGGTGGCTAACAACAGCTAACCGTGCTTTAAGACTCTACATTAGTCAAGAAAATCCAACTGCTGAGTTCCAGGAAATAGTAATATTCATTCTGAAGTCATATATGCCGATGTGGTTTTGTATTAAGAAGACCAAACTTTTTACTGATGGCCCTAAGCTCGTGCACCAATGTATTGAAACCTCAAGATATCTTAAAGATGAACTCAAAGCTGTAATTGACCCAGTTATAGAGAGAAATGGGTTCTTTGCGCATCCAGAACATGTTATGATTACTATGACTCAAGATCCCAGAAAACATATAAGAGAACTGGGCCTCCGCCGCATCATTAAGGCAAGAGAAAGAGACCAAAAGAGGAAAACAATTCGAACGTACGTGGCTCCTAAGCTAAACTTTTCCGCAACAGACTACACGGAATTAAATTATTGGACAAACTGTGAATTTTCTTCGCCGCCTCTATTGAAAGATGTCACTGATGATGAACTGAAAACCTACATCAAAACAGAAGAAGTACCGAAGTGGGAAATCCTATCACAGAAGATGCCAGTCCATACTCAAGCAGTGGAGAGAAGCGTCAAGTTGGTGAGCGAGGCTTCTGCTAAGGTTTGCGGATCTGCAGCTCGAGACGGGTACATAAGAACGACACTTAAGTCAAGGTCCACGATGCCAGCCTTTGATAACAAAAGACAGTTCAAACTACCAGACATGTAATCTATTCGTAAGTGAAATATGTACTTTGTAATTATTGGATAATACATCAATAATATGTTGAAGCTTGTATATATTTATTTTTCCTAAGTCCACATTTTTGAGGTTTTCAACACTTTTTTGCTATTTTTACAGCCCATGCGCGAACGGAAGATGTTAAAACTCAATACCAGTATTTTTATATTAATTCATTAGTGTGTCGTAGATGACATTTTTCCCTATTACATATTAAATATCGTAATAAAAAAAATTATTAAAAATTTCCAAAAAACTTTAATTTTTTCAAAATTTAATCAAACTTTAGAGCTCATGCGCGAACGGAAGATAACATCCGATAATTTTTATATTTTTTCCCCTATTTAGTCATACCATTTAGCAACTTTTCCGCGGTATTACGATCCGAAAAAAAAATATCGATTTTTTTCGACCCACCCTAATACCTACATTCCTTGCTGATTTTATATTAACAGACCCCGTTATGTCAGCAATAGAGAAAGCTATTCGAAGAAGTAACGAAATTACGGAGACAGTATTTACGATATAATTTTCCTGTGATATAAAGAAGCATATATAGAAAAGCATTTTGACAGTTATGTCATTACTGAACTGAGGTTGAACCAGAAAATTCAAATCAATGCAGTATAGCAGATACTGTTTGATTTCATTGTCGAAATACAAGTTTCATCAACTACTCTGATAATGAGTTAGTAACACGAAACATATCTAACAATATGAATTATACGGAGAAAAGATCTTTATTCCCTTAAAACAAGTAGAGTAAATATCATTTGTATGCAAGATTGTGTAACATTTTAATCGAAAGTGAACTTGGTTATTACGCGAAGTAGCCTTTTTTTCATCTTTATGAGAATCTTAATTTGTTGACCAGGTCAATAGAACATGAACTGTAGCATGTAGATTGCATTGAAACAGAGTACATTTGAATTATTCAACATTTTGAATGGGATACAGAAATAGTAATTTTAGAACAATATACGAGTATATGTGGAAATATTAAACAATCAGAATACTACTATTAAGGTTCATTTGTTAAATTAATTTCTCAGGTTATATAATCATCAAACGTTACTAATGATGGAACAATCGGTCTTTAATAATCTCTAACCTAAAATCGATCAAATGTCAATTCAATTTGTCAAGTGGTATCCACTTCCTACTTCGTATAATACATCAAGATATCTCCACATAAGTATCTTGAAATGGAGAGTGATTTATATGGAGTAATACTGACTAATAATGTTCTTGACATCTAGATCTCTCTTTTTTGAATAATTGAGTCGTAAGCTGTTGTACCTGTGACGTTTCTCTTGTCATTTAGGTCAAAATAGGATAGAATGGGGCATTAAGTGTGAAATAATTTGTTCGAATACCAAATAAAAAGAGTTAAAAAAGGGTTGATAATATTTTTATAGAGTTGAAATATTTTATACCAATGCATGTTTATATGGCGAACACTGAAATACACTCATATTTGAAATAAAAAAATAGACATTTTTTTCCAATTGAAAATATAAAATATTATTATAAATTGAATGAAAAACACTTGACTTGGTTTCACAAAAATTATATTGATCGCTTGACAATAGTGACGCGGAAATTAGTCCACTTTTTGGGGTGTTTCGGGTCTAAACGTTCAGTTTAGATTTTGAAAATGAGGTTAATTTCATTCGAAGAGTGTTGGCGATTTTCGTACGTTTTGAGGGCACTGCACAAGTTATTCATTTTTTTCCGGGGTAATAAGCAATTAAGATAAGATTCAATAACATGTCATTTAAATCATACCTTAATTTATTTGAATAATAAATCATATTAGATACTTTAGATTTCTTATACTCTTATAAGTACTTTAGAACCTCTACTTTAGATAGGTACTGGTGTCAGAAGTGGGATTCCAATAAAAGAAATACAACAAAAATGGAGGCAATGTTCGAAAAACTTATGCAAAAATTCGCCGAGCAAGAAGAACGACGAAAACAGGAAAACAGGACGAACAAAAACGACGAGAACAAGAAAAAGTTGGAGAAGGAAAAACGTCGAGAACAGGAAAAACTGGAAAAAGAACAAGTAGCAACCACGTGTCGAATAGTTAGTTCATTACAACTAAGGATAGAAGTAAGTCAAAATACTAGTGTCGTTGAATATTTCACAAGATCACATCAGTCATATACAGTACAGAGAAATAGACAGAAGTGTGACATAAGCGATATTGACATTTGTTGTATTTATTTTCAGTTTGTGAATAAAGGATATTTATTGATTGTTAAAAGTTAGTTATTGGAATTTATCCGTCGAAACCAATAATTCGTAACACTGGTATATATATAGTATATATACTATAAGGTTCCTTATCGCCCACAAATTCATTAAAACATATGCAATTTCAGTTAATACGAAATATTTCAATAATAAATAAACTTGACCTTTATTTAATTAAATTCAAGCGTAATGGCAATTGTTTTACCCATTCAAATTTCCATAAAGCCACATTAGGTTTAGCGCACCCGAAATCAACTTTGCAATGCAAGATTTAATTATACCACAACGTGTTTGAAGCAATGGGTGATATTAAAACGAATCAACGAAATCGCAAGGTCGATTTCCTGTTTATTTTAATCGTGAACTTGAACTTTAAAACGGGTAGTTTACTTACACTCACACATTATGACATTGCCCAATTTTTTTAAGGTTGCCAACGCCCAGGTTTTTTCAGTAATTTATGTTGGAATATCCCCGGCTGTTTTTTCATGAGCGAAATTGGAAAATCGTTGAATTGATAAGACTAATCTGCATTTTGATTCAAATTTGAATTTAAAGAAGGTGACTCAAATTATGCTCGAATTTTTGAATGAAATAGTGAGATATTGAAGGAAACTTATGAGTTTATGGGATTGCTGAATTTCGAAGGATTTCAGCTTTCAAAATTGAAGAAACTGGCGGCATTTTTCAGTTGAATATCGTAACGTTTATTCATAACTGCAAGTTGCACTGATGAAAATATTCAATTTTTGTTAAATAATTTTCTACACTCAGAAATGCATTCGAATATGAAACAATGTCCTTCCTCAAATTGTATTATATAAACATTTTCTGTTGAAAAATTCTGTATAATCATTTTTATATAGTAAATTTCTGGCCATAAATAACTCAAAGTTTGGTTCCATCAGTTGAACCTGCCATGTTCAACCAAACATCTATTTTGGCTTCTGTTGCCGTCATATTGCAATTCTTCGCACAAAATTATATGGAAAGTATTGACAAGGTATCGATTAAGGAAATACACTGAATTCGACGAAAATTGTTCAATGGCTGACAGAATTATTTGGTTTAAACTCTTGATAAATGATTAGAGGCCTGAAATATACGTCGAGTAAATAGAAGAATTTTTTTTGATCAAGACAAATTCTCTTAGTTTCAAGTTATGTAATTGAGTTCTATTTGAGAAAAATTTACTTATTTGTGTCTTGTTTGTATTTGTTCTTTAACTGTATCCTATATATTATATATGCAGTAGGCATATAAAAATCTTTACGATAAAAAAGGATTAAGTTTTTTCTTCAATGTATTATATTACTCGAACAAATAAAAGTTTGAATAAACAACTGTGCATTTTAATAGGGAGCCCTAATGTGTAAACTGTAAAGTATGAGCTGTTTAACTTCAATCTCTAACGTTCTAAATTTTGTATAATTCAATTTATTTTTGGTTTGTATACATGGTCTTGGGAATGAGTTGCTGAAATTTTGTTTTTTTGACATTGTAATTTCCACATTAGTATGTGGTTGACTTGAAAGGTATTGAGTTTTCTGTTTGAATTTTTTTAGCTGAAACATGAATATTGATTTTTTTATTCACGGGAAATGATCAGCAAACATCGAAACGAATTTGAAAGATTACTGCGAGTTATGATAAAAATGTATTCTCCTTATCTGATAATTTTTTTTCATCATTCAATGTTCGAATCTTGATTGATGATTTGTCTTACACTTAATACACTTAAGTCTGGACTCCTAATATAATAAGTTTTAAACAATGGGTTTATTATATTTTAACTCAGATTTTTTGGGTGATATTCGTCGTTTGAATGTTTCAGAGTGAGCAAAATGATTTTAATATTCCGTTTGTTATGATGACTTGAATGAAACATTTTCATAAAGACATCAGAATTTTGTATTTTGTCAAACTTTCATTGGCTATAAATTTAAGTTCAAATTGTGAAACAAAACTATTGAAAAGTGGTATTGGTTCTCAGTTTTCACTTGACAATTGTTACAGATACATTATTATACTAACCGAAACCGAAATGTAACTAACCGAAATGTAAATTGCATGTCTGATTCCACCCTCCGTTTGGTCGTCAGCAGTAAGAATGCAGTATTCATTAATTCTAATTTTGATTTCATTGTATTTGCAATTTTTTTAATTCAAATATTTGAATTTATTTAGTTCATTATTATTATTGATATGTATATTATTAATATTTAATATTATTAATGCACCAAAAACATTGAAATTTATTAATAATTTATTAATAAATTATTTATGATAAATAATTTATTAATATTTTGTTGCACTTATTCGTTGAAACTCGCTAATCTAGGTTATTTACTCGTAATTTTATATTATGTTTTTAATACTTTTTTCTGAATTCCCTTTGAATGAGAAACACGATCAACTGTAATACATTCGATAGGATTTGAATTACGCTGATTTTTTTTACTCACACAATTTCAATGTGTATTCAATGAATTCGTAAATATCATAGATTTAAAAAAATGTTTCAAGGAAAAAGTTCACACTCATCAATTCATCATATATATATATATATATATATATATATATATATATATATATATATATATATATATATATATATATATATATATATATATATAGAGACTTTTAATCAGATTTCAGAATACTTTTATCTGAAATCTCAGTATTTGAGAGTCGAAATGCAAACAATAACCTTCCCAAAACATTAACAATAATTTACTCGAAATTATAAATATGCCGATATCCTTTATTACGTAACGAAACAATTAATATACAATATGGGACATCTCAAGAGTTAATCAATACAACTCGTGCCGCTTTCTCTTGAGAATCCCAACTGAAACACAATTCAAGTCGAAATCTCAAAGTCATACCGGTTCAATTACCGCCCAATGCAGTCGAAAAAATCTGTTTTCAGTTCACGAAAACCGAATATTGATAATAAATAACTTGCGTTTTCTGTAACAATATTTTCCTTTGGTTGACGAATTTTAAATTTATTTTCGCCCTTGACTAACTAAATTAACTTCAAGCAAACTTCAAATCATGAAAACTGGTGCAACATTATAACAACTAATTAGCAGTTATTTGTTTCCATAAATCAAGTATTATTACGATATTTCAAGTTGTTTTTCAGATCTATGATTTATATATAAACTATTTCATATGTAATAGTTGTCCATGATGTTCATTATTAATTATCAATTCAGAAAATTAAAAACTCAATGATATGATATAATAATTGAATTTCGATAATATCTAATATTCAAAATTTGTGAATGAAGAAACGAATCATATAATCCCTAGTGAGGACCCTATACCACGACATTTAATTCATTGATGGAAACTGATATTCATTAAATTCAACCAATAAAAAATATTCAATAATTAATATTATGCAAAAGAGCAATTATAATTTCTTTATTGAGAAAATGAGATTTCGTGTTCATTAGTAGTACCTCTAAATATTCGAATGTTTTTAGAATCAATTGATAGTGAATCAGTTCAAGTGACTATACATAAGACATAATTTTTACCACCTCCCTAATGAAACTTGTTTCTCACTGACCACAAAATGTCACTTACTTCAAAGATAACCATTCTGATGTACGATGAACACCGTCAATACGAAAACTGGTCCTCCCAAAAGTATCATCCCAGAATATATAGAATCAGTAATGTCCCCCTACCTCAGATATACGCCCCAAATTTTTCAATTTTATTTGAATAAATAAATTTTCATCTTAACCTTTACTGTGTTAATTTTTCGCAATAGATGATGAATGGTCGTTATATATGGGTTGATGGTAATCAATGATAAGGTTGTGCATTTGACAATTGCAACTGGTTCGATTTAGAACGGTCAAGTATTCAATGGGTGTAACGGGGAATATTTTTGAATTGGAGGAGTTAGTGAAAGGAGTTTTCTGCCGCTGAAGATTATTCATTTTAAAGTTTTGACAAAGCTACAATTTGTAGCTAAACAAAGTTGAACTCGTAGTGAAAAATTATTTATATATTGAATGTAAACACTTGATTGAATTTCACAGAAAGTTATAGTTTCTTGAAAATTATTCGCGGTGTAAACCCATTTTAATAAGTAAAACTCCAAAAACTTCCAGTTTGCTTTCTGAAAATGGGGTTGAACCTCGACGAAACAATAAATTTTGTGAAACTAAACCATTTTTATTCAATAAAATGTAGCAAAACGAATTATATATTTTTCCATGTTACATTCTTCGTAATCGATTGACCAAGAATATCAATATCAGTTTTCTGTTCAAATATAGACAAACAAGTTAAATACAGGGTGTTTTATTGGTGAATAGAAAAACCTGAAGAGCGAATAGAGGTTATTTCTAGAACCGACTCGGTGGAGTAGGTTCTAGAAATAACCTATTCATTGAATCTGACGATCTCAGTAATCAGAATTCTGGGGTTTCATTACTTCTACAAATTTTTCTTGGTTCATTACTATCATAGAAATTCACTTATTGTATGCCTTATACAAAGCCCAATTGAGCCACTTAGTATTTAGAAAATTCTAGTTGCGGATAACCAAGAATATAAAAGTTATTGAAACCTTGAAACAAGAACATGCATATTGACATTTTCAAAATACGTCTGCATATTAAGAAACAGCACAAAAAACTAAATAAAGGTGTGAGCTCTAAATTTTGGTGCAATAAATTAACATACACTGTTTTGAACAAAAAAAAGATTTTCAAGGAGTTTGGTCGTAATAAATGATTACTAACAACGTTTAGTAATGAAATAATGAATTTTTCGAATCATATTCATTTTGATGTGACTGAATAACTGTTCATTATTACTCATATAGTTTAAAACACCCTGCAAGTCCGACTGAAGCTTTCTACTTTGAATTCTTTCAAAATTTATGACCAGTTTCACCAAAATGTAAATATAACTGGTATGAGACAACACTACCGTGTGTTGTCTCATACCAATATTGTAAATTAGAGTTTTTGTTGAATGAGAATTTTGCTTATTCATGCATCGGCTGAGACGGCCCCCATAGCTGGCCTATAAGGTAACCTGGTTTTAATCCTGTACATTTCTATTTTTGGAGTCATTTAAAATCAGAAGTTTTCTCTTCTCAAATGAAAACGCTGGATCAGATGATCAGAAGAATACTAAAAGCGTGCTTTTAAATGAAGAAGAATTCATTATAATTCGAAAATCAGTTTGGAATAATTCACAACGAACAAGGAAATGTAAAGATCGAAATAGGGGAAATTTTTAGCGTTGTTATAGTTTTAATATCTTCAATTTTGTTTGTTAGTTTTCATAAATTGTGGTACATTTTCAATGTATTATGTTGGATTGATCGAACTGTTTTAATTTGAAATATTAAAATTATTTTAACTGATATGAGAACGACCTATTGTGTCCCAAATCTCCGATTGAAACGTTCACGGGAGAACAAAAAATTGAAGAGGTAGAAAGTTCAATATTTAGGCATTATGTTCGATGAAAAATTGAATTTTAATAGTCATGTTGATTTCATATCATCTGAAATCTCCAAAAAATTGGAAAAAATCTTACATGAAGTTATTGCTGTTCAAGTTCAATAACAATGCCCCACTTTCAATATTGTTCCACTGCGTTATTCGGTTTGCCCAAGGAAAAAACTCAACAATTACAGAAACCACAGAATGGAACTTGCAAGCAACTTTTAAATGCAATAGATATATTTCATTTGAAAATATGCAGACTCTCACTGTTGAAAAGAGAGTAATCTTTGCTACATAAATATTTATATTTGAAATTAAATCAGTTGTTTCCATCTAATGCAGGGCTTCTTAAACTTTTGTCATTCACGACCCCATTTGTGATTGCGAGTTTCTTGACCACCCCATACAAACATAAAAGAAAAATAAATCAATATTTTTCGATGATTTATTCATTAGGTAACAATATACATATACACATGAAAATATATAGTTTTAGAATTCGTTTTGAAACATACAAAAATCTTAAATTAAAAATTGCACAAAAAATTATAAAATTGTATTTATTATAGTTTCAACTATAAAAGTAGATTCTGACCGTCTTAATTCGCTGGAATATATTCAAGTAGTTGCCTGTTAAGTATTTAATGTAAATATAATTAAAAAATTTGATGAGATGGATGTGCCTGTTTTTTATTGCATAACAAATCAAATCTTGGTGGAATGTTTGAAACTGCTGGATGTAAGACCTCTTCAATATTTTTTAGAGCTGAACTCTATTGGAATTTAATATGCTGAGAAAGTAACTTCACATAAATATGTGGTGTTGAATAGCAGAAGTACATTTAGCGCCATATCAGCGATTTTGGGAAATTCAGTTCTAATTCCGATCCAGAATTCAGCCCAGGACTTTTTTGAAATTGAAGTTTTAAGTTTGAGTCACACGAAAGCTCAATATACACGAATATTTGACATTAAAATATCTCGCGACCGCAGAATTTTAGAAGCCCTGAAAGTTTAAGAAGCCCTGATCTAATGTAATAAAAATGTTTTATTAGTCAGTGATTTGCATGAATATAATATATATTTCTGAAGTATTCAATGCTTTCAGTAATTCGCCAAGTCTTTTCTAAACTAGTACTAGTGTTAAGATATTATCAGCGTGAGTCAAAAAAAGGATGTTTTAGATAATGAGACATATATATGATCCAAAATATTTGACTTATTAAAATTGCTTTGATATACGATAACGATAACCCTTGCCGACTTGATGCTAAAGTTTATAGAGGAAATTGCGTAATAGAGGTTGTACTTAGAGGATATTTTAAAGCTGTTTATGTATTGAATCAAAGTATATTTTACCTATATAATATGTTTATCAAATATTCATCATCGATAGACCACTATTTCACAATGTATCTCTTCAAAATTTTTTTTACAGTTAGTGTATCATTGTGTCTTCCTGTACGCAACGTAGTAAAAGTAAAATTTCTGCAGGATTTTGTATTTTTGGTGGATGGATATTCTTTCAGTTCTACAGAAATGTTCTGAATATTGGAATATCAAGGTTGGTTAATTTCTACTTGAAATACTGCTCTCAATACTAATTCGCAGATATCGTGTTAGCAATAAAAAATAATCACATTTTTGTTCCAAAACGATGTAAGCATCATTTGTACGACTAATATCTGAAGCAGAGTTGTCACTTCAAAAACTTTGGAATTCATCCTCGAAATTACATTCTGTAAATTCATTTCAATCAACTTGTACTTGTTCACTTCCAGGAGAGTTGACCAATTTCAGCATCGCGATCAGTGGTTCTTTATCAGCATATGAAATTACTAAAATTACTATGCTTTCTTCTTATATTTGCGCACATCTAAGCTGGCGAAAGTTTTCCATGCCAATGAACAGCTACAGTATCCACGTCGTTTTGGAGGACGAATTTGACAGCTTCTACACATTTTTATTCAAGGACATACTTATGTCATTAAAGTCAGTCAGAATGAAGTTAATCGTCAGTACGTCTTGTTCTGCCAGAGCCCTAATGCCTTGTTAGTAACTCAGATGATGTACATAGGCATTTCTCATACTTAACTGACACCTATCTGAAATTGCTCTTTTTTAGTCATAGAATTTCCTCTTATTGACGTGTTTTTAATGTCGCAGTGTACGCTCTCTATTGGAGAAGACAAATCGTCTTGCAAATACATTTTTTTCGAATAAGAAGATGAAGTTTCCTGATTCGAAATAGTAAGGGATGTAAAATAATTAGCCTTACGTTCTTATTTCTCGATATTTGTGAAGCACGATTTTTCCTCCTTGTCAGTGAACATCCATTTCAGCCTAGTGACCAGGTCTAACTGGCTCTCTCTACCGTTTCAAGAATACCCTGTCTTCATTTATGTTCATTAATTGAAGGACATAGGCATATGCAATGTAGCATCATTTGTTAAAGCTTGTAACAAACTCTTGACGACGCTGTTCGAATAAGTATTGTGTTTTGTACGAATTTCTTGTGAATTTCTCCAGACTTGGTATAAGGCCTACTCCTTTCCTCTCTACTACTATTTTTAAATAATATGGCAAAGTTTTAGTGATTTACGGGCTTTTTCCCAATAAATAATATACTTACCCCCGAATAGTTAAATATGCCAGTACTTACCCATTAGAGGGTTACGGAACGTTTATTTGATGCTTTACATCCCTTAGACAAAAAATATGACTTTGTCAGAACTGGGTCATCCGACTGACACATTGACTTATCGAAAAAAATGCGTTCACTGAGAAAACAAGCACGAAAAAAAAATGACGAAACTTCGATAAGAAATTTGTGACACTCCTTGTGCATGTACTGACATGTATCAATGCAAGTCGGCACGTGTTGCTATGGTCCTAGGTACATAAAATTTTATTTCTACATGTTTTAACAGTGGAAATTTAAAAATTGGAGGGTATGCGATAAAAAAAATTTTTTTGACTAAAATACTTTGATTTTGTTGGGACACCTAACATATTAAATACTAAAAATCAATATCTGAAAATCCAAAAAAAATAATTTGATTTTTTTAAAAAAATTAATTCGACGTTTTGATGTCTATAGTTATTCATAAAATTCAATTATTTATTAGTTTTGACAAAGTTGTGATATACAACGAAACGTCAACGAAAATAAAATTTTTAACATTAAAAAGAACCTGTTATTGCTTTTTACTCATTTTACTGACATTTTACTTCTTGACAATGTTCACGTCCAATTGTCACGAGATTATTATCAAATATCTTTGGTTAAACACGAACACATGTTGTGGGTTGTAAATTACCGAAGACTTTCAATATTTTATTACGGCTCACTTTATAAGATGAACTTAAATAACATACTATTCTTAATAGACAATATTATTATTGTCTACCTGAAACAAGAGGAGTGTGAATCATAATCATATTTCAAGTCCACTTTCACATTCTCAAGAGCCGGATTCAAGCTACAAGATATATTCCATACTTCTAATGAGGATATTCCCCAAAATAAAATGCAAATATCAATTGAACATTTCAATATCACGCTGCTCCAGATGATTCATTTTATGAAATAGAAAAATATATATTTTATCAAGCGTATAACATCAAAATTATTTAAATCAGAAATGCTTTATTTGAATTATTATTTCAGCTTCCCGTACATTTTGAATATATGGAATTCTTAGTTTTTAGTTATTAATTTATAGTTAGTTAATTAGTTATTGATTTATCTGTTGTACTATTGTGCATGTTCTGCTTTGTAGGTCAATTTCTTTCTGAAAATTTTACTCATGAATGTTTGTGCTAGTTGAGGTACCGAATCAGTAAATACTCAAGTTCTTGGACGTTTAATAAAGTGGTGAGTGAAGGAACTTCTTGCTTAAAAAATTATTTGTTGTGATGAAGATCGTGAAATTACCTGAACTTGGATAGGCAGGAACATTTTAGCACTTTTATTTCTACACGGGTCAGGCAAACACAATCACCTTCAAAAGAACTGACAGTCTATTGAACATTGTACACATGGTTGTGATTTGTTATCGTTTTATCAGTTTCGTTAGCGAAAGTATAAAATGGCCATACAAATGGGACAAGGTCTATTTGTATGAAATGGGTAGGTATTAGGTTTGATAAAAATTGAATTATATTTTTCATCTGAAGAAGTTATTTCGAATATTATTTTCTATTTATTATTTAATTATTTCAGATTGAAATTTTGCGCTTATGAAATTTTGTTTTAATATGAATATGTATCAATCAACTGTTGGCAGATATTGAGAAGCAGATAATCAAGAATAATGAAATGGCTATGCTAAAGAATTTGCTTCGATACATGAATCAATTTTATGCAAAAATGAACAACCAATGGAAATGTTATTATCAAAAGAGAATGTTCGAAAATATAAATCCATTTGTTCATTTCCAATTATTATTGAATATTCTTCACAGAAAAGCTTCAGTTTAGTACAACAGCTTGAATTGATTTATTTGATGCAGAATATCTTGAGAAAAGTTCATTCTCTAATATTATACTGATAATTTAGATACCTTTCATTCTGATTTTCATTCAGAAATTCAAGGTAACTGTTTCAATTTACTCTCAAATAATAGATAGGTAATTAGATTGTTATTCCTTGATGCAATTTGAAGTGGTACATTTCTAGCACAGGAAGAGAAAGAGTTGAAGGTAGAAAAACGAAAACAATGAGAGTGAAAAGACAAAGAGGGGACCAAATCTCCTGTACAGGACCTGTTAAAAATGTATCACGTGAGTACTAGCCCTTTTATAATGAAAACTCCTTAATGGGTTTCTTAAATTTGGCTCGATCAGCGTTCCTTATATGACGATCTTTTTGATGTAGTAACATGACAGAAAATTTCAAAAAGGTATAATACATGACTAGTTTATTAACTAGAGGTGTATTAACTTCTTAGAACCATTCATTTTAACCACATATTTTAGATCTCTGACCACCGCTCTTTGCACAATAATGATAATGATGAAGATTGTTTAGGTAGTTTGAGGTAATGTTATTTTTTTATGAACCCTCCAAGGAAACCGAGTGAATGCATATAGTGCATCAGTTTATTTTTTGATGAAATAAGTAATTTAGTGTTTCTATTTGCGAAATTTTCTCTATTTGAGGAAAATCTGTTGAAAATTTGTATCACTTTGTTGGATTGTAGTGAATTTCTCATGAGTCGCACGTAAAAATTTGAAATGATAGAAGCCCACCCTAAATATGCTAATATTAATTGACAGTAACATTTTATCAACCATGATTTCCCGAAATTTCCTGATTGAAGTTCGTTCAGAATCAGGACGAACATACTTCATATCATCTACATTTCATTCAGCCAAAATCAGCGGACGGTATCTGATAGAATAATCGCCTCGCCGATTTCCAAAATGGCCGCTACCCAAAACCCACGTTTTTTGGAAAGACTGAAACAATGAATTACTATGAGAAACTCTGCCCCCAATTTCCCATTGGAAGAGGGAAATTGTTGCATCGAGTCGACACAGAGGTGGGAAACCAATAGCGGACAGAATGCCGAATATGCGTAATGGTCCCTCGACCCGGATTTTCCATGTCGAGACATTTTCCAGAGCGCTGGCACGGCTCCGCTGGCACGATATTTCGTGAGTGCGGTGAAAACTGAGCTTTTTCGCCAAGTTTTTTTAGATTTTTTGTTCTTAACTAAAATATCTTTCTAGCTTTTTACATTTGACGAGCAATTCTAACGAAAGATAATTTTCCAAAATCAATGGCTACCTTACCGGTAATTGAGAGTGGCTCTGGTGCAAGTTATTAACATTTTTTAGTTTTTTGACGAAATTGTGAGAATTTCAAGATGGGGTGGTAAGTTTAACTCAAAAATTGTGACTGTCTTTCTGTTTACGTATCTTTGTTCCGAAAGATTTCGAATATGTTATAAACTAATTTTCCTATCTCAAAATTCAATGGTTTTTTTAAAGAGGTACTGTTGTTCTGTGGAATTTGCAGGACGCCATTTTGGAAAATGAATTTGGGTCACTGCTGAGAAGGCTTTTCTACGTTCTCCCTTGAAATTTAGGGTTCCCAGGGGAATACACGTTTTGTGAAATCAATGATATTGTGTTTGATTGCCCCCACTACCAGTGAGGGGGTTGAAATCATCCTCCCTCGTGGCTGTCAGTTAATGGAAATTCCAAAGTTTTTAAGTCAAATTTAGTTGGAGTGTTTGGTTCAATGATGTAGATCATTGAAGTGAACTTTAATTTATTTTATTTTTGTTTGTCAAATTTCGTGATTATAGTGTGAACGAAAAAGAGGCTTATGGAAATGTTGGGTGAGTTATGATGTTAATTTGTGAAGCTTAAAACTTCCAAGACTCTTATTAATTTTCTTAACTTCCAAGTGGAACTTGAGAAATGGGCTCCTCCGATAACTGAACAGACTTGAAGCCCAATAAATAATAATGGTGTTATTTTTATTTCAACAATATACGTTAATTGTATGAGTTTACAAAATACAATGTATACTTTACAAGGTATGAACCACTTATAGGTTTAGATCTTCAATTTCATTCTGCATTCAGAATCAATTCCAACTCCAGTGGAAATCTGAATACATGACAACAATGCGAAAACTGCATTTTTTCGTCTAGATTAAATGTTTCTTACAGGTTATATATATATATATATATATATATATATATATATATATATATATATATATATATATATATATATATATATATATATTTATATATATATATATATATATATATATATATATATATATATATATATATATATATATATATATTTATTTTGTACCAACATTTGTTGGATATATATATATATATATATATATATATATATATATATATATATAATCGTTTATATATGTATTTATATATATATATATATATATATATATATATATATATATATATATATATATATATATATATATATATATATATATATATATATATATATATATATATATATATATATATATATATATATATATATATATATATATATATATATATATATATATATATATATATATATATATATATTGCCTGTTGATTATGTATTTATTTCCTATTGATTAATAAAAGATGTATAGTTATTTCCTGATATTTCCAGTAATAAAAGTTTCAAAACAAAATTCAATGAAAAAAGACCGTGATATGTTTATAAATTCTTGTTGATTTCCTTGTCTGTTTATATCTCAACGAAAAATTGACATTACAGCATAACAAACCTTAAAAAAGAAATATTTAATTTTTTGTGAACATTTCGCTAGGAGTTGTAGCATCATTAAAATTTTGGGATGAATAGTTTTCTGAATCTACTTTCCGAACCTTCGATAAGGCTACAATTCGTAGGAAAACGTCAACTAGAAATGAAATTTTCTTTTTATGGTCTAATAATGATTGAGAATTCAGCTTTTTGTATATATATTTCCAAAAATATGAAATGCTTTGTTAGTATAAAACCTTCATGTTATCGAAATCCTATCGTGTTCCACCCCGTCTGAAAAATAAATATAAATTAGGCAATAAAAATCCCTACAGCTGATATCCTAGGAAAAATGACCAATTAGATCTGGTATCTATCATTCTCTTATTTACGTCTTGCAGCTTCATCTTTCTTGAATGTCGTCATTTATTTTCTCCCCTTATTTTTATGCTCATCTTACAGAGCGGAATGTAAAGAATCACTTTTCACAAGGTGGAAAATCTTTTAGCTACCGATACTTTTTAATACTTGAACGAAGATTTTATTTATTGGTTAGTTACACAAAATTTGTATTTCAAACCAAATTAGGTAGTTACAGGCTTTCAATCCATCAGGCAAACTCTGATTAAATATGAGAAAAGAATAGAGTTTATTGAGAAAATGCGAATATTCACGGCACTTAATTGATATAAATGCATTTCAAAATTGAAAAGTTACGACAATACTGATTTCTAGACCAACAAACTCTTATTAAACCATTCATTAAATTATCTTATGCAAGAAAATCATTATGGGGGAAAATACACGTTGGATTTCATCACCATATTCATTATATTATCCTTAAGAATTGTTGTGCTAGAAAATGTAGTATTACCATGAAACTGCATTCGTAAAATAATAAATGAAGACATAAAAAAGCTAGTGTACATATCCCGTCGATACTGTGCATTATCACAAAGTAATGCACGAATATATCCAATAAAAAATCATTCATTCAATACAAATATGAATTTCTGTATTCATCCAAACCATTTTTGAGAATCCGCGGAAATAAACGAAAATAGAAATTTCGGAGAGTTACTGAATGATAACCTAGAAGTTTATTTCTTGAGTGTTTATAATTATTCGAAACATGATTCGATGGTTACTACGAATTCAAGTAATGGGCAAAATAATGCAGAATAAATGAATCGAGCATCACTAGTTTTGCCTATTTCGTGAAATGGTTCAGCACAAAGAATTTTGGGATACGAAATATTTATTTGGTTTTCGTCTTCTGAAATACTACTGAGATTTTTTTCGGCCAAAAATCACAAATACGTGGGTTCGATCAAATTTAATCAAACACGTCAGGTGTATTAAATAAATTTCCTTAATTTGAAACCATTTACGGAATTAAAGTAAAATCAGATGCTCAACCAAAACACATAAAGAAACTGGCTTATGTTGGTACTAGTCAAGGATACGGACGAATGTGCACCAAAAATAGAAAATAATTATCATTATTATCGTTTAACTTCAAGAATCTCAATTGTTCAGTTCTTCAAACGTTTATATTTTCGTTTTTGTAGACAATTTTTTAAAAATTATGTCCTTTCTGGTGAAAAATTGACTATATAAAATACTAACGAGAGCTTTTTATTTTTAATTTCATGAAACTGGCAGATATATTTACGAATACTATCAAATTATCTCGCAAAAGGGGAGGATTATTATAATTGAGATTACTAAAATTTTAATGATAGGTGTCAACTTGGGGTATATAATTTATGAAAACGTTCGTGTGAAGAGATATCTCTGAACCTTTCTGTATTTTGAATAGAAGAGCTTTAGTCGATTTATTGATATTTTCCAAATTTTTTTAATGCTTTTTTTTGAATTCGCGAAATGAATTTTTTTCATCATTAGCTTCATGATGAATTGAGTCATTTTTATATACACTTAGATTAGAATGAAATAAAATTTCGCTTTCAGCATGCAATTCGGTTTTAATTCCAATCAAACATTTTGCTTAATATTTCAAGAATTTAGAATTGAGCCAAGTGTTCGATTTAAATTAATATTCAATCATGTTTACCGATATATGAGCTGGAACTTAATCTCATAATTTAGTTTATTCAAAATCCCTCATATAAAATAGTAAATCATTACAGAACTTTTCAAATAAATTAATTCTCACAAATTATTGACACAATTAGTTCTTGAAATTCTTATGACTATCTCAATTTTCAATGATCACAGGCAGTACATTGAACACTGTAAGTCCTCTTGAATGAATAGAATTTAGAGCTCTTCTACTTCTTGTTTGATGATCCTTTATTGTGATTATTATTTGTTTATAATTATTATATGATTATTTGACTGACGAATTGCAATATGTCGCTAAGGTAAAGAGGCAACTTTAGATGTTTCATCCTAGAGATAGAATCATTTGTTCTGTATCCTATTCTCTTTTTAATATTCATCATATATCAAAATTCTAGAAAAGTCTGGATAGGTGTATATCCTACCACAACATCACCTCATTGCCTTATCCAGCATTATCGGTAACTTTTTCAACTCGGTATGAGATACGAACAAAAGAATTAAGCAGTTCTCATTGTGTGGCTGTATGATTGGCCTATACTTATTTTTCGTGAATATGTATTTGGGAATCTACCTATTTTTCTTGCAAAACAAAATTTTCTAGAAATTTCGCCTTTTATGTTTACAGTTTGCTTTGTAGATGAGGTGTTTATTTAGAGTACACCCAAATATTCATATTCTGACAGTTTTTGAAGATTTCATTGCTCTTGTCGAGATATTATTTTCAAGATATTATCACTATTTTACCACATTCGAACTTCTTCTTTCTGAGTCTATTGCCTATTAACAATTTTGATTTTATTCAAGTTTATGCCTATACTATCGCACCAGAGATATGTGTACAGCTAACAGAAGTTCTGATGCACTTTACTGAACATGTCCTTCACTTTATTACCACCTATATACATCATTGTTTCGTCGGCGAATAATGATATTTTACAATATTTTATCACCTTGTGCAAGAAGCTTATATGTTACAAAAACAACACTAGACCCAACACAGTTCTTTGCAGTATCCCATATTTCGTTTTAATTTCTTCTGAAAATGTCTGACCAAATTTCACTTTCGGTGCATCACATGGATACGACTCAAACCATTTCAATACAAATCCAACAAATCCCATTTTCGACAGAATGGATTTGGTCGATGCTCGACAAAATCCAGAAATACAACAACGATCATTTTTTCCCGATCAATTAGTTTTAACCATCCATTTGTTACATCCTTTGAAATCACCTCCCATGAGTGTAGAGATCTGGAACCAGATTGATCCTTAAATATCACGTTTTGATCACAAAAATCAAATTTTTTCTCACACTACCAATTCCGAAATTTTTCCTTGAAGTAGACTTGTATTTATTGGCCTGTATTCCACACAATTCACTGTATTCGTTATCTTGATCACAGGTATCACCACAATAGTTTCCCATTATATAAAATACAGTTTAAAATTTGGTATATCGTTCGCAGCTTTTAATTTACTCATGTATTTTCTGGATAAATTATTTGTCTTCAAAAGAATTTAAACCCACTAGGATGAGACTTACCTATATAATTTCATCGGTATGGTTTGTTAACGTCTGAGGCTGATTGGAGCTTTTTGAACAGTACCCATTACAACAAACGAAAGAATAACTAAATGATATATAATATTAAAAATAACAAACATTCTGTTTATAATCGAAAAATAGACGAACCATCCAGAAGAACGATAGGTATTATATCGGTTTACACTAAATAATAGTTGTCTGGACGAATATTTCGACATTCGAGAAAACAAGTTCCCGTGCACATGATAGCCTATTGCTGAAAACGTAATCCTGAATATAATCCGCACAATTTCATATTACGTTCAGCGAATGCCTGTTTGTAGCGAAAAAGCTATTTCGTAACGTGATTTCACTCTCTCATAATATAGTTCTTTGGTGTGCACTGGTCCTTGACGATAACGCCCTAATCCCAGATTTATGTTGTATAATAGTCTCCGTTCTGGTTTCGCAGCATTTATTTTATATCCTTTATACCGGCTTTTTGTCGTGAAAAGTTATACCAGTATTCAGTTCTGAACCGACGCAGCTCTACGCTCATTTTGGATGGAAAAAGTCCAAATCTCATATCGGAAGATTTATTGAGAAATTTTTTGTTCGGAAAAGAGACAGATTACCGCTGTTTCGGGTAGCTTTTTCTCATAGTCTGTTAGTCATGGTGCTCCTTCAACACCATGATTGAGCACAGAAACGACAATGAAGAAAGAATCGATAATGGCATCGTTCAACTGAAATCTAAATGTCGTGCAATAAAAGCATTATAAATGAGTAGTTTCACCTGATTGTTTTGCTCAATGTATTTTTTTTCAATTTATTTATTTGGCATACACTGTTCTATAGGACAAGTCCTAATTACAAAACAGGAAACACAACATATACAAAAAACAGAATTGGTAGTACGAAAGTTTCAATTCTGTACTTTCATTTTAAATGAAAGATTGAAAATGAAAGAGTTATATCAATCACAACTGATGAAATTAAATAATATAAATTTATAGGAATAAAGAAACAAATGAAATGCTTACCAAATTTATACATACATATAGATTTAAACAAGCACATACATATACATTCACATATTAACACTTATACACACATAATTATATGAGTGAATGAGAATTCTGTCCGTGAATGCATATAAATGATTGTTTCATCAGAGATTATGTATATCAAGGAAACTTGCCCTAATATCAGTAACAGAACAGTTGAAAATATCCACCTTAGCTCCCAAAATATTACATTATTCACACATCGTGTGCAATGGCGAATATTTCAGAACATTCGTTCTAGCTGCTGGAAGGTACAACTAGAATGCGCTTCTGGAAGAAACTCTTGCTACAATAAAATTAAGCTTTTGCAATAATTCCTGAAATTTCACTTTATTGTTAATTATTTTATATCAGAAGATTATTGCATGGCATTTCCTTCGCGCACTGAGTGTGTCCACATTATGTCGACTTGTAAGCGTTTCATGTTGTATGGCTATAGGTGGATATATTCCATCAATTCTGAAGCTCGAAAGTTTCAGGAACTTTCGTTGTATAGACTCCAGTTGATCAATGTGTAACTGATAACCAGGATTCCAGACTGTTGATCCGTATTCGAGTTTAGATCATACGAAAGCACAATACAATATTTTCAGAGTTGTTATATTGCTAAATTCCTTTCCAACACGAACATTGAAACCATATACTCTACAGGCAGCAGTTACTGTAGCATTGATATGTGACACGAAAGTTAGTTGAGAATCAAAGGTAACGCCAAGGTCAATAAATGTATTGGGTCTTCCCAAAATATTATCATCAATTTCATAGTTGAAATTGATCAAATTATATTTTGTCGAGAACGGCATTACATGACTTTTGGAGATGTTGATGTTTAATTTGAACTGTATTTATTTTGAACTGTACCCCGTTTTTTTAAACATGGAAATGATGTATTTTTCATGGTATATAAAAATCAAAATTTCATCTACCAACACTCATAACTATTTCACGTGCCCATATCCCCAATTTTCACATTCAATTGGGTATCGATTTTATTCAGCAGTAATTTCGTTTCAAGAATCATGTACTTACTCTTGTTATAGTTTGTACATAAATCATTATCACTTAGCCACATATATACTTTGAACAAACCTTAATTAATCATGTCATATATTGAATATTGCCTTCAACTTTGAATAAATTTGTATCATCAGCAAAGAGAGAAAAAATACCATCTGTCACCACAGTTACAATATCATTCATATATTCAGTATTCTGTTGGACATTGCATTTAAATTTGAATTAAAATTCTGAAACAAGGGCTATGTACCAATGAAGAAATCGAATGATAAATTGAGCAGAGTGAACTGAAAAAACGGAAAAAGAATAATTATTATTATCCTGGAATATGAAACTGAAATATGAAATTAAAATAAAAATAAAATGAAATGAAATGTCAATAAAATGGGATAAAGGAATGCAATGAAATGATTAAATTCTAACCACTGTCGAACAAAGGGAGGATTGAATTAGAAATCGAAGTTACACTAAGTTTCGTAAGCACAACTTGCACCCAGGAGGTTTCTTCACAAACTCACTTGTGTTAATTTGTTGTATTTTTACTGTATATTCACAACACTAATAAGAGAAGTCCTTAGGAGGAATGAAACAACCTCTATATTCTAGAACCAAAATAAAAACTACAATATCTTTTGCATGTTGAAATATGAATCGAGTATGGCATTATCAGATTGCCAAAATATTGAACCCATTTAACTTGCTGAATTATGATCTAGTTCAGCAATTTAATAATAATAATATTAATTATAACATATTTTTATCTAGTTCCCCAGATAACAAGTATGAGAATGTTCAAAATCATGAGAAGTATTAAATTATCACCTTTGAAGCAATTCCTACACGATCATATGATCTTCCTGTTACCTATATATACTTTATCTAGCATCCTCTACGACAATTAGCTTCATTCGTCATTTCATCTTTTTCATGTTTTTGAACTTCATACATAATGGATAGTATTTATATCAGAAAGCTCATTTTCATGCTAATTTCCCAAGAATAAAACGTTTCAATGTTAAATTGCCCATTATTGCCGCCAAGAAACTCCTGATGAACTCTTGGTCCTGATGAAATACCAAGTTTTATTGTGAAAAATTGTATTTATACACTTTCATATCCATTTACACATATATTTAATCTCATAATAAGCAAAGCCACTTTTCCTTAAATATGGAAATCGGCCAAGATAGTAACTGTCTCGAAAAAAGGTGATCCTTCTGTTGCAAACAACTACAGGCCAATATTTATCGTACCAAACTTTTCCGAATTATTTGAAATTGTAGTCTACAATGCTATATATCCAGCCGTCAGAAATAGCATCAAGATTGAGCAACATGGATTCATGTCAATGAGATCTTGTTCAAGCAATCTAATGCTGTTTTCTAAGTACGTAAATGATGTGATGGATAATATTCATTTTCCACATTTGATGTTCGCAGACGATTTGAAACTATATCATGAAATTAGATCACATGACAACTGTGGTCAACTTCAGCTCACTCTGGACCATGTTGCTAGTTGGTGTGAGGACAATTATTTGAGTTTGAATGTGTCAAAGTGTAATGTAGTCTCTTTCACGAGAAAAATAGGCCGAATTGAGTGTGATTGTAGGGTCGTTGGTCAGGTTCTTTCTCGTTCTTATAAGGTGAGAGATCTTGGTGTAGTCTTCGATCAGAAGCTATCTTTTGTTCCACACATCATCCAACTTATTTCATCCGCCTCGAAAATATATGAATTCGTTATACTCAATGGCAAATATTTTGATAATTCCTCAACATTCATTGTACTATTCAATACCCTAATCCTTAGCAAGTTGGAGTATGGCAGCCTGATCTGGCATTACACTTAAATTCAACGCCATCTTGAGGCTATTCAGAGAAGGTTCTTGAGGGAGGATGAAGTTTATCGACAGAGAGAAGTCAGTCATAACGAATTATTGGGTCGATTTAGTTTAATCTCATTGCAGAGCAGGAGAGAAAGTTATTACCCAAATTTTTGTAAAAATTACTGCACAATAGTATTGATTGTCTTCCTCTCTTGTCCGCTTTGAAATTTCGTGTTCCTAGGCAAAATTTTCTTAATACGGAATTATTCCACCTGAAAACTCAGAGGACCAACTCCCTAACAACCTTATGAAGGTAAATAAAAACCGAACATACCAAGATATCCAATATTGTGTACCGTAACAATATTGTAGTCGACAATATATGAAATATTTTTAAAATTTTAAAATGTGTTCAATTTATTAATAAGTTCAAATTACTCAGTTATTTTAGACTGAATGGACGAAATTAGATTCAATGTTACAAACATTGACGCAATAATATTTTTCAAAAATATTTTGAATTTCATCAAGTTGAAATCTGTCAGAAAATATACATGAATCTCATGCAGCTCAATAATCACAGGCCTGTGTAATAATTTCGAGATTCCTAGCCGTAACCATTGAAGTCCAGACCACATCGACAATGCCAATTTCACTTGCAGGTGATTACAATTAGATCTTGTGATAGGCAGATATTTACTTCAAAACAATGTTTATATTATCTGAAAAATTTTCTACTTCTTATGGGCTAAAAATTGAGTTTGATTGAGAATCATCCACAAAGGTACCATAAAAGTATTCTGCATAAATGCGCTCAATTGAAAATGGACCATTTTTTAGCAAAGATACTTCGTTTCTAGTGTTTCAAAAGCGCAACGTTCATCGTTTTGTGACACCGATACGTCGGAAACGGCCCCTCTGTTTCAGTGTCTGATATTATAATAGGCTTTCCTGATGAAAGCGCGATCACGAAACGGGGATCCCTGCTAATGGTCTGATTAAGAGATTGTGACAATCTAATGGCCGTACGCCGTCACTGAATAATACCCTTAACGGACTTCCTTTCTAAAGCCCCTTTTGAGGACTGCAAATTACACTGAGTTATCAAAAATATATACCTTAGTGAAAGGGAGGCATAATGAATGCCGGCATTTCTGAAGGTATTAAATTGACTTTAAAAGATGCAGTGATTATATGAATATATTGTACGTTAATAAACATGCTCCCCAAACAATCTTCAATCTTCAATGAAAAATACACCTGTTACAACAAATTAAAATATTTCATTTGTTCAAGGTATGTTTTCATATGAAGATGAGTAACAATTTTCAACTATCGCCACATTAATCGCCAAATAACAGTAACTTTTTCATTGAATAGTAAATTTCATTGACTACTAGTCAATATTTAATGAGAAATTGTTTTGAAGAATACTCCATTAAGCAAAATAACAGAGGTAAATAAATATTTTCTGAACTTGTTTCATCTGTATCCAATTTTATTCGGAATATTATATTCAATTCTAATATTTAGATGATTATTTGATGGGAGAAAAATCTGCAATAAATTGCCAACGTTGCCTTTCGAATGTTATACAAATACATGAAAAAATTTTCAATTATGTTTCGAAACCGTAAATTCGAAACATAATTCGAAGTATGTATTACCAAATTAGACGAGAAAAATATCATGAATTTGTAATGATTGCATGAATTTATTCAGAAACCCAAAAAAGTATAATACATCTGAATATATTTGAACAATGTTATGCCATTAATTTTGTTTCAAATATATTTTTACTTTAACTGACTTTTTACCTATTTAATAGTGTTGGCGTTTAGTTGATGTAAATCCATTATAATTGAATATAAACATAAATTCGAACACTTGAACTTATGATTTACACTTGACTGCATAGCATGACGCGTTTCGTCGTTACAAACGACTTCTTCAGATGCTTACAGAATAACAACTTTTAACTTACCTAAGATATTCCATTCTGAAATAAAATTTCTATTAACGGAAAAGGTTTAACAAGGGTGAATTGTTTAATTCTATCTGTTCATTGAGCAAATTTCCAGAATTTTTAAGCCGATTTATTTCCACTATTTCCCAATAATCTAATTGACTACTTCTCTCTATATTGTGTAAAATAGAGCTTCTCGTATATAGCTTCGATTGGACCAACACTTTAACGTCGGTTCCGAACGGTTCAAGCATAGGGTAGAAAGCGAACCCACCAGCACCAGTAAGCCGATAGCGGCTACTGAGCATCTGAATATTTCAATAACGAAGAAAGCATAATATATAAATAATGGAAATGTTAGTTTAAATATTCTCTCTTGAATGTGAAATGTTATGTTTTCGTTGACTACTTTCGTGTTGATAGCTCCCTCAGAATTTTATTTGAAATATATCGATTTTTCAAATAAGAATCTGATTGAGTATTGAGTAACTATAAAGGATGAATGAATCTGAACACTGGTTATCGAATTACCGTTAGGTTATGAACGGGAGCAATAAGGCATGGAACCACCTTACACACCTAAGACAAAGTTCTGAGACGTCTACAAAGACTTTACGCACACTGTGATTTTATTACTAGAAAGCGATGTAGCAGAGCTGGTTATGTGAACATGTACGTTGTGATGCCTTCATTATTCTTCACGGAATAAATGTTGGAGAATATTGAAATCTATGCCAACAATTGATGGAAACACAAGACAGACTGTTTCGTTTAAGTATTTCTTCAGTTGTGCCACGTCTATCATCAAGTAAGGCTAAGACTACAACTCTTAAATACTTTCCTATGACTCCGAAGTACAGAACTATGAGGTAACAAATTTGATCAATCCATGAATTTCATCAATAGGAATCAATGGAATTGTGACAAGATGACAATGCTTCCTCTATTGTAACAAATTTCATCATGTTCAAATTGCATGATCTAGTCTGTGTCCTCTGAAAGTGTTGATTTGTAGAAGAAGAATAATCATTCTCTACTCAAAATGAGATATAGAGAAAAATACACTCAAATGTATTCATTTGTAAAAAGCATTTGATGCTTTTTCTCACAAAAGTTTGATAACCAGACAGTTGATCGAATAAAACCTTTTAGCTCTTTGATAAACCATAATTGTATTGGTTTTAGAACATAGTGAGACGTTCATCAGATCTAACGCAGATTATTATGTATTTCTTTCCAGCGTCCACAGTGTGGTGCATAATGACCCTTACTTGCAGTAATTTTTTCATGAAAATGATATTGAGTTGTACTATCGAAATGAAACAAAATTTTTTGTGCTATTTGCTAGTTTACGGAGTGAACGTGTTGAATAAGTGATTGTAAGATGAAAACTCAATTTCTAAAGTGGGTATTTTCACGAATTTAGACATATTACTGCGATTCCAATTGAACTTGACGATCTTCGAATAATACAAGATGAGAACAAGAATAAGTTTATTTCGCAAATTTTCCATTTCACATCGTCATTTGAAATTAATGGGAATTTAACTTAAAAGAACTAGACGTGTTTGAACTATATAATATCCAAACGTTGTTGGTATGTTATGAACCTTATCATTTTTCATAAACCAAATAATACACTCAAATTTGATTTACACTTTTAGTGTCATTACGTGACACGTTTCGTCGGTATATTCGACTTCTTCAGACGTTGACAGAATATGATTTAACAACAAATTTGACTGTACGAAGTTGTTGTTGAATTATCTGTAATTTTTCATTAATTTCGAATAGGGATGGTATATAGCATTTCAAACCAGATATCGAATTATAGCTGAGTAAAAATAAAAACTGGACTACTTATTTCAATTACACCATTTATAGCTGATTTAATGGAAACTAATTGATGAACATAGTACAGTTGAAATCCCAGTGAAATCCTTCTGAGATTCGATAATCTGACGCGAATTTAACACCAGCAAAACAGACGCAATATCCTTCGGTTTTCAAGAGGATCGCTATCACGGAATTCAATTCATATCCCTCGGGAGCGATCCTGAGCCGGCAAAGCTCCCGGGAACCGTAAACACTCTATTACCACAAACGAGATTGAGAAACATCATCAGGGTTATTCCTTGAATCAAAATTCACTCAACGAATGATTTCTTTGGGGTTGAATTCGTTAAGTGAGTATTTTTCGGAAGAATGAAATGGAAATTTGAGGTTATTGACACGCATTGGAGTGATTGATGATTTGACACGAATTTTTGCTCTGATAACTTTTCTTGAGATTGACCGTTTATTGTAGTATCATACGTTTGCATTGAAGTTGACATAATAACTTAATATCACAATGTTATTCAATCAATAGGGCCTAGTTGATAAGAGAGTAATACCTAAATGATAACCTGGTGAACTACCAAGAACGTGAACAAATATCTCTACAAGAAACTACAGAAGTCAGTACTTCTGTCCTCAACTGGGATAGACAAAAATATATATATATATATATATATATATATATATATATATATATATATATATATATATATATATATATATATATATATATATATATATATATATATATATATATATATATATATATATATATATATATATATATATATATATATATATATATATATATATATATATATATATATATATAAGAAAATGAACACTAGAACATTCATTTGAAAAATGAAATTAATCAAGAGAATGTTATAGTAGAGCTAGATATGTGAACGTGTACGATGTGATGTCTCCATTATCCTTCAAGGGATAAATGTTAGAGAAATATTGAAATCGATGCCACACCTGATGGAAGTGCGAGACATATATGTTTCGTTCGGCAAGGAACTCGTCAGTCGCACCACGTCCATCGAAGTGATGCAACGATTTCAATCTCCAAGCATCTTCTTGTGACTTCAAGTGGAAGATCGTAGAGTAATGAATACTCTACAATTCCATCTATAGAAATCAGTAGAAAACACCTCTCTCAGATTACAGACACACCAAGCATCGAAATTTCACATATCTTCTATACCCGTAGGTATCTACTAAATTGCAATGTCTATTTGACAAATATCATCCAACGATGTTTTTAAATGTCAATAGGTTGCGTTAGAAGTACGCTCGCGTTTATTCCTGTATTTCAGGGGCCTATTCGGCGATATTTTTAAGGAAATGAAATTTAGAGCGTACTAGTAACGCAACCTATTGACATTTAAAAACATCGGTCGATGTAAGTATACATCGTATACTATACGATGTATATATATATATATATATATATATATATATATATATATATCTTAAAGAAATGAATGAAAAATTTATCAAATAAAAGTATATACGACGAAAATCGACTTAGAAAAGATTTATAATCAAGTTTGTAAAGGTATTCAATTCTGAGATAACACTGACATTATAGACTATGGATTTCTACATAAATGAAACGGTGACATAAAAGATAATGATTTTACTACAAAACAAATTACATTAACCTAGTTTGATCATCTGTATGAATATGATATTGATGGAGATCGTTTGTAACTGTATTATTTTCTGGAATTTCATCGATTTATGATTATGGGTAAGTAGAACGTAACGTATGCCAAGTGATATGAACAATTTCAGTGGAATTTAGAAATGTGTTACGTATTATATTGTACTCAGACTCAGAAAAATTCATACGGAATAATTAATTCATTTTGAATAATATTCAAGTGACGTATTATATAAAAGAGCTGAATGTTTGAAAGTTAATTCTGAATAGTGGTTATGGAGATCATTACGTATTCCAAACTGCTTTCAAGCCAAACCACCCTTATTTCTTTTTGTTCGCGATACCATGAAAAGGAAACTACATTATCTCGTTCTAATGAAGTGACTGGATAAAAGTTGGGGCACTGGATCCAGGAAATATTCTTCCAGTATTTTCTTTTGAGCCACTCGCGCTCGGAGCCTTTGAGAGCTTAATCCCCCTAACAAGTTGTCTGGCTTATAAAGTTTCTGAAAAACATTAATAAGACGAATGTGGCACGTGGTTTGAAATATATTATTTTTAAAAATTGCTACTCGGATGCCAAATAACTGATAATTTTGGAATAGTGTTATTCACAAATGATAGACCCACATATTTCGAATGAACGAATGAAACATGAATTGTTGAGACTTTCGAAAAACTGAGCAGAATACTCAACGGAAAATATGATCAATGAAGACTTGCTTGAGTGGAAAAATACGATAAAGTTTCAATTTATGTAAAATTAAACAAGGAAACTGAACCAGAGACTCACAAACAATATATGCATATGAACGCCTTTGTAATCCTTTGGGCCAACTGAAATGAGAGCTTACTCAAAAAACTTCAGAAACTAATATCCGTAAAAGTTATATCTGAAGAATAGTAAAAAGATATCAATTTTGGTTATGGAATTCACACTATTGCTTCCTCGTATTGCATATATTGCACTTAACAGACTGTTCTTCAATTGCAAACAATGCAGGCTTGCATAATGTGCTACCATTGATGTATATACCCAAAACAATTTGTAGGCAGATACAGAGAGAATTTTTCTGAGCGTTGTGAAGATGATATTTTCAATTCTTGTTCCTTCAGATCATTTTCATTCAAATTTGTTGTAAAGAGTGTATTTTTAGAGGCATAGAATTGCAATAAAACAACGATGAATCACTCGATTGACAAGAATTTTTTTTTATTCGAAAGATAATCTTGTGGCATTCATCCCAAATAGTCAAGGGTTTGTGGGTTATCTGCATAGACGAATGACTTTAAATTCAGAAAGTAGTCTAGCGGTATTAAATCACAAGGTCTTGGAGGCCAATTCACAGGTCCAAAACGTGAAATTAGGCGGTCACCAAACGTGTCTATCAATAAATCGATTGTGGCACGAGCTGTGTGACATGTGGCTCCGTCTTGTTGAAACCACACCTCCTAAACATCGTGGTTGTTCAATTCAGGAATGAAAAAGTTAGTAATCATGGCTCTATACCGATCAACATTGACTGTAACATTCTGGCCATCATCGATTTTGAAGAAGTATGGACCAGCCCATAAAGCGCACCAAACAGTCAGTTTTCTGGATGTAACGGTGTTTTAACATACCCTTGAGGATTACCTTCACTCCAAATGCGGCAGTTTTGTTTGACGTAGCCATCCAACCAGAAGTGCGCTAACTGGAAATGGACGTAGTGCGCGATACGTATTTCGCACAGAACCATTATTTTCGAAATAAAATTGCATTATTTGCAAGTATTGTTCAGGCGTGAGTCTATTCATGATGAATTGCCAAACCAAACTGAGAATAAGTCACTTCTGAGCTGTTAAATCGGTCGACATCTTCAACAGTACTGCCAACTCTGCCAACTTAAAGTTCTATACCTCTAAAAAACACCCGTTATATATTTATATATGTATATATATATATATATATATATATATATATATATATATATATATATATATATATATATATATATATTTTCTAGAAAATCATCGAATATCCCTGTTTACAACTTTTTCACGCTAAATTGCTCTCATTACAGCGGCGTTACAAGATAATGAAGGAAAAATTGTACGCTAAAAAATTTCAGTAGCGAACGAGGTTGATTACACACTACTTAAATCAGTTTTGTTATATTTTATTGGGAGCCAACACCTGAAAATTAATACTTTCGTGTGAGGTTGTGATTATTATTTTCAACTTCTATTCCTTGATTCATTTGAAATATTTTGTATACATGTATTTATTTCTTCGTTATTAGCTTCCGTAAAGTTTATATTCCATCTTCCGGTGCCGTTATTTTCTATATTTATATTTCATTTTCTAATTTGTCGTCAATCTTCAGCTGATTCCTGTTACTTTGATCAGTACCAACTTGTTGCAAGAGGCTTGAAACACGTGTAAACGACTACATTGGTAATTCGCCTACTTTATATTCTTTAGCCATATTATATACATAATTCTTCATTTTTCCTAAAATTTAGATCTTATAAACGTTTTCTGTCTTCATAAAACAGCTACACAGCCACAAATAAACACAATACCACAAAAAATGTAATAACGACTGTTCATCTAGTGAATACCGCAAAAATTGAAATATATTTCGCCAGAACAATTCAAAGAAGCTAGTGAGTACTTCTTTTGACCGCAACATTCCGTTGCACAGAGTTTTTATGGAAATATTTCAGAAGACTGTAGCTCATACTCTTCCTTATATAGTAATCTGTTTGTCATCAATTGAAATGAGAAAAACTTGCCAAAAACTCCTGAAATTGAGAACTGCTCAGTCTCATTCAACATTCTAGCCACCAGGTCGAATTACATCTGCGATACCCAATTTCCAGGGCATTATAAGATTGTCGGAATTTCGTTTTTCGAATACCGAGGGTGCAATGTAACCCCGCGACGCATTCTTCCGACACGTCCCAGGCCCACTTAAACGTTTCTATACATAATAACGTTGCGGCGTAAGGACGGGGGCCGCAGATAGCCGGTAAGTGGAGCTTTTGGGGGGCAGAAAGAATGCACCACGTGACAGAATTGCCCGATGAAGTGCGTATTAGCCAGACCGAGAGACGTGTCGGGAATCAGGAAGCAATGAAGACGTTTCAAGGAATGACGCGTCTTGAGTAACTTACAGGGTGATTCCTTTTCTCGATATACAGTTCGATATTTTTGTCGGAAAAATAACCAAACAATTATTTTCGGTAGTGCAATAAGAATTCTGTGAGAAATTGTAGGCATGGGGTGTAACTTCTGCTAAATAGACTATTTTGCTTTGCTCGTCAAACCAAAGATCTTACAAGAAGCAATTGACATATGAGAAAAATTGATGAATTAATTAGATATGCCTGCCTTAACTTAATACAAGAACATCTTGTAGGTTGCTTATTTCAACAGCTCAACAGAGGAGATAGTACGGAGAGAGTAATTTAACGGGAACATTATTTTTCTTGAAAATTACCTGAAGACCATTGGTATCACACTCGACCTCGGCATTTCATAAAAATTTTGAAAATATGTACTTCTGATGAAATGAACCCTCAAAAGTAATTCTCAGATGATGTGTAGATATACATGGAAAATTTTAGTAGATTTCCTGTACTCTTCAGCTATCTTCTCAACAGTCGAATACTGTGATTAGTTGAAACTAAGCGGTTATGCCAAGCTAATGGACATCTTGTGAACCACATTATGAATTAAATATTCTAATTCAATAGCACTCATCTTCCAACTTGCTGAGCAATATTTATCCATCCTTTATACGTAGAAGAAAAAAAAGAACAAGATACAGGAGAATCTGGAATTAATCATACAGAAGAACAAATCAATTTCTATCATGAAATAACGAAGAACGACCAACCCACTCTTTAGAGGTTGGTAGAAGTGAAAAAATGAAAACTGCTTCCAAATAAACTTCGGAAACGTTCCATTTTGCAGCAACCCTTTGCAGAATCCTTCAGAACTTAGCACACCGCACTACAGTTTTTGAATGCAACACTTCCATTCAGACAATCAAGCACATTAAAATTGACAGTTCCTGCTGCCCAATCAAAGAAGTTTGAACAAACTCAAGAGACTAGAGGTTGTTCAGACTTCAGAGGATTAAACTTTCTCTTTTCTTTGTTGTTTCATATTCTTCTATTTTTGATTGAGAAATGTCTACCATTGATTAAGCTTGAAATTGATTTGTATGACTTCTTTTAATGTCAATACAATACGTTATTTTGCTACTCGTTACAGGTTTGTGCCTATTTTTTTCACTGATGCAACAGGTCAAGTTAGCAAGGATTTCCAGACGCTATGAAGGTGTATTTTCTTTTGAAATGAAGTTTGACAGGTTTTTGGTATAAAGCTACTATACTTTTAAAGAAGCTTAAATATTTATATCGAGTAATGAAGACACAAAATTTTTTCACAATGAACATTGTCGAAAATGAATGAAACTCGTATGAAGTACTTATTCAACGTTTATGAATATATTTCAATAATTATATTTGAAAATGCAGTAAGGAGATATCACAAAGTAAGCAGTTATTTCAACTATTTCAATAATCTACAAAATATTGTGTTTAAATATTGTTTCTTTTCAACTTTGATGAGTTTTGGCAGTACCAGGCAACCCACAATTCTCCAACTTGTCCTTGAAGTCATCATAATTCCTCCTACTTGATCTGCTAAATCTTGGAGAAAATCTTGAAACATCCGAAAATTGATTCTTCTAGTCTTAAATTTGTTGAAGCACACACCTGGGAATTAATAATTTTTTACTATGCCACATAAATATCAAATTTCGAAATATTTTTAACATTATAGTATTCGAAATTTCATCAATCATAAAGATGATTGTATAAAAGATGAGATAAATCTCATGATTTGCCTCGATATTTGAAAACAATTCTACTTATCGAAAAATCAGAAATGAATGAACCTGAAACAGTATGCCATCACATTAGAACATTGCAAACAAATCTTCAAAATTTAATCGAATATGTAACACCAGACCGAAAATTAGGTCTCAGAATTTTGAATCTATTCTAAAAAACTAACCCGTATGGGTAGTTGTTACTGTGTCCATGTCAATAATTTCTGCTTGTGTCAACCATCGATCTACTTGGGTATTAGTTAGAGTTGATCCTTCTGAGTCTGGGTCGCCAAATTTCGAGAAATTTTTAAATTGATGTTTCAAGTCCATACCACCTTGCGCCATCTTGTACTCCTAATCAGTTTTAAATAGTCAGAACGAATGTAAACTATAAAAGAGAAAAATTAATTGTACACTCTCAAGGATTGTTGAAATTTTTCGTTAATTTACACTCACTAAATCAATGAGTTTTGTCGTAAGTCCCTTGGCCCTTGTAGTTTTTGACGTATCCTGAGTTATCTTGACGTTCTTCTCTTCCTTCGATGCCTTTTCCTTTTCCACTTTCGTCGAATCTTTCTTTATGTGTACCGGTATACTTTGAAGTGTCTGTCAATCGATCAACTCCACCAACATTGACCACCTGTCACAAAAGAATGGCATAAATAATTCGTGTTAATGAAATTATAGATTCAAAGATTAGTAATAAAAATTAGCTATGCATTTTAGATGTTACAGACTAGTTCTATATATGGTTGTAGGCGTTTTTATACACCTATCCATATATTGATATGAATATTCAATCACAGTACCTGTGCAGTATTTGGTGTACCTGGAGCACCACAGCTTGTCAGTTTTTTGAGAATAATGTCGGGTGGGATTCCTTTTGCTTTGCCAAGATTTTCAATAAATTTTTCGAAAGTACTCGCATCTATAACTTTAGCTTTCAGTTTACCAAATTCTATAGCAGTGTCTGTTGTGGTGAGTTTTTTGTCAAAAACACCAGCCTGTTTAAACCATTTGTCGATTTGACTGAGATTGATGGTTGTTCCGTCTGATTTAGTGTTACCGAATTTGGAAAAGGCGTCGAATTGGGCCTTGAGATCGCACATTTGGATTTGGAAAATATAAACGTTGCAGAAATGTCAGATGAAAAATGTCAATGTGACATATTTCAGTTTTTAATGGATGATTACGAATATATTTTGTTTCTACGTTCATTGAAAATATATAGCTGAATTTGGTAGAAAATTGTTTTCGTAGTACTAGAACAACAAGATTTTTATTGATGTGTGTATCATTATGCCATAATTTCTTATCATATGGTCAGTATTATATATGGGTATAATTAGTGATCACGGCAAATATAAAATTTAGAATTCATTATATTTTTGGTCTATTGATAAAAACTTGAAAACTGAGTGAATTTAACGAAAATCTCTTTTCGTTTCTATAAAATGATAGCACAGAGATGAAAATGACTAGTTCATTGAATTATTATTAATTATTATAATATGAACTCTTGGCTTAAGGCTTCACGAATGTATTGAAAAATGATACAATGAAATTATGACGTGGAATCAAAAGCAAAAACTGTTAGTCTCGATAATGAGCGCTCTGCTCGAAACATGTTGACACAACGTAATAATTTTGTTGCATAAATTTTCTATACATTCGTGAAACTTAAGTCCAGAGTATATATAATTCGAATCATCTTTTTTCAATCTCTAATTCGAATAAATTTAATCAAGTTGCACGAAGAGGTAAGCAATAATTTAATCTCAGTTGATACTCATCTTGTCTACTCGAATAATTCAGAATTGTGGTAATTATAATAGTGTTCAATTAATATGATTCACGTGCAAAATAATACAGGAATTTTAACAACATCCCAGGCGATAAACACTAGAACTGTCGGTGGCTTTCGAATGAACCACCAAGTCTCTTTCTCTCAATGTTTTGTATTCATATGACTTCCCAGTTTGAAGAATTGGTGCAGTCTTCGACCAGAAGCTTTCCTTTGTCCCACACATCACCCAACTTATTTCATCTCCTGCGAAAATATATGGATTCGTTATACCTAATGGCAAATATTTTGATAATTCCTCAATATTTATAGGATTATTTAATTTCCTAATCCGTAGCAAGTTGGATTATGGCAGCATGATCTGGCATCTCATTTACTGTTGCCATCAACGCCATCTTGAGCCTATTCAGATAAGGTTCTTGAAATTCTTAGTTGGGAGGGAGGATAACGTTTATTCACAGAGAGGAGTCAATCATAACGAATTATTGAGACGACTTAGTTTAATCTCATTGCAGAGCAGGAGAGAAATTTTATCACTGAAATTTTTGAACAAATTACTGCACAATATTATTTATTGTTCTCCTCTCTTGTGCGCTTTGAAATTTCGTCTCCTAGGCAAAACTGTCGTAATACAGAATTATTTCACCTAGCGACTACGAGGACCAACTCCCTCATACCAACTCCCTAATACTCTCCATTTGGTTTATGGAATCTACATTCAATAGAGTTGCCAATAATTGTGACATTCACTTTGATTGTGATTGAGTTCTTTGTAATATTTCATTGAATGGTATAATGTAGTTATAAGTAGCAATTTTTTTAGATTAGATTGAGCTCTTTGTTATATCTTTTTCATTTTAATTCTTTAGTTATGCATTCAAAATTATTATTATTTTCTGTTATTGGGTGTTATACCTGTTTAGAATAAAGAACTAATTATTAATATTATCCATCATACTGAAAACATAACACTTGGCTTGGTTTCACAAAAATTTTATTTAATTATTGATTGACATGTTTCGGGGTGTTACCTTATTTCCAAAAGTGGACTCAATACTCGTTATTTTGACTGACATAATTATATATTTTCACATACCTATATACATGCTACAGACGCCTGGTGGTAGAGAAAAAAAAAGAAGGGGTTTAATTTAGAAATTGAGATTCAAGAAAGTATTAATGAAGACAAACGGAAGGTTGGTTGATTATTCATTATTTGCTTTTTTCTTCGGTGCGAATCTTACCTTCAGTTTGACGATATTAGTACTTTCTTTGTCCTCAATTTCTTGAATTAAATCTCCCCTTTTGTCTCTTTTCTACCATGGTTCTATAGCAGATATATGTGTAAAAATGTTTAAATATATTATTCAAAAAAAGGAATCTATCTCAATCTAGCTCTTGAAAATGGGGTATCACCCCGAAATAATGGTAGAATAATAATTCAGTAATGTTTATGTGAAACCAAGGTTAGTGATATTCATTTAATATATTTAACAGTGTTTCAACTAGAAATTAGCGAATATTCAATCAACGTTATCAAGAACATATCATTTATTTCGCAACTGAGTATATCTTTACTTTACTGATTTGAGGAAATTCATTATATTTTTATCATATTGAATGATCCTCTATACTCCAATATTCTTCATTTCGCACATTTTCCCATCTGTTCACAAATTCTACGACAATGAACTGAAAAAGCCTATTATTCTAATAAAGACAGTACACCTTTTTCATTCGGTGATAAATCTGATGCGAGCCCAAACTATGTAAAATTTCCATTTAAATTAGAGAAGGGGCCATTTCAGAATGGCCACTGCTAAGACAAACGGACGTGCAGAACGGGGAGCATTTAGTTAATTGAAACGTCTGGGGCCAGTTGAACACAGAACAATTACACTGAGTGTTAACAGATGATAATGTATTCAATTCCCCTGCTTCGCTAAATTCCCCTAAACGCTGATGTAGGGTAGATGTCAGCAGGTCTGTTCAACGACATCCGGCTATATTTGCATTTTGAACTTTATTTCTTTTTTTCGTGACGTGGTTTTTTGTGATGTGGGTGATTATTTTTCACGAGATTTAATATATACCTACTACAATTTTCTCTACTACTCGGAATTTGTTACAAAATTCCGAGTTTTTTCGAAAAAACTTTGGAAGAATTGAACTAGTGTTGTCCTGGTTCGGGTCTAAGGGCCGTCGTCGGTTGGAATTTCTTCCTGTTTGTTCCGTCGTCGGTAAGGAAGAAATTCCAACCGACGACGGCCCTTAAACCTGAACCAGGACAACACTAGTTCAACGACTGGCCGAACGAAAGCCTCAACCAATTTGGAAGAATTGAACTCCATACAGTTTCAGCTGCAGCACCAGATGAAATAAATCTACCAAAAGCTCAGTTGATGAAATGGAAAACCCTTGTTTGGAAATGAGTTCTTTGCATTGGAACCAGATTCAACAACAACTAGGCACCATGATTTGAAAAGAAAAGAAAATTGAGAGAAAATATATTAAGAGGGTATTTCTTTTTTCTTTTCTTTCCTCTTTTCTTTTCACCTTTTTTTCTTATTCTTTTCTTCACAAAATGATTGTTTTTTGAAATGGCATATATAAATAATTTTGTAAGATATACATATATGATGGTATGACCGAAAATTAACGATTTGTTGTTTTTCGTTATAACTTCTCATTTGCTGTATAACATCTCTATTTTGTAGCAGAAGTGGGAAATCTGTAATATGAAGCAAGAAGCTGTGGCTTTCTGACTTTGTGTTGGCTTCCATCGTAGAAGGTATTTGCAGCGGATCTTTGAAGTAGATGAATCCTTGGAGCCTTATAGTTCATAGTTCTTCACTTTGTGGGCTTTGAACAGATTGGGATATTTGTGACACAGCAAGGAATATAAATAAAAATCAATCAGAAAAGTAACGCTATTGATTTAGGGCTTACAAATTATTATTGAATACCTTGGAATGATTAAGCATCATTGCATTCAGTAAACAAGCAAAAAGAAAAACTTTTGGAACATTTGAACATCATGGGCCGCATTACGGAGCTTATATATTATTTCTCCTCACACCCAGCACTTAAATAAGAGCTGAAATAAATATTATGTTAGAATATTGAAGGAGGAGAGAGAAAGATATTGATAAGTTGAGAGACTAAAAAATTTGTAGAAAATGAAATCTTTAGAAATAAAATTGAGGCTCATATTTTTTTCCATGGACGAAGATATTGGAAAATTTCAGGAAAACAATTCTGTAAATTCATATCCAGATTAAATGATATTCGGATGAGAATTACGATTCTTATTCAAGAATGGCATGCACGTTCTCGGTTTTAAGAACTTCCACAACTTCATAAACATTCAAGGATATAAAATAGGATCCTGAAATTTCGTCTAGCCAAATGCGGCGCCGTTTGAAATGGCGCCAAGATTTCCCGCATTGACGGGAAGATGCCTCTGTTGACGGCGCCTAAAAACTGCAGAAAAAACGGCGCCTGTTCTGTTTTCCCTTTCTGTATTTCGCGACCCCCTTTATATAGTCTAGCTTATCTCTTCCACTTGTCTGGAATTAGGGAAACTGGCAACAAACAAGGGTGGTCTAGAAAGATGATATTGATTTCTACGATGCAATAAATATTGTGGGGTCTCTTGTGATTGTCTATAAAAAATAACGAGAGTTGTTTCTTCACGGTAGGATTTCAACTGAAGTTTGGCGTTTGAATATAACATTTAACTGTTCGAAATGAAAAAAAAATTGTGACAGTTGAAAAACTGAGTGATTTTGGCTCTGAAGTTCTGGAAATGTAGGTTAGAGGAAGCTTGAGAAGAAATAAAATTTTTTTCTTTTCCGAGAAAAATTTTGCATATAATTGATACCTACTTCAGAATTCAATTCTTATATCCTTAGAATGGTAGAGAAACGCTTCAATAATTATTATTAATGATTTTATCTATTACTACTATTATATTACTATCAATTTTTTTTTGCGTCAATTGTGTGTGGATGAATTTTTTCATTTCCCAATTGAATTTGAAAAGATTCAATGGAACACACAAACTCACAGAACTCGCATAGAATTTGAGCTCAGATCTTTCATTCAGTGGTCCTTCAATATCAATTCTATGCTATCAAGACGAATGGATCGATTGTAAATTTGAATATTCGAATGAGCTTCGAATTCTAGAGAGAATGGTAAAAAATTTAATTGAAAATTACAAATGAGAATATTTCTAAGATTAAAAGTGATGGACTTGTTGATCACAATCTGTCATTAAGCCCAGAATGTCTAATATTAGCGTAGGGATGTATTTACAATGAATTCAATGGTATTAAGACTTCTACCTTATTGATGTTTTTTTTAAAGTGAACTTCCAAACAGTTAACATTCAATCTACCAACTTTATTCTCATAAAATTGAATGTTGTTATTCAGTGACAGTGGAGGAGTTTAACTATGCAACGGTCAGAACTTGTATATCGAATTTATTATATAGAGATAACAAATATAATTTATGAACTGACAAATTGCCAAACTGACAAATTTTATGAAGACAGTGTCCTGGACGCAGTCAAGGATCAAGGAACAAAGTAATGTGCGTGAACAAACAATAATAATCGGAACGATGAATGTCTTCATTCTCTAATTATTAACGTTATCGAAATTCATTTAAATATAATGTCCAATAACGAACAGACGAAAAGTCGAAGTTCTGGTTTTCCCCTCAACCTTTATTTTTATGGTACTAACAAACAAAACGTAAATAGAGAATAGTAATACGATTCACAAATTGAAAACTAATTACAATTAACAACTCATTCAGGACTTCTAACTGGCAAACAAGATTTCAGCAAACTTTATTTCTGTAACAATCTCGGAATATTATGATGAAATGTACAAAATCTCATCTATGTTCCAACTATATTCGTCATCGTTTCTTCTGTGTTTACTATATACGTAGTTACGTTGCGCTTCTTCGACAAACAGAAGAGGAAACTCAATGGCTTGCAACGACTCTTTCATTTCATCCTGAACATCGAGCAAACCTTTAGCCCCAGAAGGCCAAAGATATTGCTATCTAGATATCGGGAGCATCCCCTGTCGGGGGTAAATATTTGTGAAGTCAACACGTTCGCTCCTGCGAACCTTACGACCCCCATGTAAACACGCACTTCATATCGGTGTTTAATATCCTTCTTTGTGGGAGTAGAATGGGTTGCCTTCAAATAATGTGAGAAATATCATCATTTTCTATTCTTCGAGCTGAAAAATACCATTGAATCTATTCCGTTTTCTTATTTTTGTAATTGAAGAATTGATCACAATATCTCATAAAAATATCCATTTATTTTTTAAACTAATTCCAAACAATCAATACTGCTATAATCCAGCATATTGGTACTCTTAAATATCACTCTGAATCGAAATATTTCAAATAGAACTGTCAGGGAGCTGTCTACACAAATGTTGGTAACGAGAACGAATCTATCACTTTCGAGTTTATTCAGTGTCCTTCGAAAAACTATCGAAGTTGTTGAATGATGATAAGATACAATTGTTTCATTATTTTTATTAATCGTCAACCTCATTTAATCAATCAATCGAGAATCGATTACTTTCAAAACGCACACAGGTCCTATATCCGAATCAAGAGAACATTATTTCGTGAACTATTCTCTAGCATTTTAAATTCCTACTAATGACAATATTAGTGATAGTACGTAGAGGCTTTTCAAACATTTCATTCAAACACAACAGAGTTTATTCTGTAATGTGTAAGAATGGTCCCATTCCTAATCGCTCCAAATCACAACCTGGCCGGCAAAAAGATAGCTGGTTTCGAGATGGGGCCATTCTTAGACAATACAGATAAAACTCTGTTGTGTTTGAATAAAATATCTACAAAGCCTTTACGTACTCTCACTGATGTTGTCAGTCGTGAGTAGCAATCTAGTATGCTAGGAAAAGTTTATACGATTAGTTCACGAACTAATGTTCTACTTATTCGGATATAGAACCTGGCGATCTTTTGAAAGGCATCGATTCTTGATTGATTGATTGAATAAGACTGACTATATATATATATATATATATATATATATATATATATATATATATATATATATAATATATATATATATATATATATATATATATATATATACATCCCGATATCATTACGACGACCTTTCATTGACGTGAATTGTGAGAGCCGGTAGAACTAGTGAGTATACACGTGTATATTTTCGCAAGAATTATTTCTCTTTGATTATTATACTGAAATCCGACCTCAGTTGATGACCGCTTTTTATTGGATTTTTTTCATCCCAACAACATTGTGAAGACCTTATAAAAACAGTATTTATGAAGACCGCAATATACGTTCAAATACAGATTCACATCATTACAACAGCCGTATATTTTAGAATTATTTTTCAGGAGAACATTACAGCGGCCAGCGTTGTTGACATGTTTTCGGAAACTTCCCTCAATTCAAATCCAAATACGACATATATAGTTAGCTCTGTTCTGAGTAACTTTGACTCGGACTTTTGAACTTCGACACTAAATAGTGCATTTGAGATTGATACCTACTTAGGAATACGCATTTCGTACAAATTTTATATGGCCCATTTTGCAATTATATTCATTTTAATTAAGAACTCTATATTTGAAAAAAGAATAGGATGATTTTACAGTAAATTCACGATTTCATGCTCAAATATAAATTAAATCAATTACAAATTCTTCACCGCATAAACTTCTGGTTGAAATGCTAACAAGCTGTTCGAAATTATATAGGTACTCCAACACCCATAAATTGCTCAGTTAAATAAAAATCCTGTGATCAGTTTTACAATTTGCGGCGAAAAATGAATATTTTTTTGAGGACATGAAATTGGAGGTAATGAGAAAATTAACAATTTTGTTCAATAAAATTGATTGATATTACGTTGAAAAATATTTTTGATTTGAATAATAGGTTTCACAGAATAATATTCTGTGAAAATACTTCTCTACTTTCACAGAATTACATAACTTAACTGCTTGACAAGTTTTTTAATCTTTTGACAATCCTTTTAATCTTCTCTGAGGATTCGGTTCTAGTGACGAATATTGGGATTATGTTTCCTCTTATGTTTCGTTTCAATACTCCCTTCACCTTTTCTGTTCCATTGTTTCAATCTTCGTCTTTTGTTGATCCTTTCATACTCAATTTCTATGCTTCGTCTCACTTCTTCATTCCCGTGCTGTTCCATTTCTTCTATAAAGTTCTTGGTTTGTCTGTTTATTTTGTCTTTAATTCTCGCAATTTGCAACTCGTTCAGCATTTTCTCATTTGGGGGATTCGAATTGCTGGTTATCCGGTTGATCGTTCCTCGTAGTCCGTGCTCCTTCGGGTTATCTGCCGTGTGTTATATTTCTCCTTCGACCTTCACGATTTCAGTATTTTGCCTCAACATCTAGTTTTCTCCGTTGTCTATTGGATATGAAACAGCATTTAGTTGTTTCGTTATATTTGAGTTTTCTTCAATTTGCCTATTGTAATTTAGGTTTTCCTGATATGTCTTGTACTGCTATTTTTATACTTTCTAGGCCCTTTTCGATTCTTCTTCTTTTTCGTCGAATAGAACTGTCACTGTTTTCTCAAGGTCCATTCTTGATCTTAGTCTCCCGTAATATTCCTTTATATTTATTCAATCATTCTGTAGTGACTTTTGCATCTCTCGCCGAATCCGGCTTTTAGATCGCTGTGTCTGAGATATTTTGAAATCTTTCCTCTTTGATTTGTCCACCGTTGAGATATTTAAGAGCAAGAGCCGAGACCTGATTCTTGAAAGATCCCTGTTGCTCCTCTTCTCTTTCCTGCTCTGCAGGCAACAGTCCGGTTTACGACTCTAACTCTCTTTGTCCTCTCGTTCAAGTAAGATACTATTAACTTCACTATTTTTTTCTGGAATTCTGCTCTTTTGTGTATATTAATCCTGGGTGCCTTACTCTATCGAATTCTTTCTCTATGTTTCTATGTTTTTTTTCTTCAGTAAAATCTTCTCCTTGTTATTTTCTGTAGCGTTTATGAGCTTCGAAAATAGGGTCGAATGCGGGAACTCTGGCTTCCGCGCACGTTGCGTTACTCTGACACGACGAAAAAATTATTTAAATATATTGAATATTGATATTAAGGAAGAATAAAATTCATGGAGTGTTGGGATACATTAATAAACAATAATCAGCGTCAAAAAAATTTTGTCTCAATTTTAACATAACCCATTATAACAACATCATATAACAACAATATTAAACTAATACCCTAGAATGTTTTTTACTTAGAAAAGTCATCGTTAGATAGTATAAAAAATAGATTACCGTTGTTACAATAATGAAACAATTTAGATTTTCCACTCTTTCATTAACAAATAAAAGTTATAAAATAAAAAATAGTGAATAAGAAATTTTTTTCATTTGTTAATAACAATTATTATTTAAACAATAACAGTAAAACAGAATATATTTTAAGTAGCTTTTAACGATGAGGCTTCAAAATGATGAAGATTTAAAAAAAATTCTTATCCACTATTTTTTATTTTGTAACTTTCAATTATTAATAAAAAAGTGGAAAATAAAAATTTTTCATTATTGTCATCTCTTTTTTATACTATTAAGAATGTCTTCACTAAGTAAAAAAAATTCTAGGGTATTAGTTTAATAAATATCTGGGCTCTAATATTAACTGTCAGCTCGGAAAGAATACTGCATGAAAAAAAAATCTCCATGAATTTTATTTTTCCTTAATATTATTATTTGATATATTTAAATAATTTTATTCGTTGTTGTGTCAGAGTGACGCAACGTGCGCGGAACCAGAGTTTCTGCTTTTGGCTTTATTTTCGTGGCTCTGTAAAAATTATAAATATTAGAGCTACAGTTTCGGAATTTGCAGCTTTTATTTAGGAAATGTCTTCATCTTTTTGAAACTTTTTTGCAATTTTGAAAATTTTTAATATTTCCTGAGATCGAACCCCTTCGTTTTTTCTCCCTTTATTGTTTATAACGTTTGTAATTTTTTCAGCGCATTTTCGGACCTTTCCTTGAACTTTCTTAACAATACGAATCGAATGAAACCATTCTCGTAATTTTCGGATTATTGAAAAATTTCACAAGAAAGGTACAGGTGAACAAGACTAGTTGTATTGAATTCGAATTTTGCATTTCTAATTTTGGATTTGAATTTTTCTTCTTACATATCTGCCTTTTTGTTTCTTTCTGGAGAAAAGACATAGTAAGTGTCTTATAGTATCTTATTAGTGGCACATTCCTATCCTTCGTTCTTCCTACAAGTGCTTTGTCCATCTGCTCTAGCAAAGACTATTTATCCGTTGTACATAAGTACTTCCTTTCCTTTTATTTTGGTGTCCCTTCCTTCACGTCTTTCATTATTTGGTTTCCTCTTGTCTTCAGGATACCTTGTTTTCTTGTATTCTTTCTAGTACATCAGCTTATCACTCAGTATTATCCAATTCTGAGTTTTTTTTTCTGCTGTGGAGTTGATTTTTTGAGTTTTTTTCGGACATTCTATACTGTTTTTCAGTATAGAATTGCTTCTGGCAACCTATTTCGTATTGGCGTTTCCGGTGTTTCAATTAATTCCCTGCAAATCCTGACAATTACTGCGTTTTAATGCAGTGCATTCATTAATTATTTTCAGCACGTTCATTGCTTATTTCTTTTGACACTTCAGTTTGGTCAGGTTTTTTATCTTATGTTGGTTATATTTCGTAATTTCTCTTCATATTCTTCAGTAGGGCTATATCCAATATATCGGTGAGTCTTGAGTTTGTGCTGCGGAGGCTTTATCGTTATTTTCTATAATTTTTGCTAGATTCATCGTAATGTAAATTGTTGTTCTGCAATTTCAGTCCGTGTTCTTCCAGCAACGTGCCCTGCTGCTTTCTTGAGGACGTTTCTTCGTAAAAGTTCCCCAAAATTGTTTCGTTTTTATTATACGTGTATACATGTGAATGCAAGCAATTTAATATGTTTTTTTCAATTCCTTATATTTCGTATTGAGTTTTTGTTGTAATTTCAGCATTTTCAGCTCTGTTCTACTCTGAACTTCGCTCACGATTTGTTCTCTTCTTCCTTCAGTACTTTTGGTTATGTAGAATGTGTGGTTTCTTAGTTTGTAGTTTTTCGTCATCTTCATTTGTTTCCGAGAGAATCGTGACATCGATTTTGTGTTCTTAGTAAAAAGGTTGTCTGATTTTACTTATCTTGCTGATACTCTTATTATTGCTTTTCTTGTCCTTAAGCAACCACCTTCTGAAGATTTCCGTCAGCTTCTTTTGCTCGTTCAGAATTCTAGTTTATATTCCTTTATCACATTAATTTCGCAGGATGTTAACATCACTCTTTCAAATGACTGTGGCATAGTCACTTGGAAGTTTTTTTAACTTTCGAGGATATTTATTGGAAGGAACGTTTTTGGAGGTTTGTCTTACTAGAAATATCGCGCCATATTTTCAAGGACTTCTCCGGGAATTGAACCCGTTATCTTGGGCATACAAATCATGTTGCATACAACTCGGCATACGTCTGGTTTTGGATAAAACTTTTTATAATGAAGATGAACTTGAAGTAGCCGAGTCGATAATTTATTGATAGGTAGTGACCAATGTGTTTGATATCTTCTGTAAAAATTAGAGAGAGAGAAATTTTCCATCGAAATTCTATTGAGAATTCTACCTATGGTTTGAATTGATTGAATAAAATTGATTTCTGAAAAAATAGTGAAAGTTTCATCGACTCTGACGAAAAAACGCCCACCAGAATGGTGGAAACAAATTTTAGTGATTAAAAAAATTCGTTACAGTTTTGGTTAATGTTCCAATGAAACTCGAGTACCTTCAGTGCTTAAATTTATCAAGACTTAATTGGGGCAATTTTATATTACATCCTCATTCTCATTGCAAAGAAGTTTTTTATTATGAAAATCAGCAGAAATATTTAACCCGAAAAATAATGTTTTTCAAATTGTTGGAACAATTTGTGCCTAATATTAGATTATATTATTTCATTATTATTGTGATATGAATTTGCACTACCGAAACATTTCTGTTTGTATCCTATGCAACATTTTCATTCATAGGTCTCGGAAACAACTCACTTGTTTCGGAGTACCTGCCGAAAAACCATAAAGACATTATTTTCCACAATTATGATTTGATTTGGGTTATAAATTTCGTCTTAATTTCGCTTATACTAATGAACTTTTCTGCGATATTCACAATCAAATTTCGATAACATGAAAGATGAATCAATCTCAGAAACAGAAAAAATATTTGTGTAAAATGTTTAGAGTAATTCTGAGAGCGCGTATTGTCGAAAAGACGTAAGTACGCAACCCATCAAGGACAAAACAATTGTCTGCAATTATTCATAATATGCTATAATAAGGACAATTTTGCTACCTCAAGTCTACCAGTAGGTACTCACTTCGAAATCAATTGAAATGTTCATCATTAGAAATGGCATTCACGATAAGTATAATATGCTGCATGAAAACTTATATTTGGATAAGCAATAATTCTTGAAGAAAACGTGTAGATGATTGTATTTGTGAGAACTTTTTCGCTTATCTATTGTATGGGTGAAATCGTAAAAATGTAACGAAATTTTCAAAAGGAAACAACATAAACCAAAAAAAGTATCTCGATTTGTGCATAATCCGTATAAATATAAAAAATTAATTGAAGAATGTATTTATTATTTGAGAGAACCTAAGTAATAGAACAAGCTTTATATCACTATATCATATATTATATAGTGATATATGCTATATATATTTATATAGCATATATCACTAAAAATATATGGAATGCTCGGTAATAAATATATTTTCACAGAGAATAAATAGAACGAATGTATGTATTCCTGAGATCAAAAGGAGCCAAAATAGACTATTGTGTCTCCTGAGACCGAGATAAATCAAAATGAAATATCAAATTCATAAAACATCACTAAAAATATATTCGATAAATTCGAATATAAAAAAAACTTCAATAATTATATTTGTGAGACCAAGAGATCCAAAATAATGAATTCGAAAAAATGATGAATTACTGCCTCTTTGCTTCACGCAACGAATAGATATTGTTGAAGTTAGATGCTAATAAAACATTCAGCCGATACAGTTCACATCTTCCTGGAATTTACATGTTGCCAAATGCCACGTCTAATATCAAATAAAACGGTCGTCATAAAGTCGGTGAACTGAAAGGAACTATACAGCAAACTATACGGCTTCTCAAAACGCCACCCGGCCAGCCACGTATTTACTGTGAACTAAAAATATACGAAAAATACATCACTAAACAATATGATCAACAATATGACGACCACAACAAAAATTGAGTTTTCAACTTTAGACGACGTTTCATAACATAAGCAATCGTTTTAGTGCATGTAATTACGACGACCGTATATGGTCGTCGTAATTCCATGGTCTTCATAATGATGGTAAAACGCAAATGTATGGTCTTCGTAATGATGGTGGGATGTATATATATATATATATATATATATATATATATATATATATATATATATATATATATATATATATATATATATATATATATATATATATATATATATATATATATATATATATATATATATATCTTCTTTCGATTTTGGCCGACTATGGGCCACGTGAAATAACTTTTCATGAATATTTTTCTCCATTCTTTCTTTTCCTCCAATACTCCCTCATTCGTTTTCCATGCTTTTTTTTCTTTCTTCTGTTTCCATGTTTTTTTTTCTTTCTTCATTTTGCTCCAGTCTCCTTTTTTTTTATCTCATCTTCACATCCTCTCCATCGATTTCCATCTCTTCTATGTCTTTTCTGACCTCCTTGATCCATGTTATCTGAGTCTTAGGGTTTCTGTTGAAGTTATTGAATAGTCTCTTGGTCAATCTTCCTTCATTCATTCTTCTAATGTGTCGTAGATAGTCACTCTTCTTCACCTCATTGTGTCAGTTATCTTCTCTGTATTTGTGTAGATCTCACCATTGCTTCTCAGTTTCCATTTTGCATCTTCATACTTTGGTCCCAGGATCTTCCGTATAATTTTTCTTTCTTTTTTTCCACCTCTTCTGTCTAGCCGTATTCAGTGCAAGACATTCTGAGGCATGAGGCATATATATATATATATATATATATATATATATATATATATATATATATATATATATATATATATATACATTTATATCCAAAAACTTAAAATTCGAAGAATTATGACACTAGAAATATCTCTTTAGCAAATAACAGAATATAAAATGCGAAGTAATGAGAAATATTCGTCTAAAAATCACAACGTTTGTGATTTTTAGACAAGTATTTCTCATTACCGCTCATTTAAATATGAACTATCACAGAGTTGATTCCTCGTCCATTGAATTTATTAAGATTGTAAAATAGAAACATTCATTCCTCGTTAACGTTTCGCTATGTATTTGATCTTTGTCAAATCTTAGACAGAAATGAATCTCCACTACTGAATCAGTACTGAATGACAGTACTGATTTTTTTATGTCATTTGGACCATCATTCAATAGAAATTATTTGTTCAAAAACTCCGACAAAACTACAATTTGCAGCGAAACGTTAACCAGAAATGAATTCATCTATTTTACAGTTATTTGCTTATAATATCAGTTTTTATTATAAATATATACATCTTAGATCAAAATAATATTCTGAGAGCATCATAAAAAAATGTTAACCTCTAGTTGTACAAATTCAAAAAAAATTGATGTCAAATAATATCCGAATTCTCAAATTCATTCGAAAATCTCACCAATTTTGCGAGATATCGATATCCAGAGTCTACTTTTTCAAATAACTTTCAACTTAAACGGGAAATGTAAACACGATATTTCTTTTTTGCAGAAGAATGCTTGAATTTAGATATAATTGAAATAGGAATCATTTTTTCGATAAATTGAAATTCCCCGTCTCATTTTCCATTTGATATCGAACTCGTCGAAAGGAGGCAAACTGATTTCATCGCCTCATCTCCAAGGCAACTGCTCTGACGGTTTGTATCGCAGAGCTTAGGAGATTTACCGTGAATCGGGCTGGCAATAAAGGAGATTTTCTTGTCGAGAGCCCTCAAGAGCTCCCCCTCGTCCCCCTAGCGCATCACTCCGACTCTCGCAGATTTTGGTACGTTGAAAAACATAAATACAGCAGTTTAATCGTTTTTAGCGGATTAGGCGGATATACTGCATAGTCGAAGTTTTTTTACAGGTTGTTCTGTGATTTGGGGTGAGGTGCGAACACCGTTTTAAAATATTTGGTTCAACGGCTGATAAACGTTGAATATCCAACATAAATAATGAAAAAAATGTACAAAAATTTCAATAAAAAGGTTTTTCGGAATATATTGTGTAAAATTTATGTATTTATAATGACTTCGTTATTCTTTGGGAAATGTTAAGTTTCTTAGGTTTACTTTTTATATTTAATAGTGTTGGCGTTTACTTGATGTAAATCCATTATAATTGAATAATGGATAAATAAGTGTTTGAATTTAAGTTTATATTCAATTTCTTGGATTTGTTCGATGAACGTTGAAATTTCAAATGAGTTGACATAAGAGGGTTATCTTATGATCATATTTTATCATATTGAACGAGAAGATTACTTGAGTTCATGACATCTATTACTCTGAAGATACTTACAAAGTGAAGATATTCTCGTGAAATTCTCATTCTCTATGTACTGTTAGTTGACATTGACATTTCTTTCAGTTTGATCTAGCCTTATAAGTTCTTTTCGTCTCTTAGTTGAGTTACAAACGTTTGAAATAGATTAAGAAAATAAAATAACAGAATTAGTTATATGAATAAAATATATCGAGTACCTGATTGGGATATAAACTGAAATAAAATTGAAATGATATGCCGAACTGAAATAAACATAGATTTCAGATTGAAAGAGCATGGAAAATCAGAAGTACAAAACTGAGAAACACCAAAACTGAGTGAGAAAGTCGGTTACCTAAAAAAAGTCACCGCAAAAGTTATTCGAAAAAACTTTCCACAAAAACCTATTGTCAATTGAGTTTTGCACAACACATTGTGGCATATTATTGTTTTAAATTCTGGGAAATTTTATAATTCAGAACAATCGGCACAGTTTCACATAAAATGTTTTGTACACTCTGTATATATTTCGGGCTATCAACTTATATCAGAGTTTTATACATCTTGTTTGAGAAGCTTCAATATATTTTGAGTATAATATCAACTTCTGAATTTGAAATAGATTGTTAGATTGAGCTCGGTGTATAAAATTATATTTTTGAACTTCTGAATTCTGGAATAGTTTGAAAGGGATGCATATATTCTGTCAATTGCGAATGCTGAATGCAGGCACAAAGAAGGTACAAATTTTGACGAAGAAGTATTAATAACAAAATATTCTTCTCAATAAGTTGCAAGTTATACTTCTCTCAGTATTTTTCGATTTCTCTATTGCTTAAGGAGCAATTGGATCAATTGGAAAGTGGGTCAATTATACTACATCAAATTATTTCTAGACATAGACATCAGGACTTCTGCTCCAGCTCGTTAGCACAATGACATTTCCTCCACATAAATCCAATCCCATTCCAGAGGCATTGACAGGATGCGACGTTGCGAACAGGGGGAAAATCCAGACATAGGGTCGTCATATTTCCCCGAAAAACAAGGGATTTAATGGACGAAAAGGCAAACTTCATTTATTGTCAGGAAACGGCTGAGCATAGTGCTCGAAAATCTGATTAGTTGCAAAAATTTGACGTTTCATTCTCGATCATGGAGGAAGTTCGATACAGAGTCTTCACAACTTACTGGAAATTCTCAGAGTTAAAACAATCATAATTTTCATTTTCGATTAGATTCATATATCATCAACGAAGTGATTATTATGTTAAAAATCTTTCAATTGCAATCCAATGAAGATTTATATATTAGTTGCTTTTTCGCACAACATTGTTAAAATGTAATAAATATAATCTTAAACACTTGAATTATTCCTACAAAAATTATTCAATTCACTCAATAAATATTTCAAGCTAATAATCACAACCACCTAGAACAGTTATTAGCGAATAAGGTATAACAATGTATCTAGAACAGAAGAATTGAAAGGTTTAATTCTTTATCATTTCAAATAATTCTGATATTCCATAATAATGTGGTTTTGAATAGTGTTTAATTTTGTTGATAGTTTTGAATTATATGATAAATTTAGATCTACCAAAATTATCTAATGAACATAAGAGATTCAAACAATCAAAAAAGAAGTCGATGCTTGAAATAGTCACTCACATTTTTTGAACTGAGTGATACTTTTCAGAGCTACTTTCAATAAACATAAGTGAACATTGCTTTATACCTATCTGGCAAAAATATGCCTAGGCTTATACATTACCTAATCTGGAAAATAAGTTGACGATTTCTAGTGAATTTTGCTTCAAAATAAACTGCCAGTTAATAAATGTATACCAACATTCAGAAAATACACAGTCAGAAATATATCTGTTGAAAAATTCTTCGTTAGACCTTTGTAAACAATATACGCGTTTATTCATTAAATGCTGAATTATGGTAAACGAAAACGCTCTGAAAATGAATACCCTAGACAATTAATTTATAACAGTAGGTTGTGTGGAAGCACGAAAAGCACAAAGCACAACGTAAAGAATGAAAACACTTCTGCATGGGCTGAACGGATTGAGATCGTTGATCTTAGCTTTGACATGGAGGTTGTTCTTATTATTTACAGAATTTCGAAACGAGTGAAATTTACAGAAATAATTGAAGCAACTCACAGATTTTGAATAAATTTCAATTAAATTTGACGAGTATATAATACTTCCCATTACAGTATTAAATGGTTGCTTCAAGCACGTGCATTTCTTGTGTTTTCGAATAATAAATTGTGTATTCTGTAGCACCTTGAAATCTTTTCATATTGTAGGAACAGAAAACATTATTAATAGGAAGGATGCATATGTTTGAATTATTTTTCCTCCATTGGTTGGTAATACCTAATCGAAATATTGGTGAATTGAAAATTGAGTTTATGCTGTGATGAATTGAAAATGAATAAAGATTCATTACCAATACATGACTTGCAGGTTAATAAACCCAATTATAAGATAGAGTTGAAACTGATCGTTTTGTGTGATCTAAAATTTGGTGCACAGTATGCTCGAATGTCTTTATCCAATTATACCCTTCAATTTGAAAGAAACTCTACTAGTGGATAGTTAATATTTGGTTCAAATCTGAAATTCTAATAAAAAATCTGATAGTAGTAGATTGTCATAAAATAGGGGCAGGCCAATAATTCCCATAGTTTAACCGGAAAAAATTTAGAAATTCCGTATATTGCAGAATATAAAAAAATTTTGTGAATAAAAAAACACTCGATACAGTTTCACGAAATTATCTTAATTGCTGGACAATTGATAGTTCATTTGACTTCAAAGAGTTAATTCATTTTCAGAAGTTGAACTTTTTCAAAAAGTTTAACTTCTGAAACTGGCGTACCACCCCGAAATGATTGTATAGAGAATAAGATATTTTTGTGAAAGTCGGCCCAGTATTTTCTATTCAATATAATAATAATGATAATAGAAGAACTATATTTTTAAAACCTTCGACCAGCATTGCTGATCTACTCAACAAAGTTCCAAATACAAATACAGAAATTCAAGATTACAATATATACAAATAGCTAGAAGTACAGCAATCGAATCGGAGTTACATCTGGAGACTGACAATAAGAACATTATAACTAGAAATCAAATATTAATATTAGAAAATGCGAATTACAACAGAAAATCAAAATTGAGGCAAAAAATTTGTATAACTGCAGCTTCACAATTAACAAATGTAATTCTGGTGCTGAACTATTAATTACTCTAAATACGATAGTTTGAATGACAAAAAAACACTCTAACGTAGCAAGTATATTTCGAAAAATTTTTCAATATATATTGAAAAATATATTTTCAAGAGATCAGCGAATATTCAAACATTTTTATATATAAAAATATTTCTAGTCGACATAAATTGATCAGTTATATTCTAATTCTACAGGAATATAAAGATATTCGAATAAAATGATTGAATTATTCTATTTACTATGAAGGATTAAAAACATGACGCTTTCTCAAGACGAACAGTTAATAATATACTGAGATGATTCACTTAATGATTCAAATTATTAAATAAAATTTACTGATATAAATATACATTTGTTTCTGTTCCTGAATATTTTCTTTAATGAGTCATATTATTATGTTTCGAGAAAACATTCTTGATTCATGAAAAACACTTTGAAATGATACTGAACGACAATAATTGGTGACAAATTTCTGAACATCACTTGCATTTTCCACCCGCTTGTTTCGAGTGAAATTAGAAGCATCTTCAATCTTAATTAATGGAGACTGATGATGACTTCCAACGAAATGACAAGAGAACGTCCGTCATTAGTTTTGGAAATGGATATTCTGATATAACTTTGGTGCACTCACTCATTGAGGGAGAAACTTTCCACTCAGATTATTAAGCAATTAATTGTGTTGACGATTGTTGGAGATAGAGATCGGAAATTTGAATTTGTTGAGATGACTGTACTTTCTATATTTCCACGGAAACGTTATGTTTCATGTTGGATACTTTTTGAAAACCACACACACTGATGAAAACAATCAAATCTGTTGAAGTAGTGAAGTTTTTATCGAAAATTATAGCATTGGAAACTTATTCACAATTTTTGTTTTCAGTAATCTTTTCTCTTTCTGCTGCAGAAATGCTTCACTTCTTGTTTCATTACCTTCGAATATTGATACAATGTAGTCTCGAAAACCAATGAGAAACTTCAATATTTTGAAAAATCAAATCAAAGAATTATTTCGTTGTAGCTTCTTAGCTTTTTTTATTAATCTACTACTAGGACACTTTTTTCTTGCACATTATTCAAACAATACTTATTTTTTTCTGTTCATACAACACTACAGTAGTTCATGAGTTTTCGTCGTCTTATCACGTCTTTTTTATTTGAATGGCATAGGAACTGAATGGCGTAAATATTTTCGTTTTACGAATTTTTTCTTCATGTCATTTTGCACGCTTTTGAACTTTTTCGTCGACACGCTCCGCCCCTAGACCCTTGTGTAGATCTTCATGTGGAATCAACTCATGTGCACCCACAATGTCCTAAGATCTTTGTTTTGGGCGCTTTGAATAATTGAAACATTATAGTTCTTGGCACAACCAAGTAGTTGAATGACTATGTCTACACCAGTTTCAAATTAACTTATGGAGCATAAAATATAGACAGTGCTGAGTATTTTCCCAGGAGCCAATACATTTATTCATGTGTGATGCAAAATTCTTCTTGTTCCTTCTTAAGATGTGGTTTCAAGCGAAGTTCAGCGTCTAATTTTATTGAATATAAACTTAAATTCAAACACTTGAACTTATGATTTGCACTTTATTGACTACATAGCATGATGAGTTTCGTCGTTACAAACGACCTCTTCAGATGCTTACAGAATGATACGTCATGCTATGTAGTGAATAAAGTCTGAATTATAAGTTCAAGTGTTTGAATTTAAGTTTATTTTCAATTATAATGGATTTACACCAAGTAAACGCCAACACTATTAAATATTGAAAATGTCTGATTTTATGTAAAGATATTTGGCAGTGTTGGCATATAAAAATTCTTGTTCATTCATGTATGCAGAAATATATTCCATCTTCTCTTGCTCAAATCAATATGTATTGATTAAAATTCATTTACTTTCATTTTCCACTTTTTTGGCCAATTTTTGAATGTATTGATTGCGTTTTGTATGTTATTCGATGTCTCTCTTTATGTTTACCAAATGCCTTGACATCAGTATCGTTGGCAAAACAGGCATTGTGATATATCATTGTGATAAAACTAGTATTGTGATATATCATAAGTGAACAGAAGTTATAGAACCCTACCCAAAACATTGCCTCTAGGTACTCCAGACTTGATTATCTCAAAATCATCAAAGGTGCCTTTCTGTTTGATTCTGAAATACCTCTCATTTAAATGAGATTTTAAAATGTCTGCATGTTGTGTTAGTAGAACAGAATATAATTTATAAATTAGCCCCTCTTGCCCGACCATATCAAAACCTTTCTCTACGTCCAAGAATGAGAGCCAACACTTTCCACCTCTAAAGCAATTTCTAGACGTTTCACAAAGTTGTATATAATTTTATAGAAAGCTGTTTTATATGTATGTATCGACGTCGAAATTCAGTGTTGGATGTGATATATAAACGAAATTCATCATTCAATTTATGAACTGCACTTACTCATTTCCTGAATGAACGAACCGGTGTTTTTGCAGCATTATTTTATTTGCATTCGATATCGCAAATTATTTCATAGAAGTATACCACGTAAATAAAAATATTTTGAACTCATCTCAAATTTAGTATGTCGCGAAACTTACGATTAGAGTTTAGCTCCTACGATTAGAGTTTGAGATTCACTGTATTAGTGTAGTTCATTTCTTTGTTATAATTGCAAGAAGGAAGATTTCACAGATGAAATGAGAAAATGAAAAATGAACACTTGAAATGTCAGCTAACGGAAAAAATCGGGAATCTGGACCGATAATCCATCAGGAAATGGCGTAATCTAGCTCTTTCCGTAACCAATCAAGTATGACCGTATTCACCGACTTCCCGAGGGAAATCAGACTAAGCCTTTACACTCGCTACACCCGGTGTGTTCCCCAAAGCACTGACGACACTTTTATGCCTTTTTATGCCCAGTTAATGCTTCCTATTTCTTCCGTTCAATGTGCATCAATGATACTTATCATCATGGAAAAGACGATGCACTTCAATTTTGAACTTTCCAACCAATGGATGTTATTTTGTTTGGAACGTAATTGTATGAAATTTGTATATTCATATTTATTCAGTACCTCACCGTGAAAATCTTGTTTTATTCATAACCAAAACTTTGTCATTCTGAATATTAACTATCAATTTCCCGAACATTCAAAAGTCGAATAAGACACATACAGTAACATTCTTTGATTATGATTATGATTGTATGATTAATGATGCTATGAAAAAGGTTGTTCAAAAGGTTCACTCATATTTTATATTTTTGAGTATATTTTCACATTTTGTGAAAATTTTTGTAAAAAGTGAATAAGTGTCGGTTTAAAAAAAAAGGTGGGTATTATGATTTGCTTTAATTGTGGTTTATATTTCTTTTTTATTGAATGAGAGGTATTAATAAAAAGTTTTCTTAAAATCACTGACTGAACAATTCTTTATTCAACTCGTTTCGCCTTTTACAGCATTATCAAGAATGATAATGCTGTAAAAGTCGAAACTAGTCGAATAAAGAATTGTTCAGTCAGTGATTTTTAGACAAGTTTTCATTATTACCTCTCATTTAAATATGAACTATCACAGAGTAGATTCATCGTCCATTGAATTCTTTTTTATTCATGTATGTTTGTTATTTCTCATGACATTCAAAAGATTATTCACGATGAGATGAAAGACTGCAATATAAATCGAGTGAATAAACATCATTTTTTGGAGAATAATTCTTAAGACTTCGAAGTACAATCTTAATTCAAAAATACATTATATTTCAACTGAATACCACTTACCTATAATGAATTACTGTTTACTCATTGTAGATGTATAAAGTTTTCTATTTGCCGTCCAAGTTCATTTCTAGATTTAGGAGAACGTCCAATATTTTTACAATGCTACAGTGGCGTTTCACTATATGTATGAAGTGTTCAACTATACAAGAATTAAGAGAAACGAATTAACATTTTATGACTTATTCTTACCATCGAAACTGGTGATCAATCTCAGTTTGCTTGGTCTTGGTTAACATTCTGAAGATGAGGATAATCAACCTCATCTCCATCTTTGGTTGATAGTTCCTTCTGTCTAGGGACAGACAATATCAGGCCTCTTTATATGCAACAATATGCTAGTCTCCTTTATTTTAATATGAGCATTCCACTCTTTTCTCCTTTTTTTGCTGAATACTCTTATGGCATGTCCTGAACTCCGTTTCATTCTTCTCCTTATTCCTATTGACTGGCTCGATTGTCTCTTAGTGTAACGTTGAGAATTTTCTTTGGGCTTTCATTTTATAGTTCCAAGGTTTTTTCGATTTGACTGTTTCTGCTGTTATATCCGTAGGTTAATAGAGCGAGCACCACGGCTTTGTATAGTATAACCTTGCTTTCCTTATTCATGTATTTGTTCATCATTGGTTCCAAATAGACGGTTATATGAGTTGAAACGAAATACTTAATCGGACCCAATTGGTCAATACACTGAGATACAATAGGAGAATAATTGTGTTATTGTCATAAATAGATGAATTCTCTTTTGAATATTTCTTGAACGAAAGGAAACACGGTGAGAAAATATCGAAATTGGTATCGTAGGTGCTAATCATACTCGTAGTTCAGGGCTCGAACATGTTAAACTAATCGATCGAACCATTGAGTCAATTGTATGAAAACATTTATCATTCTGACGTCTGAAACTCTAACACTCCTGCTCAGAAAACCTTACATTACCTTACATAACCATTTAGAAATCCATAATATATTTTTCGATTTTCTCGAAACTTGTTCTAGACACATTTTCACCTTATAGAATTATTAAGTTTTCAAATTACATTTATGGGTGGAAAATTTTTTTATCTCGATACTGAAAGTGTCTACAATTGAAAAAAGTTCATTAATGTATTAATCATTCAAACACTTCGTTAATATAATTGATCCAAAAATATTACATTCTTTAATTGACCTCGATATAAATTTAGACTCAAATTAAATATCCTTTTGATATTTCAATCGAATTACTTCATTGAGGCATACTCATTCTCATTTTTCATTCTCAAGTTTCAAGAGAAAAAATTTGCTATAATAACCAAAAATACAATTCAATTTTGTATTACTACAATAGTAGTAATACAAATAGAGATCGTCAACTGTTTTGGATGATTTTAACAATGGATGAGCAGTCTCAATAATTGCAGAATTCTGCAATATATATCAATGAATAATTTCTCAGTTTTTGAATTATGGTATTATTCTTCATATCTTAGACATAATTTGACTAAAATTTCGACATCTTATTATAAATATTTGAGCAGAATGTCCTAGAGTAATTTGCGACTCTGGAATTATACATATCAACTAGAGTAGAACGGCGTCATCGTGCTCAAAATCACATCTACCCCGAACCAATTAACAAACCGTATTATGGCGTCACGGCGCAACTTTCGAAATCAATTACTACGTTGCCACTCGAAACGCATTTAGGCGGCTGGCTAAAAAGCCCCATGTAAACAGGCCATTGTGCGATTCTAATTCAATTTCGGTTTTGCATCTTGGGGCTTCGTTTCCATTAGGGACTGGTACCCCGGAAAATGCCCCAAAAAGAGTTCCGCGAAAATGGTATCATTGAAATTGATGTCGGTTAATTGGTGTGGAAGTTATGAAGCTCCACAAGCAAAATCTCATGAAATAACTCGGAGTTTTTCCAATTTCCACACTTGATTTTTCTATTTAGAGTTACTTGAGAATAAATTTAGTTGTATATAAAGAAATAATTATCAGTTTCTTACAGATGGAGGTGCAATCCTAGGAAATTTGAATCGGAAAATAATATTGACGAAATAACAAATTTAAACATCAAAGTTGATAATTTCTTCGAGTCCAGTCTCCCAGTAAACTAAAAACGTATAAGCAATACGTTAAAAACGTATCCTTCAATTGGAAACACTCGTTTGAATTCCATGAAATCATCAAAACATTCTATATAAAGTTCGAAAAAATCATCAGAACGTTTGATACAACTGAATATTTGATGATTGATATATGAAATCTTTCGATTTTGTTTGATGATTGATACTGAGGTAGAAACATATTTCGAGTGTATCGGAAAAATTTTCGAATTTCACGAAATTTTTCAAATTTCTCCACCTAGTATTGTAGGAGGGGTTGATTGCAATTATTCATACATGGAAATATACGAAGCATGAACTGAAAGACACCTTCAATATTAATTGAATAAGAAGCACTTTATTTAGTTTCACGAGCTTATATTGTTTCAGGGTATCACTCCATAATATTCCCTCAGTAAAACATAGAAGCTTTAACTTTTGAAGATGCCGCAACACCCCGAAGCAATTGTCAAGAAACAATATAACTCTGTGAAGAAGTGTGGTTGTCGTGAAATTTTTATTGAACCATGTTTTATCAAAACATTTGCGAATTTTCAATCACTTTCGATATAACACATCGTTTCTGATTAACAATTCAATTTGAAATGTGTTTTTCATTGAATGCGTATATCAATAAGCCAGAATGAGCTACTTAATATATTCCTATAGAATTGAAAATATTTGAACGTTACAGTCAACGATGAGTACAAATAATAAGTACATAAACATAAATACATTTTATTTACATTTATATTCATTTAAGATGAATTCTAATATAGTTTCTGAAAAAGATTTTAGAATTTGAATTAAAAAACAAAAATACTACACCATAGTGAGGTTTACGAAATACATTTACGAGTAAAACAACCCTTCATACGATGAAGAGAAATTTGAGAAATATGTATTATAAATATATATTTTTTATATATAGATATACGTCAGGTCACTTATTCACATTGATAAATTAGAAATAATTGGGCATATACTAGGCAAGATTTGACGTTTATTGAATGTTTTGAGGAGAATTCTCAATGTAACCATGGCCATCTATGATCTGTAATCATATTCGAACATTCAATGAATATTCTGAAGAAACATAACTTCATGAGTATCAGAAACATTTTTCTGTAATCCTGTTTTAAAATTTCGAATGTATATACGTATACATAAATGAATCCCAACATTTCAAATGTGAAATTTCAATATTGAGAAGTATAATAATTCAAAACAGATAAGTAATATAATTTGAATCACTGTGCTCAACTCCAAAAAATTCTTTGATACACTCAACATATGTTCAGAATACGTTGATTACGAAGAGTTTAACTCTTGAATTGTATTCAACTCAACAATTGTATAATTGAATAATTTTGTGCAATACGGTAAATGGGTTTCCAATTAAACGATATATTTGAGAAACTCTCCTAGTATTACGTGGGAAATCTATTAGCTTATAATGGTCAAATTTCCTCGACTGAAAGAAACTTGACTGACTTTTACGAAAATTGTTACATCAGCCCGTACATTTTCGAAAATTGATACAACTGGACAGAACTCTTGATAATGAATTAGTAACTCGAAATATATATCGGGTGTATAGAAAACCATTATGAAATTGAGGGGAGGTTTTTGAATTTTATTTTACTTTGATATTAAGGTTTGTCAATCAAAAAATGCATAGTAATGAATGCTTTCATACTTATATACAAATTTCATGGAAGAAAAGGCTTGGTTTTCATTATACCGTTCAAATAGGGATAATGACTTTGAATTTCAAAAATTTAATACCCGATACAATTGCTAGAAGTCTGAACTCTGATGACGCAAATCCGATGTGGTCCTGGCAAATTGCCCCAGGATATTTGTACTAATGACATCCTCCTTGTTGGGAACAGGGCGCTATATATAATGTATCCCTTTTTGGTCCCTCGTTTTTCGCTCATTCATGCTTCATAAAGTCATAAATCGATATCTTTTATGTAGATACAAGATCGAGGGGGATGGAGAATGTTCCATTCGCGATTCAGCTGTCACAGTTATATTTTCCTGATAGCAATATTATGAACATATCATGAAGATCAGTTATAATAAGTATAACTTCATTAAGCAATGAGCTATCAAAACAAGAAAATGGTGAGAAACAATTTTTCCATTCACACAACATTTGAGAAAAATTTTCTGGAAGTGTATCAGAGATTCTCGAAAAGCGTTTCAATTCGCCTAATACTTTATAGACTTTAGAATAATTAAAAATAAAATATTTCTAATGATTTTTCATTATATACAATTAGCTATTTCAGAAATAATTGGATACAATCAAATCATCGTAGATTTTTATGACATACATTTGTATTTCATAAAAGGCGTAATATACCTATGTATTCGAAAATCTTTACGATGTTTAGTTTCTTAATCATAAGATTCGTTATCCAACTATAGAGTTTCATCTTGAATAATCAAATAATACCAATACAAGGTTTTTGCAGATTGGGCAATTGTGATGAACTATATTCCAGGATGAACTAGTGATTCTAAAATAGCAATGCTCAAAATGAACTTCCTTCAACATTTTCTCTGGAATATAATTTAGATGTGCTTCGAAATTCAGATTTTTATCGATCATCATTCCCACAAATTCCACTATATTTACTTTGAGAATTATGTGTTCATTAATTTTTATTCTAATGTAATTTCGATTCACATTTTTCATTTTATGTTCACTGTCCAGCACCTTATATTCAGATATCTCAAAATTAATTCCCAAATTTCTATCGAATAAACTTGAGAGGTAATACAGATATGGCCACGATAACATACTGTACTCATTCATATATGATTGAATATGTTTTCCACTTTTGCTCATAATAGACAGAAGTCAGATACCAATTCATGTAGTTTCGCAATGAAAATTATGGTAGTTCCATTTTCTACCTGTTAAATTTAATCAGTATCTTATCTTAGTTTTAATTATTATGTCCTTCGATTTAGAGTATTTTTTATTCCACTCGTCCGCCATTTGGATTCTCTTTGTTTTTTTTTTCATCCACTGTGATATAAAATAGTTGTTCTTATTCAGCGATCCTCATTTCGTACATTCTTGTTCAGTAATTTGTTATTAGATATTTATTTTTGATTTTCTCTTTGGTTCACATCACAATCTTGCGAGGTGTGGGAGCCTTCAGATGTTGATTATTTCTTGTGATTTCTGTGGAGGAGTGAGGTTCCGTATCAGATGCGTCATAACACATATTCTCAATGCAAATTTTTTCCCTCTTTTTTGTGGTTCCAGCTGAAGTTCGTCGATTTTGGCTTCGGGTGTGTATTTTCTATTTGCTTCCTCTTTCTATTTGAAGGCTTCTTGAATGAGTGATCCTCCTCTGATGAATCGTCTGTGAATTTTGTCCGGATTTTTCAGGCAGATCAGACATATTCTCTAAGAAAGAGATTTCAAAATCCATTGCAATGAAAGAATTTGAATGCGAAATTTTCGGTTTTTATTGATTCTTTCTAATATGAAATCGATACGAATTGATGCACATGTGCTTCGCATCAGGTTGTGCCACTCAAAATATTTTCACTGAATGCTCATTGTACAATCTATTTTTGATTCTCATATACAAGGAGGATCCATGTGGAGTCCATATAGAAGGGTTCATTGATAAAGACAATTATTGGATTTTTCAGTCATAAAATACTCCTTGCAGATACTGATATTTTCTGATATTCTCACACTTTCTTTCCACAAAAAGAAAATAAGATCTTTGAGATTTTGCATTCTGTTCCATGAAATTAAATCAACCATTCCAAAATATCTCTTGGGTACATATTTTCTCAGACAAATAAGCTTTGTTCGCGGTAAGGATTCTGAACCGATTCAGAACTAATTCATAACTGATTCGGGGTTGATTTAATACGATGCTCGGTTATGAACTGGTTCGGAATTATTTCGATCCGCGAACGATTTTAGAACTAGTTTAGGAAATTTTCAAATCACGGTTGTTCTCATCGAATAATATGCCGTATACCAAAACTATCGTGAATGAGCAAGTCAAAAAAAGTCAAAAGTTGCCAAACTATCGTGAATGCGCAAGTTCCGAACTTACAGTTCTAGATTGATCCTTCGAACCGGTAGAACCAATTCCGAATCGATTCCGAACCAGTCCCAGTTTATCCGCGAACACAGAACTGTAACTAAAAGTTCGGACCTGGGTGATCCGCGAACGCCAAAATTCAAACTGCGCATGCGAATAGTTCTGAATCGGTTCAGAATCCTTACCTCGAACAAAGCTATAGTTACCTATTCTATCGATAAATTAGAACATTTGAGAAGTTCTATATTCACTATAGTTCAAATTTGTGTACATTATGTTTTCACAGGTAGTAACATGACATTCAACTTATATGAAGATTATAAAAATTGTATAACTAATTACATATTTATCAAAAATTTCAAGTATCTATTCTGGGTTAATTTTTAATATTTTCGTTCTTCCAAATTGATCTTCTAAATGGTCGAATTTCAAGAAAGCTTTCTGAAAATGGACCTTTCAGTAAGAGCCTGATTGTTTTTCATTGTTCTATGCGAAAATAATGCCATTGGATTTTCCTCAAAAATGTAATATGTACAACCAGTTGATATCATCCTAATGAGGAACCGAATATACGACCGAAATATAGATGTTAATCGACAAGTATTGTTTAATCATTCTTGTTCTCGTTAAAGTTCTCTTTTATTTAGTTATAGAAAGATTTCTGAAAGATTTTTGTATTGTGTTTTCGTTGACCTCATTTTTGTAAACAGCTTCTGAAATTTTCATTTTTATAGAGTATTGACTGACTATGAAGATTCGTGAATCTTGAAATATATATATATATATATATATATATATATATATATATATATATATATATATATACATATATATATATATATATATATATATATATATATAATATATATATTCCGATTATGCACCAGTGTTTTACTTCTGAGTGTACTTCATTTCTGAAGATATTTTGTGATATTCAAGCAATTTTAAGTTAGCATATTTTGAAAAATTTCTGTATTGTGCGGCGATGAACAGTTCTTTTTTGATCAATTCGATGAATTATTGATTATTGACATTTTCTTGATTTCAATTTGGTTTACACCATCATTGTCATAACGTGCAGCGTTTCGTCATTATTACCGACTTCTTTAGACGTTAACAGAATATTATTCAATAACAGATCTGACAGATCTGTTTTTAAATCATATTCTGTTACCGTCTGAATAAGTCGGTTATATCGATGAAACGCATCACTTTATGCCAATAAAAGTGTAAATCAAATTCAAGTGTTTGCATTATCCTATAGTTAATTTGATGAAGGTGATTCGTGTATAACCCAAATCCCTCAATTGAAGTTTGTGAAGCCTCATAACATTATGCGTTTGTATTGGAACGTTAGTTTTCTTGAAAGAAAGATCTTCAAATAAATTATTCCTTCTACTCAGTTCAACATATAGGCACCTGTCGCTTATATCAGAAAAATCGGCTCCCAAATGCATTTTTTGTGTTTTCTCAGAACGAATTGAGGGGTCCCGTTTTTCTTTTCTTAGAAATTTGGTGTCCTGCTTCTGGTCATTCCCTCACATCATCAATCAGCGCTCTTTGAACTGCGGTTGATTTACTGAAGCGATTTCCACCCCTATTTCCCGATTTAAAAGCGTTAAAAGATAACGTTACTTCCACCGCATTGTGCAAAATCACTATGGCGGAAGTTAATATTACATAGAAAATGTCTCTTCGTTTTGAGTTAGCTTGAATACATCATAATCTAGAATTTGAGAATCATATTATCAATTGTTAATTATTTTCATTTAAATTTTCGTATGGTTTCGATATTCATTGAAACGGAATACACACATTATCTACAAATATAGCTCCATTGATTTTTTCCATATTTTCTGCTTTTTTTGTTGGGAGATTTACTATATGATGATGAATCAGATTGAAAAAAATTTCGAATGATTTTTTCCATCTGATATCCTTTTGAGTTTCTTCTTCGTGTTTTCTAATCTATACCTAAACTGCTCTATGGTCAAAAATCAGTTTGACAGTTTGCTCTACTTATCTGTGTCTACTTCAGTTTATAGGTCGATCGTGCTGAATGTGAATCGGAAAACTGTCTTGTTAATGCTTAATGATAAAACTATAATTATATAAATTCGAATAAATGAAATTTTAATTAATATTCGTTCTTGAATTTTCTTTCTTTTATTTGAGTAACGGTGTTTAATTTTTGAAAAATTTGCTATATGACAGTTCATCATCATGGGCAATAATTGAAACAATTCATCTGAATAAAGAATAACATTTATATCCGTTTCTTCTTCTTTATATTCGATTTGTTTCATATGCATTAAGTTTCAGAACCATTACATTTGTTAAATAATTTAAATTAAATACTGTAGATTGAAAAGATGTAGGAAAATATGATTTACCAAGTTGAAATCAATTTGAACTCATTTTTAATTTAAGTTCGATTGACCAACTCCAATTGTTGCTATAACACGGTCACTTTCTGCATTTTCTTGGAGAAAAGAATGAGAAAATGAACGACTGTAGTAAGCATTATTAATAATATGAATAAGGCTGTATTTTCTCGAGCAATTTCTAAAGAAAACTCTTCTAAGAAACATCTCCTCCTACCGAACTGTTCTTGATAATCATTATGCATATTTTAGAATTTCAAACTGAGTTACTCAAGCCTTCGATCAGAATTTCGAACTGAATACGTATGGAAATATCGTATTAACTATAACTTCATTAATAAAATGAAATGATAGGTAATAAAAAATCATAGGTCATGATATAATTCAAAGCTAGTTATTCTTTGGGGTGTATAATGGAGAAATCTGTGAAGATAATATGATAATATGTAGCTTCTTAAGAAGCCAATTATATATAAATTCTAGTTAAAAGCATTCGATCGAATTTGTTTTGAGCTCTTAAACTGAGAAAATTTCAATTATAAGTGTCGTCTCTAAACGAGTTAAACTTCGTTTATAGCAAAAGTCCCCTAAATTTCCTTAGAAAAAATCATACAATACTAAAAACATTCATGGAATTTAGCATTAAGTTAACTCTATAAGAATATCCCTTTCTTATTGCTTTACAAAATTTATAAAATAAATATGCAACGTACACGTCATCAGTTTCTATTCAGTTGAAATTATTGAGGAAATAGATAGTTTGGTATGGCAAAAATGAGTGATTATATAATTTAAGTGCACAATTTAACTTTTTAGGAAGTTAAGAAATTTAAACTTTTTCTGAAATCAATGACTTCTTCCAGTGTAATCAGAAACAGAAAGATATATTGATAGATTTCTCAACAAACATAAGTGAATGAATGAATTCACTGAGATCAAATAGTTCCTACGAATGTATTTAACGCATTCGCGAAATAGAGGGTGATTTCTTAAGCGAAGTTTTTTTTTGAATCGAAAAAACACTCAATTTGCTTTATATATTCCAAATTTTATTGAAATTGATAACTTGGCCTTTGCCATTTACTTTTTAAAGATAACTTCATGTAAATGTTGTCCGCGGAACGGTATCAAATGGTCCATTCGGAAGGTCCAGTTTGACACATGCCCAATTGCTGAGAACGGCGACGAATTGACATTTCACGATCCTCATTAACAGTGTTCGCTACGGCTGCAATATTCTCTTCAGTACGCACTGTACGCATACGAGACAATGGTTTAATATCCAACAAAGTAAACTTAGTGCTAAATTTGGTGATAACAGCAAGAATTGTTGATTCATCAGGTCTAATATGGTCGTTAAAAACGATACACATTTTTCACAGAGCACGAATTTTGATAGCAAATTTCGACAATTTGCAATCGTTACTCTTTTGTGAGTCTTTCCATGATGAAATGGCAGAGTATACTGAAAACTCTTCACTTTAACAGATGACATTTGGATGCCATTACCAACCAGTGCCGCCAACCTGAAAAACTTAGCTCAAAAATCACCCGTTATAAATATTTAAGTGTAAGAACGTTATTTCGAATCACACGGTTTTCTACGCAACTTTTACTTCTAGAAGATTAGATCTCCGAAGCCAAATAATGAAAAAATCCGATAAAAATAAATCACCGTCGGCTTAACTTTTAATTATTCTTCACGAGAGGTCTTCCCACCCCCCACAGACGATTGCTATTCGCAGATAAATGAAACGAAATGAGACTGCAAAGCGGTGAACTGTGATCATCTAGGGCGCCTTATCTACACCCCCAGGTCTCTCGGCACAATTACCGTGACGAGTTGATTCACAGCTATTGCTGATGAACTTTCTAGTCATCTGTAGAACGATATCTGCTCTAAAGAAACGGCTACTCTTTCGCAACTGATCGTTTCCACATTTTGATTTGAAAATGTGTACCAGTTTTTTTTAATTCGAATTTTTGGGTTTGTATACTATATACGAACTATTTTTTCCTTCGAAGAAATCATATTTTGACAACAACTCAAGAAGCACTCAAGAACAAACACTTACGTCCATGTCACAGATGGGATTCGAACCTAGATTTCTGCATTGACGAACCTTCACTCACACCTCTAAGCTATGTAAATGGTGAATTTTTTCAGTTTATCAAGCATGAGTTCACTGCTGTCAAACATTTACAGAGGTTCTGAACGCTTGTTGAGCTTGTAATCTCGTGACTTCGCTAGTATTCTTCATTATTAGAACCACTTAAACTCGGGGACATGCATAAACGACCATGTTTCACTCAGGAGTTTTACTTAGATAATCAATTTGGCAAGCTGCCATTGCAGTTTCTACCCATCGGGAACGATTACCTTTCAGTAGTTACTCACAACGAAGGTTTGTAATGCAGGACTTCCAACAGAGCGGTATCACAACAAGCTTATCATTGATTAACCTATAAACAACTTGAGCTATATGAAACAAAGCATTGCAGACAAGTTGAAGTAGGAATATTCAAAATTCATCACGATACTTCATATCGAACTTTTGGAAGTAGTTCAAGTCACACTTGAAACTCAGCCACGACGTACTGATGAGAAACAACAAGGTCGAAATAGGGATCAACGGCTGCTTCAATATGGGGGACATACCATTTTTCCCGCGATTTACAATCTTCTATTAGCTCACTATTCAGACATTAATTAACAAGTACACTTTATATTGCTACATTCTTGAAATTATTTATTGCTTAGGGTTGTTAGGGTTGAAAGTTATAATAAATATATTTTATTATTATTATTATAATATATTTATTATCAATGTCGCATATTCCGATTCATTTGTATAATGATTCATTAGAAACATCGCATTTCTAAGTAATTTGGAAGTCAAGAATGAACCAAAAAAAATAAACAATTTCAGTTTCATTCTTTCGTTCGAATTTTACTCTACTACTGCCATAGAATCTCTAAAATCTTCTCTCATTGTTGAATATCTTGAAACGGATGTATTCAAATCTTCCAAATCCCTCATAGAGAAAAAGGAAATAGGCATCGTCTGATTGTTGCGATAAAGTATAAAGTAAGCATTCGGAAGATCGAGAGGAGAGATAGGAAAAAATCTGAAAGGTTGATTCTTTTTTCAAAGCGAGTGTAATGATAGATTGCGAGTCAGAATGATACTGAATACCAATTTCGGGATGGAAAAAGTGCTCACAAAAGTTAAAATTATTGTCATTAAAAAAATTTGAATCCATAAGAGTTCAATTACAAAAGATTATATCATTTAAATATTTTTTTTTGATATCTTCTGCAAATGTCTCATTATAAACTGTGAATACGTAGGAGTATACTCTTCATTCGAGAGGGGCAACTGCAATAAACAATTTCACTAATTTTTCATGTACATAATTCGTGAATATTCGAGAATTCAAGATACGAACAGAAAGCTCACCCTATACTTTATTTGTGATATATGGGATTCATATCTGTTATTGCTACTGCAATCGAAAATATCATTGAAAAAAAAAATTGAAGAAACTTTAAAAATTTACCATTTCAACTTCATGAAATGATATGTGAAAAGTTTTAATTTTCACATACGGAAATGGAAACTAGAGCATAATATATATTTTTATTTTAAGAAGGTTGATAGCAGCATGTGTGAACCAAAAATATGAAGAGCATGTAGTGTGTATCTGTGGAGATGTAATACACAGGAAAATCTTCACATTTTGACGAATAGGAAACTTCATTTTGTAATAATAACATGCACATATTTGTTTCGACGGATCGCCTTTCAGAGTTGTATATTATAAAAAAACTTGAACGATTAGCTGCTAGATTCAATCAATTGGTTTGAATCTTATTGATATTTGAAACTAATTCATTTTGTATAAATAATGGGGTCTTGTTGAGAATGGCGTAGTTAGAAAAAACTTCGAGAGTAATAATCATAATAATGCCTTTATTTCCACATCATTTTCAGTTTAAATAATATTTCTTACGATGATAAATTACTTATCGTATTTATTGGAAATGAGAAAATAGTAGAAGCACATTTATGAGAATATCTAGGTAAAAACCTATACTTATTTATGCAATTTTTCTGATAGGATATGGCAATATATACTGAATTATATAGAATTTGAAAAATGACTAACAATTGGAAAGGAAGAATGAAAGGAAAGAGAAACTTTTAGTTGGGGATGTTGAGCGACCATGCATTCTTTTTGTTTCTTTCAGTTGCTCTGGTTTTTTTTATTCTACAATTGTTTCATCATTTATATCTTTATTTTTCTAAAAATGTTTTTTTTACCTTTGGTTTTTTTTGACATATTTTGTCCATCTTTTCAAATATTCCGCCTGTATGTTTGAAATAAGCAATTCAATATGATATGCCTTCAGGATATATCTTTATGTATTTTATAGTTTGTTAATGTTTCTACAGATAATAACTGTAGATCGCTAATGAAAAAAAGTGGAATCAAGAGGGAAAGTAAAAGGAAAAAATTTTCCAGTAATTAATATTTGCGAAAAACGTTTATTCTTCAGTTTATCAAAATCACCTGATAAAATAACCATTTTATGCTGTTGCGTCATTCGATATGCTATTAGTTCAAAACAAATCATTTGTTATTGTTTTCAAAATTTTCAGTTTATATTTTGAATATCTAAATCACAAATTGTACCAACCTTCACAGGACCCTGTGAAGGGCTACAATACAATGTATAATCTAAAGAGCAAGGCTATTTCAATGATATATTATTAATTCTCAGATAATATATGAACGAGAAATAATTAATAAAAATAATTCATCAATGGAAGATATGAAAGAATTGAAAGTAATGATATCAACATAGTGATCTAAATTTTTAAAGCTTCTTTAATATCAAAGAAGCCAACTCATTTCGAATTAAATTTTGAAGAGAACCCCCAATCTCCAGTGGTTTATTAGTACACTCGTACAAACATCCTGAAAATTACGAAAATTAATAACGGCCTACTGCTTGCAGTGCTTTATCCAGCTACCAGTAAAGTGTTTTATTGAAGGACTCCTGCCGGCAAGATAATAACTGTAATACACTGGTTTGATAACGATCATGTTGTAGGGATCATATCAGATAGGGGTCCATTTATATTCAGTGGCGGGTATCCACAAGAAAAAATATCTATCAATGTATCGTGTAGTTAAAAACACTTGTCTAAATTCCACGATACTCTTCAATATATTAGCTATAAATTTCAGGCTTTCAACCCAATATCGATAGATAACTGATTCAGTTAAATAAAATTCAGTTGTATAAAACTATCGAAAATGGTTTGGGAGCCCGATACATATGTGGAGGGTATCAAAGAATTCTGTGAAATGAAGCCAAATGTTTTCAATAATCAATTATGATTCAAAATTTGTTCATTTTTATCAAGTGTTAACATCTTAAGAATATTTTTCGTTTTCAATCTAGTTAATTCGTTGTCGGAAGTTATCTCTTCATTCATTTCATAATGTATTTCGTTTTCTAGCAGTGATACTACAGTTTAATGCACAAGTTAAGAGTGTTTCTGCTAAATTTTTCTTGAACGTCGAAAAAAATTGATGGGTGGGAACATTTCCAATATTTCAATTGATTCTCAACTACAAACTACCAGTGCCTTTCTTTCTGCGAAGAGATGCATTTCCACCTATCTGGCTAAATTATAGTATAGTGTTGCTTTGTGATATAATTTCGAGCGTCGGTATTGATACATAGATTTTTAGTTTTCTTACTTGAATTTAATCAAGAATTATCGTGTGATAGTGAAATGTAACAATACTAAATGTATAGAAATATGTATAGAAATTTTGAATTTTATTTCCTTACAAAGAAATTTCCCTCTGACAAGGCCTCAATGTGCCTACTTCTTGTCAGGGGGTTGATTAGCTACTGACTGATGAACAACCATTTTAAGGCCTAATTCTCCGGATTGCTGGAAATCGGAATGAAAGGGTTCTTTGACAAGGCCTTAGCTTGCCTACTCCTTGTCAGGGGGTTTATTAGTTGCTGACTGATGAACAACCATTTCAAGGCCCAATTCTCCGGATTCCTGGAAATCGGTATGAAAGTGTTCGTTGCTGACAAGGCCTCAATCTGCCTACTCCTTGTCAGGTGAATGAGTTGACGACTGATGTACAACTGATTTTATCAAGAAAATATTACTTAATTTATACATAAAATAAAACTGTTTAATCGCTAAAATGAAGTTCATCACACTTATGCGAGTGTGATGTACCCATGATATTCGCAATAATACGTTAACGTACTCATTGTCTACTACATTATTATAGAATATTTCCTTATTTTATGTAAATCTATTCAAAACCTTCAAGATTCTGAACAACAGCACTATTTGAATAATATGGGTAATACAATATCAGTGGAAAAATAAAACGAATGGTTTTCGGTACATTATTTCATTGAATGGTAATTTAATGTTATGAATAGAAAGAAGTAGCTACCAAGTTTTTCTACAATATTAAAGAGAAAAATTAAATTTTTCGACTTGAACAATTTGTTCAACTTTGGAGGAAATGATAATAGTATCATATCGAAAAATTTCATATTAAATTAAATTAAACTCTTGGCTTAATGTTAATGTCACGATTTATTTAACAATAATAATTAATCAACATGTTTCGAGCGTTAGCTCATTTTCAAGACTCTCAAGAATAATTTTCAAGACGCTAACGCTCGGAACATGTTGACTAATGCATATTGTTGAATGAATCGTAAAAAATTAAACCAAGAATTTATTTTAATTTAATATTCGATAATGTTTCACCAAGATTTGAGCGAGAATTCAATCTCAGTCTTTAAAAAATTTTATAGCAAATAGTTGAGAATACATTTATGTAATTCACTATTTTCAGCTTGAAATAAAAAAAAAGATTAATTTTTTTTCCTTATTTATGTTTGGTGTTTTAGCTATATTAGTTGCAGGTATGCTCATCTTCAAGACTCTCGAGAAGTTAGCTCATTCTCAAGACGCTAACGCTCGAAACATGTTGACTTATTCATATTGTTTAATATATCGTGAAACATTAAGCCAAGAGTTTAATTTAATTTGATATACAATTATGTTTCACCAAGAGTTAAGCGAGAATTCAATCTCAGTCATTAAAAAATTTCATAGCAAATAGTAGAATATATTTATGTAATTCACTATTTTCAGATTGAAATAAAAAAAAGATTCATTTTTTTTCCTTATCTATGTTTGGTATTTTAGCTGTATTAGTTGCAGGTATTTTTTAGTAGAAGGCTATTTCTTACGTCCTATAAATTAATGAATAATTTTTTGTTATATCAAAACTATTGAAGCATTGGTATTGATACAGTTGAATATAGTCTGAATTATTAATTTCATAGTAAACACATAGTAAAGACAATAAAACACCATTAAAATTTTAATCAATATATCGCTTTCCTAATTTTTCGAATAAATTATGAATGGATCATGAATGATGGAATGAATTATCAAATAAGAGTTTTCATATCAATTTTCAACATTTGTGTAACTTTTCATTGGAACATTCCACCCCTTCAATAATGTGATGTAGTAGTTTTTTCTGATCATTGCTTTTCATTGTTTTGAAAAGAATTTATAAGTTATTCAACTTTTTTAATGGGTACATGTTTTTAATATTAGGATATCTTCCTAATTGTTGAAGTGAGTTTAATATCCAAAGTACGCCACTGTGTTCCTCTTCGATTCAGATATTAGATACACAGAGGGATGAATATAAATGGGGATGGCTCGGTTTTACGGTTTTAAAACTCGATTGCACGCAGATAGCTGGCTCTCTTTGCAGATCAGCGCTGAGATATTTGAATTATGGACCGACTGATGCGTTTCCTTTTTGACGTCATTTCAATAATTATGTCTGAACTGCGATCTGAAGCCATATTTATGTTTTGAATTTGTATTTATGTACGATGAATCTATGAAGTAGGTATTTTTGCGATGATTCCCAGACATAACAATGAACACTTCATCTGATTATCACAAGCTATTCACATATTTTATTTACAGATTTCTTCGTGATCGGACAAAGAAACGTTTTGCCTATAAATTTTTGGACAGTTTATGCCTGTTGTGGTTCAGATTGCATATAATTGTGTATACGGATGTATCGAAAGAATTATGGATTTCAATTTTATTGGGTCTTAATGAATGATTATGCTTTCTTTGATTACTCAGAAATGTTTTCGAACGACTTATTTTTTATTTATAAATGATATTTCAGCACTAACTACCTCACTAATTAATATAAAGGTATTGAAACAAAAAAATCATTGACTTATATCGTATATAGATAGTTTATTTCTATATATATATATATATATATATATATATATATATATATATATATATATATATATATATATATATATATATATATATATATATTGAAATTGATAAAGTTTTAAAATTTATAAAAACTTTAATAAAACTTTAGTTTTGACAAAGTTGTAATATAACAACGAAACGTCAACAAAAATAAAGTTTTTCATATCAAAAAAGCCTGTTATTGCTAAAAACTTTCAAAATAAAAAATATATATATATATATATTACGATTGTTCATCATAAGGAGAGCTATTGAACTTGATTTCGCAATTCTTAGGAATTTTGCTTCATCTTTTTTGCCTCCCAAAAACGCTTCAACCTCTTTGAATGCTCTTTCCTTCGTTCATCTGTCCATTTCATTCCGGGTTGGCGATTTGATTTTTGCTCCAACTTCACATGTGCGATCTTTTAGCGACACTCAGTGCGATCTTCGAGATTTTTTATATTGATGTGTTTTACATCTTTTTGGACCTCTTTAAGCCACTCTGTTCCGCATTTACTATTCATAATTATATCGAGTAGTTTCTTCGGTATTCTGGACTGCTTCATTCTGTAGACGTGTGCATAGAAATTCGCTCGTCGTTTTCTGATTTCTTCCATTATCGTATTTATCTAGTGATAAAGTTCATTCTGAGGTATTTTCATCCAAACGACGTTTGTATTGAATGGCCCGTAAATCTTTCTAAGAATTTTCCGTTCTTGTTTTTTTATTTATCTAATTCTAGAATGGACGTCAATAACCACTGTTTCAGCTGCATAAATTGCTTCTGGAAGAATGATTGTGTTATTCCTCGAATCTCGAAATGCAGTTTTTGTTATAGTAGGCCCATGTTAGATTGTAGGCCCTTTGCAGCTTGGTAATATGTTTATTAGCGATTCGGTTTAAACCTGAGGACTGTATAACTTCTGTGAGGTTTTCCATCAATATATATTCTCTATCTAATGTATATTTCTTCCCTATAAATGAATGAATGGTGACCAATAGTATTCCGGTTGAAAAAGTAAACGCTGATTCCACAATAATTTCAAAAAACTATTGATAGGTATTATGATGTGTATTTCCTCGAATATTTTCGATCTCTAAGTTGATGAAACATGTTGACTGAAGTGTAATTAGTTGATGTTATTTTGTGAACACACGTTTCGAACGCGCTTGGCTCAATATAAATTCTTAACTTTATAGTGTCCGAGCTGTCCTGAAATTTACCTAGAGTGACAGATATCAATTGCAGCGGTGACTAACTTCATGTTTTCACGAGTTAAAGTCATGTTCATCTTATGAAATTTAATAAAGGTAAACAATTAAAGGACAACAATTTCTGCTTCTGTTCAACCATTCGAAAAAAATATGGCTGAAAGTGTTGTACTATTGAATTTCATAGACAATATTTCACTACAATTTGATAGATCTATGCAATAAAAAAATTCATGTAGGAGTTACTTTCATAAATCTGATTCACCAATCCAGAATCCCTTTCGAATATTGTTATTTTATTTGGATGGAATTGATACTGTTGCAAGGGGAGAAAGGGATTCGATTTACATTTATCCAGGCTTTCCAGACATTTCAAAGGGAGCGGGACGATGTGTATATGTCTGTCTGTGTGTATGCGTGCAGTAAAAGAAACGTTTGGTAAAGTGGATGGCGTTCAAAGCGATTTAGAGAGCTGAAAGCCACGCTCTTTGCTTGTAACACTTCCCTCGTCGGCAATAGCATGCAAATTTTCAGGCATACAGTTGGATTGAAAATTGTTCTAACTTCAATGGTTAAGTTGGATGCAATAGGTTTTTGTGTTATATTTCGAAATTTCGATTTTTCACAAAATACGATATCATGTAACTAAGACTTGAAAATTGCGCTTCTATTGAGACTCTAAATTTTCTAGAGTACTAAATATTTTACCCAATAATAGTATCTGATTCTGCACTCCTATTAATAATACCAGTTTATCATATGAATATCTAAGAATATCCTAATTATAATAATAAAATCAGTTGACAATTATCCATCATATGGCCCAAACAAGATTTTTTTCGTTTTTGTTCTGGTGTTCTTGGCCTGTTCCCAGTCTACTCATATTAGAAATTAAAGGTATTCTGGGTTATGTTGGTACTTTGTATACATCAGTTATCATTCTAGTTTCAAAAAGAGAAGTTCTTTTTTCTATAGTGGACATGTCATATAATTATGTGATTCAGATTTTTTGATTCTTTCGAAATTTTTTTCGATATTAACATTATGAATACATCTTGTTTTGTAATGTCAAATGTCACTCAAATTGGGAGAACATTGTATGAAATAAAGGTCATGTATTTGTAAGGTTTTGTATCTCTACGGTTTATAATTCGACCAAATAGATGTCAATACGGTGAACCTCTTGGATTCATACTCAGTTAATCCCTGAAATTTGATATATATTAGGTATCTCTACTAATTTGAAGAAATAGTGTTGAAAGTACAATTCAAATTAATATTTCAAATACCTATATACAGAATAAGTCAATTCAGAGAATTGGTTTTCCTACATTAGTAGTTGCACTAAAATGGAAACATTTTTGGAAAAACGAATTCATGAAAGAGTGAATTAGGGATTAGGGATTCCGTCTTTATCCAGTTCAACATTCAAACCAGAATGCAGTATTGATAATGCCGTAAATGTCGAAACTAGTCGAATAAACAGTTCTTCAGTTTGTGATTTTTAGACAAGAATTTCTCATTATCTGTCAATCAAATTTTTCACATAACTTTCAATCATCACCCTTAGTATTTTCCCTTAGTTAGTTCAATCTTAGCCACTTTTTGTAGTTTTAGGGTCAACAGCATTACGCTAGCAGAAAAGCTTGAAAAATTTCTGTTCTGTTAAGAAAAAATTTTTGTGTGTTTCGTTCATTACGTAGTTATTTATCTATATTGTAGAAATTGAGGTTTATAATAAAAAGAGTCAACGCCAGAGTTGGAGCGAAGATAGATATCTGTATTTCTCATTTCATTCATTTCTGTTATTTTTTTGAAGAAGTAAAATCTATCTGACTCATTTGAAGTGCCTGGTGTCAATAAAACAACCCAGTTTTCTCTTTCAGTCTTCAAAGTTTTCAACTTGGCGTATTACCGGCGTTTGAATTTAGATAACTGTTCAGAATCTTGAAGATTTTGAACAGATTCACATAATTAGAATAAAGAAATATGTTATAATAATTTATTGAGCAATAAGTAGGTAACTATTGGGAATATCATGGGTTCACCACACTTGAATGAGTGTGATGAACTTCACTTTAGCGATTAAGTAGTTTTATTTTATGTATAAATTCGGTAGTATTTTCTGAATAAAGTCAGTTAAAGTCAGTAGTCAACTCATTCTACTGACAAGGAGTAGGCAGATCGAGCCCTTGTCAGCAAAGAACCCTTTCTTCGGGGTTCTTCTAGAAATCGGGAGAATTGGGCTTTAAATTGGTTGTCCATCAGTCGGCAACTAATCAACCACCTGACAAGAAGCAGGCAGATTGAGGCCTTGTCAGGGGGACATTTCCTTGTGAGGAAATAGCGCTCCACATTTATATACAATAACATTTTGTAACTTCAGCAAATTTTCGCTTTTTTGTGATATTATTCTGCATCATTTACTATTTTGGTGAATTATTATTTAGACAGATTTGAAAGGTACTATTGATTACTTTTTCAACTGGACTTTATATAAGTGCCCGGTACATTTCAATTTTTCATTAAACTATTCCATATACTATGTAAGAATGAATAAAAAATTGAAAATAAATCTGAATATTATATGATGACAAAAGAATAATATGAAGAATAATGAAAGAATGGACGACAACATTGAATTGTTTGCTGTAAATGTTAGAAATTAGTCTCAATTTACCTATAAGCAAAACCGACACCGAAAAGAATTTAATTTCTCGTAAGTGATACTCATATGAACGAGCATAACAAAGGGACGCACATCCATTGTTGTGGTGTTTTGCTCGGTTCGAAAAAGCATAAAAGACCTCACCGTACCAGTTTAATCAACTAAATGGAAAGCCCAAGATTCGATGTCTTTGTACTGATGCGGAGGGTATCAGGCAAAGATACATTCAAGTGATGGTTTTTGATTCCTTTAAATTTCCAGGTCAGGGGCACCTTAAAATTCAAAGAAATACAATTTGAAAACAAGAAAGACAGTGTGTTTTACTCAATTGGTAAACAGGTTAGAACCATGTTGATATTGAGAGCAGATTTGTTGTCTATGAGAAATGATATTCTAATATTGCGAATATTGAAAACGGAACTATATTTATAGAGTTAATATTTCGAATTCAATTGTTTCGAGAAATTTTCAAGTCTCAACGAACGTCAATTGAAATGAATATTTTTCAATCGAAAAGGCTGTATAAAGATTTGAAAGATTTAGTGTGGTTTAGATCGAACTTCGAAGCAGCTATTGAAACCTGTTTCTAGCCTGTTGGCACTCATCAGAAATGTCGAGTTTTATGTGTTTGAACTTGGGGACGAACAAACAAACAAAGATTCACGAATAGGTGTTTTCTTAATGGATTTATTTCTCTATGTGAATGAAATCTCAAAGTTTTATCCAATAGGTTCTTCGAATTTTTTTCTTATTCGTCCTTTCTTTGCCTACAATTATTATCAATATTGGGTATTTTATGTGTACTTCTCTCAGTTTTTTACGACCATAATGATATATTTCTGATTGCTAGATATCCACTTCCAAGTCTCTGTCACAAAGATAAACAGAAACATTTTTGACATTTACATTCATAAGGTCATATCATAAGTATTCAGTTATGATAAGATATCATAACTGAAGAATGTATATACATAGTGTTATTCACAGATACATAGTGCTATATATAGACATACATAATTAGAGGAGGTCTACATAAATAACAATATCATTTACATAATATATCGATATACAAGTATCGGCCGAATAAATTATTGATAGTATCATTTACCTATAAATCAGAAAAAACTGGGGCAATGATAGGCCCTTGAGGCAGTCCGCATGGAATTATGTTCTCGCCTGCTTTTATAATAACATTAAAATATTCGTTCCTTCCAAATTTCAAATGTTATCGAATGAATCGGAATATTTTTCGAACTTATCCAAGCCTTCGATATGTATCTTGAAATACATTAGGTTTATATCAGGATGTGAGTTAGCTAAATATTACTTTGAAAATTAAATAATGAGAATAGAGCGCAAAGTTGATTTTGTGCCGAGTTTCCAATTCAGTATGAATCAGAATCAGACCGAATTGTTGAAACATAAATTGTTAGTGAATATCTTGCAGTTCACTAATACCCAGTGAGATACTGTAACGAGATGATATTCATCATTTTACTTTAACTCATATAAATATATATATATATATATATATATATATATATATATATATATATATATATATATATATATATATATATATATATATATATATATATATATATATATATATATATATATATATATATATATATATATAAATATATATACACAGAAATCATATATTTCAGGACACTATAAAACTGTAGCTCAAACGAAGATATTTCTTAGAAAACTACCAAGGAATTACATCAGCCGTTTAGTAGAATGAATGTTTTGGGGCATTTTTCTTATTTCAGTTTTTTTGGTTTCATTGTGGTATATTATTTCAGTTAGAAAATTTAATCCCAGAACCTGGCCAAGCCTTAGTAGGAGTGGAATATTGTTTCGATTATTTACATTTTCATTATTAAATTATAAGGTGTTTATAGAAATGAAAGCAGTGTGTGACAATGTACCTATATAACATAACATTGGGAAAAATTATATTGAATAAAATTGATCAATGATAGCAGAAATTTTTACAATAATTGAATTTTCTCCAACATCCGAAATAAAAAAAAAACATAGTAACCAAATTCACGTTTTACGAACAATGAATTCTTCGTAATCCTTCTTGAGAATGATACTGTATTATTGGATCCTACGTCTGAAATTTATCTACTATTCCTGGAAACTATTATCGAAAATTTTCTCGAATCAAAATATTTGATTCGAGATTAATTACGAAAGTTGTTCGTGAAAATGAAATTATTGAAAAATTTTGTTTTTAATCGTTCATACTTTTCTAAACTAATTAAAATATGAGACTAGGAAAATTATTTGTGTAGAAAAATCTATTTTTATCTGAATATTATCGTTCTTTGATACTTCAAACGTTTGATGGACTCCTTGCACTGTATCAATATCCTCACTCATACCGGAAAATTCTATATCTATGATATACAAATACTACAAAGTATTCATTTTGCTATTTGTTTCATTACGTTTCTCAACTAGGAGAAATATTTCACCTAGAACACTTTTTCTGCAGAACGTTTTCGTGGATACGTTGAGTCACCCTGTAAAATTTTCTTTTGTTAATCGACTCTTTTATTCAAGTTATCATAATTAGGGGTCGATCTTTTGTTCTACCTAAAAGTTTTACGATTCCATTTTCGAAACAATGATTGTTTAGTAAGATGAAAAGCCGGAGGAAACCGTAAAATTCTCATCGGGAATCGGAAAAGTCGAAGTTTTCTCGACGATGCTCCACGTGAATTTCCCAGTCTTCTTTGGCCGTCCATGGATGACAAACGTGCCTCAAACCTCGTTCCAAGAAATTCCCGTTGAATTCCCCTTTTATTGAGATGAAGTGAAGACGTGTTATATTGACGCTTATCTTAGAGTTGATAGACGATGTTGTTTTGTGACGATTTCGTTATTTATAGGTGAGTGTTTCGAATGTAATATAGTTTGAAATTTTAACAAATACTATCCTTAACTCTATTTCAAATTCCGATTAAGATTATTATTCTGACATTTCAATCTTTCTTGAAAGGAGCCTTAGGAATATTTAAAGAGATATTTTCATTTATATGACCTAGAGAAATACCTTTTTCATGATAATCCTTTCGAAAAGTTAAAAAGACAGTATTCTTGAAATGAATCGAAAGGAAATATGAAAATCGAATATGTAAATGATTAATGATGAGAAACGTGTATAGAAAAGTTACCTTGAGAATAATTTTCAACCGAAAAAGTTTCTTACTATACATATGATTTTATACTGATAATATATTTATTGTGGAAATTATATATTATTTCAATATGAATTATTTATTTTCTTTCTTCTTCAATATTCTAACCCAATTTTCCTATTTTTTTCAAAATATTCGATTCAAGTAAATAGCCTTATCGTCAATCTGAAATTTAATATATGAGTGGGTTTGTTGAAGAGTTATCATAAAAAGGAAAAACGTGTTACTGCCTATTCTAGGTATTTTCTGTTCGTTTTTAATTGTATTCTGAATTTCAAATAATCATAAAAATGATCTATTTATATAACTGTTGAAATGATGAATGGATTTCAGCATGGTTATAAACTTCATTAATTGGGAAAATTTAGATTACTCCAATCATAATAATCATAATTTATATACTTTGGTGCAGAAGTCACTGAGAGGAGAATGTTTAAAGATATTTATCAAACTGTTTTCTGGATTCATCAGAAGCCTCTATTGATTTACTTGAATTTCGTGATGAAATCAATATTTGATTTGGGGCTATATATCAGAATTTTTATTTTCATTTATGTGGCTTATGTGTGGCTGATGTTTAAGTATTTGAACCTTTTCTGATCATTCACAAATAGATTCTGGTTGAAATTAGTCAAGTTTCAAAAACCAAAATTGAATGGAAACCAATAAGTACCTATATTCGAATATCAAGAGGCATTCTCATGAAATGAATCAATCATTGATAATTTTCATCGTTATATTCTCAATTTGATTATGCATATCAATATATATATATATATATATATATATATATATATATATATATATATATATATATATATATATATATATATATAAGATATATTCTATTTTATCTCTATAGGAAAGGCCAAGTGAAAAACAAGCTATTCCGCTGCTCTAGGAATTAAGTTTTCATTTCATTAGAATTGATTTCGATACTAATTACAACAATCTCCTACCTTAAAATGAAGAAACGACAACTAGTGCTTATTTTTCAACTTTTCGATTTTTTCCTCACAATCTTCTTTTATTTTATAATTGAATGCATATAAATCTCTCATCTCAAATCCTATTCTTTCTTGTATGCCATGACTTACATCTTCTTTTCCTAACTTTTATTTTTATGAGTAACCCGTTTTTATCGACGATAACGATACCTGTTTCACCGACGCGACGCCTAAGCAATGCAAAATTCATATTGAAGAGAATACTTTTTCTTTACGCAGATATATATATATATATATATATATATATATATATATATATATATATATATATTATATATATATATATATATATATATATATATATATATATATATATATATATATATATATATATATATATATATATATATATATATATATATATATATATATATATATATATATATATATATATATAAGAAAATTAACACTAGAACATTCATTCGAAAAATTCAAATTAATCAAGAGAATGTTATAGTAGAGCTAGATATGTGAACGTGTACGATGTGATGTCTCCATTATCCTTCAAGGGATAAATTCTAGAGAAATATTGAAATCGATGCCACACCTGATGGAAGTGCGAGACATATATGTTTCGTTCTGCAAGGAACTCGTCAGTCGCACCACGTCCATCGAAGTGAGGCAACGATTTCATCCCCCAAGCATCTTCTTTTGACTCCAAGTGGAAGACCGAAGAGTTATGAACACTCTACAATTCCATCTATGGGGATCAGTAGAAAACACCTCTCAGATTATAGACACACCAAGCATCGAAATTTCACATACCTTCTATACCCGTAGGTATCTACTAAATTGAAATGTCTATTTGACAAATATCATCGAACGATGTTTTTAAATGTCAATAGGTTGCGTTAGTAGTACGCTCGCGTTTATTCCCGTATTTCAGGGGCCTATTCGGCGATATTTTCAAGGAAATGAAATTTTTTGTGCTAATGGCACTGAATGAAATATTTATGAAAATGAACACTAGAACATTCATTCGAAAAATTCGATTTAATCAAGAGAATGTTATAGTAGAGCTAGATGTGTGAACGTGTACGATGTGATGTCTTCATTATCCTCCAAGTTATATAAATGTTAGAGAAATATTGAAATCGATGCCACACACAAATATTTTCAATATTTCTCTCTCTCTATATATATATATATATATATATATATATATATATATATATATATATATATATATATATATATATATATATATATATATATATATATATATATATATATATATATATATATATATATATATATATATATATATATATATATATATATATATATATATATATATATATATATATATATATATAATCATTATTTGAGGTTCTCGTGATACAATTATATAGGTGAAACAATAGTATTCCAATTTTACAATTCATTTTGTCAATTTTGTTGCCTAAATGAATATAATACATTTCATTTAATGAGATTGAATTCTCGCTTAACTCTTGGTGAAACATAATTGAATATTAAAATAAATTAAACTCTTGGCATTTTCAAGTCTTGAAAATGAGCTAACGCTCGAAACATGTTGCCTATACATATTGTTAAATAAATCGTGAAACATTAAGCCAAGAGTTTAATTTATTTTAATATAATACATTTTCCCACAAAGTCGGTAGTCTGTGGTAATTATGAAGAATGTCTATTTATATTCTGCGAAATTCAAATGTATATATATATATATTTCAAGGTATATATTTCAATAATTAGAAAAAAAACTTATCAATATGAAAAGTTGATAACAAAATCGTGGAGAAGCAAATAACAATATTATAAAAATGTGTAACACTATCATATTTTGTTTTACAACAATTTTAGCTTTCAAATGTTCACTAGTTGATGAATGATATATTTGTCCTTTGTTTTCATCCAGTTTTTTATGACCGGTTTGAATGTTTTAATGTTAACCATAGTTTTTAATTCATATGGCAATTCACTTTAATAATTATGTATTATATGTTTATGAATAATTATATATGTATTTCAAAAAGGTTCAACATAGGTAGACTTGTAAAAGAGAAAAAGAATATCACGGTATATTCCTGCACTTTGAATTATCCGTGTACAAGCGTTTCAAGATTGTTGGCTCTCGTGAGAACGGCGTAGATCAAATTTCACATTTTTTTGTCCCTATCTGTGGTGTTTAATCAATGACCCTCGGACAACCAGTGGTACTTGAGCACCTTCGAAATGGTCTGATTAGTCTTAATGAAATTGAAGAACATTGAATTTTCCATAAATGTCTCATAAAAATGATTAAAGTAATCCTTCGCACACAACAAGTGTATTTTGAAAAAACTGCTTTCCTACGAAAAATTATATAATTTGTTTTATTTATTGAGTAAACCCTGATAATAACTTGTTATACTCTTGAAGAATTACTGGTCTATAGTAAACCAAAGAATTTGTCAAGTCGTCCTTCATCACTGAGATATTAAGAACCAGTGCTTTATTTGAAAATATGTTTTTTGATGATGCAACATCGGGAAGTCTAATTCATAGTGTTCATGTAGTTTGAACAAGAAAACACACTAAACATGTTCTACATCATCTATAAACGTTCATCTTTTGTCATGATGAATATTCTAAAGAAGAAAGGACGTCTCGAAATTTGTGGATATTATTATTCACATGCACTTATAAATTGTAAAGAAAACGAATTTCTTCATGCAGAATACTCGTTTCAATATTAATATCAATACAAAATATATTTGAATTGAAATCGGAAATATCTTCTATTATTTCTATAAAATTCATCAGTTTTTAGTTTTTAGGTTTCACTTCAGGTTTTTCATGTTGATTAATTCGATAATTGGAATAAAACTAAGTAGTTTTGTAATTTTCATTATGATTCAGTCAAACATTACAATGTTGTTTCACCAACACAGTGGCTTCATCAGATATAGATGATAGTTTATGACAGTTTTTCATCCACATCTGATGAAGTCACTGTGTTGGCGAAACAATATCGTCAAGTTATTTTATAGTGAAAATATTGATATTGATTGAAGTAAAGATTACAAAACTACTTAGTTCTATCCAAATTTTGTTGTTAAATTTTCACTATGTATCGGCACAATCGATTAGTGGTAAATTTTATGAAATTATCCTAATACAAATGAGTTTTGGTGAAATAATTTCAAGAAGGCCTCTTTTTCGACTGAAAATAATTAGCATTGCCGAATCAAGGCATTAAATTACTTTCGGATATCCATTTCTTTGGTTATGGTAAGAAAATCCGAATTCACAAAAATAATTGTCAAAACACAACCACTGCAAAAAGCGAAAACATGAATAATAAAAAACGATTAAGCAACGATTACTGTCACAACTAAAATTCCATTATTTGTCTTTCAAAACAATGTAATCCTAAGGAAAATTTAGTCTCATCGCCTAATCCATCGAGGGTACGTGCCGATCCCTTAAAAAGTAGGATTGAATAAGCGAAACCTTGAGCAAACGAAGAACAGTATTAAATCACAAAATTACAAACCGTGTATAAACACAAATTGCGTAATTTACCGACGTGCTTCTCCGTAATCGGAAGTAGTTCGTCTCAATTTGAGGTTTAGCGTCGGCCCAATTAGATTTCCGAGTTCTTTTTCGTCACCTGGATGTTTTCTCGCGATTCAACAGGTTCCCGTGGGTCTTCCGGGATCTCGATTCACTCATCGACACGTTCGCCGGGAGGACATTTGCTCTTTATGTTTCATCGATCTTGAAAACAATCTTGAGAGAGAGACATAACTTGATATATATATATATATATATATATATATATATATATATATATATATATATATATATATATATATATTATTATATATATATATATTATATATATATATAAAATTCTTTACTTTTAGTTTTTAAGTATCACTTCAGGTTTTTCTTGTTGATTAATTTGATAATTGGAATATAACTAAGTATTTTTGTAATTTTCCCTATGATTTAGTCAAACATGACAATATTGTTTCGCCAACACAGTGGCTTCATCAGATGTAGATGATAATTTATGACAGTTTTTCGTCCACATTTGATGAAGTCAGTGTGTTGGCGAAACAATATCGTCATGTTATTTCATAGCGAAAATATTGATATTAATTAAAGTAAAAGTTTCAAAACAACTGAGTTCTATCCAAATTATGTTGTTAAATTTTCATTATGTATCGGCGTAATCCATAAGTGGTAAATTCTATGAAATTATCCTAATACAAATTAGTTTTGGCGAAATAATTTCAAGAAGGCCCCTTTTTCGACTGGAAATAATTAGCATTGCCGAATCAAGACTTTATATTCGGATATTCAATTCTTTTTATGCTTCATCGATCTTGAAAACAATCTTGAGAGACATAACTTGATATATATATATATATATATATATATATATATATATATATATATATATATATATATATATATATATATATATATATATATATATATATATATATATATATATATATATATATATATATATATATATATATTTATATAAACTGACAGGTATTCTTGCATGGCAAGGAACAAAAGAACTGAATTATTTCTGAATTATTGATCAGTAAAATTGGATACAACCAGTACTGAATATATTTCAAACAAAACTCTCAATTACATACAGCAACAAAGCATCAACAATACAAACTTCATATTGAATTTTAAAACTCTAAACATCTGAATTGTCAAACAATTATGTCTATCAAAGGCGGAAGAAGTAAGGCTAGCTCTGAAATTGTTTGCTTTCTGTGAGTGTCCTAGGACCAGAATGTCAATGCTTTTTCTTTCTTAAAATGACTTCTCATACTATTAATGGCTACAATGTATGATTTATTTCATTGCTATTGTGACTTATCAAATAAGAATAGATTTTATTAATATTATCAATGTCGGAACGAGAATTCATTAAAGAGGGATTTTTCTTAATGTGGAATATTTCTATAAAAGATCTTTTTTTATAATTCATCTTACACTCCACAATTGTCGTATTTTCATTTCATAACCTGTAAACCCCACGACAATAATGTATGAAGGAACATGTATGAAAGTACGTACGATACGACGGTTGGTATCATTCAAGAAATAATTTTGATGTGCTGGCCAGATTCAAACCCTAATTCAAGCAATACTTATTTCAAACTCTATGGAAATCTGAGTGTTATTAACCAGTTTGTAACCTCAGTACAGCTTGAGGGTAACATTACCGGTGAGCCGAAAATGAACCAATAAAATAGAACTCTAACGTTTGCTACTGTTTGGTGCTCTAGCTCATTCACAAAGAAACCATATAAAGAGCTTATATTTTCGAAAAATGTGGAAATAATAAACAGGAAAGACTTAATGTAGTGAGATCTGATTTGTTAAATCTCTTATATCAACTTTGTTACAAGCAACTTTATCATTTCATCCTAACAAAAATGATACAGATATTCAGTAATGAGTTCAGAAGTTAATGAGAAAAGGTTTACTGTTCAGACATCGTGTATGATAGAGAAAATTTCAGCATATTCGTTCTAGCTGTTCAAAGGTAAAACGTGAATTATATTCAGGAGCAAACTCTAGAACTCCAAAAACTCTATCTTTTGTTCATATATTATGCAACAAAACTATTGCATAACAATTCCTTTATGCCAGAGCATGTCAACATTATGTAAAGGGTTTCAGGAATTACCGTTGGATAGACTTCAGTCTATCAATATGTAACTGACAACCAGGATTCTAAACTGTAGACCTGTTTTCCACTTTGAACTTTACGAAAGCAGAGTACAATGCACAGATTTCAAAAAACAGATTTCATGCATTCGCAAATTTCCAATGAATAACTGATGTGAAGAAATTTAATTTTTGGTAGTATTTTAGTTCATTTCTAATGGACGTAGAACTTATAGTTCCAAATCTCGAACTGTATACAAGTACTGCTTGATCGTTGGAAAGTTTTAAAAAATGGAAAGCGTTTAGATCACCAATATATCCTGTTCAAGTGGTTGTATTCTCCTCCACCCTCTTTTATTCGAATCGACCATGAAAAACGTGGAGTCAGTGGATATTAGTATTCAAAAGCATCGGCATAATGAATCGTTTCGGCTCAGTTAGCGCGTAGATGGAAAAGCGTGGAGTGGAAAACAGTGAGATCGAGATGGGGGAGATGGAACAAGAGCTCGTCACCTTGGTGAAGCTGAGTGGCCGAGGCCCCAGCAATATCTAAGACCACTCCACGTCACTTGCCGGCGCCTTCACATAGTTGGTATTCATGGGAAAAACCGCCAAGGGCGTAGAAGACGCTTATATGGAGAGTTGAAGTTAGTTAATTTAAGGAAAGATGGACAGCTATGGTAGCAATGCCTATTTAAAAGCTGAATGGTTCACTTTTTGCAGGTTATTGTTGACATATTCGGAAGAGTTTTTTAGAAATACGAAATGGAATCGAAAAACATTCAAACGTCCATGAAATGTACCTTTCAGAATAATTTCCTTTTATATTCAAGACTTGAAGTCCTCAGTCTTGTAGCTGTTCTACCAATCGGGCATATCAAAATATTCCTCAGTTTATAACTGAAAATGTTATTTTGGATTGGATGAATATCATATTTCATTTGTGATGATATACATTCATTTATTAATTTCTTCCACTTATGAGATATTATGTTTCTACACTTAATGTATTTTTAAGTTAAATATTGAGATTATTCAATATTTATCGATAAGTTTCCTCGATTTTTTCATTTGAGTATCATTAACTGAAGGGTAGGCATTATCATTATGATTATCTGATTTATTTCATTGTGAGAGCATTACCAAGCGAATTCCTAGTGAAAAATCAAATATTCTTGAAACTCATGAAACCCATAGCTAAGATATCGAACTGAATTGATTTCAATATGAATGGATGAATGATCAAATTGAAACATGTGTTTGTTAGATTTGAAAATAATTACCGATGTATAGTTCAATCAGAATTTTTGGAATTTCGAACATAAACACAATTCAACTGCACTACTGAATACAATTTTTCCATGGTTAAGTTCAATTCAATACAGAGTATTGATTCAAAGTGTATGCTTCATTTTTGTTCAAAAAATTGTAGAATTAAAACGGTGTCAACTATGTTTTCTACATATTTACCCTAAGTTGCCTTGTATGAATATATCATACACATAAATGTGAGCTGATTGTTTTTTCCAGACTTCTTTCCTGGCGTGGATTGAATCATACTCTATTTTTTCACAAGCTCGTAATATCTGCTGCGAATAAATTAGAAGATCAAAATAAATAATGACTTTTGTGTCAGTAAAACGGAAAAAACCTAGTACGATTAAATCCAGGCCTGGAAAGAAGCTCTGAAGAAAATAATCACATATATTATTAGAAAAACAAATTTGGATGTGAATCGAAAACCTCTTGATTTCAGAATTACCGGTTTATATATTTTACCGGTTATATATTTTTTTAACATGTGTTACCATGATTTAACTTCTCATTTAGTAATGAATTATTCTTGGAACCTCATTACTGTAGTGACAATCTACATTCAAAACTTCATTGAAAATAAACGGGTCAATAAAATTCGCTGATCTCCATAGTGAAGCATTGTAAAATATATTCAGTGAAGAACTTTTGGCTTTTTTCATGAAATTTGTGTTGATTTTTTCGCGTTAATACCCCATAATCAGAAGCTGGACTAGTTTTTATTTGCTATAAGCTTCGGCTTTTGAAAATGAGATAACACACCGAAACAATTGTGAAGCAATTAATATAATTCTTGTGAAATCAAGCCAAGGGTTTTTCTCCAATATCTTAAACAGGTCTTTGTTGATAAAAATCTAAATTGGTAGTAATTTTGATTTTTTGGATTTGGATCAATTTTATGTTGCTAACCCGAAAAAAATAACAAGAAGTCCATTTATTTCTGAAATATAGATGCAGATATCAAATAATTCATGAGAAGAAATGCCAAAAATTCATTCAATATAAAATTAAATCTGTGGTGAAGAGTACTAGTCAACTTATATTCGAAATTCAGAACAGGGACTCAATTTTTGTATCGGATGATTCAACGTACGCCACTGTAATTTTCTGAGACCACTCAACGTCATATCCGGCAGGACAAGGTTCGATATTCATACAGGAAGCTGTGCAATCAGAAATGCGAACAGGATAATATCGTATTGGGGCTGATCGATCTGAGACTCGTCCTGTTCCCGTTCTGCTTTCTCTGATGGCCTCGTTGCTCGAATAAAACGGCCGACAATAGCCGGAAATTAAAAAAATAGAGGCCGTAAATGGATGAACTCCATTCCTGTCTGGAGGATGTTGTTGATTTACAATGGTCCATTACTTTCGTCGTTCGGAATTTGTTTGATTAGGTGCTGGAATTTTCAGAAATGGGATTTAATATTATAGAAAGTACATAGTGAAGAAATATAACAATTTCCACATTAATTGGTAGAATTTAGTCAAACAAAACGAAGAATCCTTCACCTAATATAATTTATTCCTTCTTGTAAAACTTTCTCAATATTTTGAAAATTGAAACCAAATTTAATCGAATGAAACGGAAACGGATTAAATGAAATGAAAAAACTATGATATATTTATAGTTCGCACACAACTGCAATAAATATATTTCAAGTTTCTTTCTGCAAGCTTCATGAGATCATCTGTCAAATTCGTTGCACTAAATTGATATGTTTCTGTTATTTACTGCAGAAAAACTGCAAATGCTACGTGATTTCGGGGCAGTGCTCTTCGTCAAATTATTTTTCAACTTCTTTAGCATACATTGCTAGTAGAAAGACTGAACTGAATGTATTTATTGTTCCTAGTGGGTACTAGATAGTATGTTTCTGGAACTACTAAAGAATACCCCTCATTTTGAATGAGATTTCAATCTCACTAGACCTTATCAATAACATCCGATTGCTAGATAAAAGACAGTAATTCAAGTTACAATATTTGGGACTAAATCGATTAGTTTCATAGTGGAACTAGTTAAAACATAATGGCAACAGTGTTGTATTGTTTTTCACACCCTAAATTAAACCTTTGTTGCAGGTAATCAATTAAACATAGCAACCAACATCAAAATTTAATTGTTTCAATGGAAATGACGAAAAAATTTTTTTTGTTATATACATATTCATATTAAATAAAATCAAATACACGGCGTAATGTTTCACGATTATATTTGATCTTGAAGATGAGCTCACGATCGAAACATGTTGACGAAATGATATTGTTGAATATAATCGTGAAACATTAGGTCTTGTGTTTAATTTTATTTAATATTTAATTATGTTTCACCAAGAGTTGAACGAGAATTCAATCTCACTAATACATATTCATATTCAATTTCTCATTATGTGCCATTACTCACAAAAATTATATGTATGTGTGTAAGCACATATAAGTAGGTACATGTATTCATATACATTTGTGTACCTATATCTTTATACTTAATTTTATTTCCTTATAGAGAAATATAATATATAACATATTTTAATATTTTTAGCAATAACAGGCTATTGTTAGTATTGAAAGCTTTTCAATGTTGAAAACTAATCATTAATTTTGACAAAGTTGTAATATACAACGAAACGTGAACAAAAATGAAGCTTTTAACATTGAAATAGCCTGTTATTGCTGAAAATAATAATAATATATAAAAAAATAAAATAATATATATATATAAATATATATATATATATATATATATATATATATATATATATATATATATATATATATATATATATATATATTCTTGAAATTGATTTATTGCCTGTTTAAGATATTTTATTTTGAAAGTTTTTAGCAATAACAGGCTTTTTTTTCGATATGAAAGAAATTATTTTTGTTGACGTGAACTCATCAGTTTTGACAAAGTTGTAATATAACAAAAAAAAATTTTTTTTTTAGAAAAACTACTAACGCAACCTATTGACATTTGAAAACATCGTTCGATGATATTTGTTGAATAGACATTGCAATTTAGTAGATACCTACGGGTATAGAAGATATGTGAAATTTCGATGCTTGGTATGTCTGTAATCTGAGAGAGATGTTTTCTACTGATTTCTATAGATGTAATTGTAGAGTATTCATTACTCTACGATCTTCCGCTTGAAGTCACAAGAAGATGCTTGGATGTTGAAATCGTTGCCTCACTTCGATGGACGTGATGCGACTGACGAGTTCCTTGCAGAACGAAACATATATGTCTCGCACTTCCATCAGGTGTGGCATCGATTTCAATATTTCTCTAACATTTGTCCCTTGAAGGATAATGGAGACATCACATCGTACACGTTCACATATCTAGCTCTACTATAACATTCTCTTGATTAATTTGAAATTTTCAAATGAATGTTCTAGTGTTCATTTTCTTAAATATTTCATTCAGTGCCATAAGCACAAAAAATTTCATTTACTTATATATATATAAATATATATATATATATATATATATATATATATATATATATATATATATATATATATATATATATATATATATGTTATTTCAAATGTTTTTACCAATAACAAGTTTATTTTAATGTTAAAAACTTTATTTTCGTTGACGTTTCGTTGTATATCACAACTTTGTCAAAACTAATAAAAAATTGAATTTTATGATTTACTCTAGATATCAAAACGTCAAACCTATTTAAAAAAATCGAATTGGCTTCTTTGTATTCTCACATATTCATTTTTACTAGAGGGATATTTCTGGCTTAGCATTCGGTTCGGAAGTTTTAGTCTTCTTAATGAAGTTATAGTTTTGATTTCTATAGTATTTCATAAACGTCAATTATTCTTTAGTTTTGACAAAATTGTGACATACAACGAAACGTCAAAATTAGCCTGTTATTGCTAAAAACATTGAAAATCTGAAACAGGCAATAAATCAAAACATTCAACAAATTTCAATAGATCGAAACTAGCGGAACTCGTGTGGTAACCTTCTCATTACTCTAATATGAAAATAGAAAGTATATCCTGTATCAAAACTCCATCTATAAGATTGAATAAAAGATATTTTCTAGATAACAGAAACGCTAAGCAGGGAATACGCCCACACCTCAAGATATCTTCTTCAAATGAAATGTTCCTCTTGACATGTGCTATTTTTCTGCCTGTAACTGATGAGTCAATACGGCAATATATCTATAGAAATCAAAAATGTATGAATATATACATATATATTATATGAACATATACATTTATATACATCCATAGATTTCCTGAGTTAAAGTGGCAGTGTGTATGAAATATTAAAAAAAATGTGATTGTGATGCCTTCATATCCCTCTGACAAATTTCCATGCGAAATTTGAAATTTTCTTCTTTCGTACTGCATTCGTCACTAAATAAATGACATCTACAAATCACAGAGCTGATGATGAGTTTACCAGAAAATCTTCCTCTGAAGTTCCAGAACGTTTAACAAAACCAATTTATTTAGTTATGTTTTCATTCGGATGAAACAGTTATAATTTTCATGGAAATATTTCATTAAAAATGTGTGTATATTGAAAATGATATTCCTGAATTCAATGAAACAACTTTGAATATTTCGACAAGTCGAAATTTTTTCATATTCCTATCTGCCAGAAACACGATTATCAAGAGCGTTATTAAGAGAGATAGGGATGGCGATACGCTCAATGTTCCGGTGAAATGGCCCCACTCATTAATAACTCTATCCTGACAATTTGACAAATGTCGCCGGAACCACCTTTCTACCGCCCAGTTCCACGACTTTTAGTCCTTACAGGGGACAACTGGGAAGCTCAAATCGAATAATTCGAAACGAATTCTTATTATGACAAAAAGAAATCTTGGATTCTGTACTTACTACATGATAATGTGATATATGTTTTAATTACAAAATACAGACGGTTTGAGTTTTTGTTCATTTTCAAAATATTAAGATAGTGTTTTCAGTGCCCTCGGAATTTTGGCCACACGATGATTTTGTGACAATTGTGACAATGTGGCAATACCTCCCAAAACTTTCATCTTCTGAATCAAATTGATTGCATGTGATTGCAAAGAACGTGTTAACGGTGCAGTGTAGTACTTATGTGGTGATAACTTGAAGTACACAGTACAGTAAATGTGGAGTACAGCAAATCAGACTCCCTGTTCACTTAACATAGCTCTTTGCAATAGTACCTATGAGCAAGAACAGGTCTAAAAGTAAATTCATGATAGTGGACAGTAGACTCAAAAAGTATAATTTCAATGATGGTAGCTCAGCGATATGTAATAAGATCAATAATCTTGAAACGGTATTAACTGTAAAAAGTGAAAAAATTTGTGTGCATTCTTAGATGAACACCTCAACAACCGCAAATATATTAAATATGAGGTTTCTAAAAAATATTTTTCCTGTGAATAATATGTTGATTCCTCAGTATCTATTCAATAAAAATAACGAATAAAAAGATCAATTTTACAGCCACATTCTAAGAACTTTTTTACGCTTTTGTTCAACATACACCAAACTCATTTGAGCAAGTTTTGGGTCTTGCAGAGAGGAATAATGAGGTTGATGTTTAAGTGTACATAGGTGAAGGCATGGTTGTATGTGTTTTTCTATGATTCAAATTATATAATGATAATTGTTGGGTAATGTATATCAATTACAAGCCGATCGGCCGATCGGAACTGGCTTTGAACTGTTGGTTTCCCTGAATAAAAAAAGACATATACCTACACCTGTCAAGACTTCGTTGGAAGTTCGCATATTGAATTTCGAAAATAGAATATGATCTAGAAGAATTTATTCCATCTATTGGATGAAACATTCGAGTTGCGTCAACACCTAAGCAATAGATGACGATTTGACATTCAAAGACGTGATGATCAAAACAGAGGTAGAAATGTTTTTATGTAGACAGTTGAGAAGGTACCAGAGATCTGAATTTTATTCATTCAAGAGGTGTGAAAATTTAAATTGAATTACCGATGAGGATAAGTTGTTATAGTTTTGAAAATTCAGGAACTCATTGTATTATCTTGTAATAATCAGCTATAAATTCTGAGAGTTTTTATTGATTCATTATTTGTATAAGTCAATGATAATTGAATTGAATTTACTATCGAAACAACTATTTCAGTTTAAACATGTTCGATAATAAAATTCAACTCAAGATAATGAATTAACAAAATATATAACAATCAGGTTATTTTGATGTATTTTCCTTCATTTGATATATTCGAAATATTGTGTATTTACACCATTTTCTGGAGAATATTATCAAATTCATTGAAATTTACTTTTTCTCTTTTTGTTGTGTCGAATTCAATATTGTTCATACTGAAATTAATCGTTTTGTCGGAGAGTGATGACTTGTAATTGAAAAAAACATTATACGAGAAATTGTGATCTATGCCAAATATTTATTAAATTAAATTAAACTCTTGGCTTAATGTTCACAGTTATATTTAACAACATGAATTAGTAGACATGTTCCGAGCGTGAACTCATTTTCAAGACCAAAACCTTTTCCGTTTTTAGTCTTGAAAATGAGCTCACGCTCGAATCATGTCGACTTATTCATGTTGTTAAATATAATTGTGAAATATTAAGCCAATAGTTTGATTTAAATTTAATATTTAATTATGTCTCACCAAGAGTTAAGCGAGAATTCAATCTCAGTCATATGCCAAATAAGAAATAGATCAGTTTAAGGTGTTCCTGTAAGTTTATTTTTTATCACTTTTCAAATCAAATAATTAGAATATTTATCAAATTTCGTGGTAATTATATATAACTCCAAAATGAATATACACAATCAAAAGAAAAACTTCAATTTATTATATCAACAACTGAATTTGTTGAACGACATTTCATCCGACTGCAACACCTATTTTTCATTATTGAACATATACATGCAATTCGAAAAATTTGCAATTTTGATGAAATTTTTAAAATATTTTCCTCCTGAGATATAACAACAAATTTTGCTGCTTAAAAGATGAATTATCACATAATCATTGTGAACAGTTAATTAACATTTCTTGGAAATTAAATTTTTCTTCTTTCTTCCGATTTTGTAATAAATCTGCTTTAATTTCATATCGAACAATATGGGGTTGAAATCCACCCCTGCTTATTCCTTCTTTCACGGCCGTCGTTCGCGCAGATGACTAAACTGCATTAACATGCTTCCCTACACAATGCTGAGCTAGTCATTACAAGTTATGAAAGCCAGCATTAAAACGTATTACCCCCCTCGACGGGGCTTCGTTTGGGGTATGAGTGACGTTTATCACAAAAAGTTTTGAACAACGAATAAATCTAATAACAGGTTTGTTCGAATCTGCTGATGTGTTTTAGCCATTAGTGAATTCACGCAACGTAGATGATTTGTTATAGATAATTTTTTCACTTTTGTTCAGTAAATGCGCTTGGGTATCGTTCAAAATATTGAAGATCACGAAAGAGAACAGTAATAAAATACAGACAATCTATTTATTATTGGATTATTTACATAAATTTATTAAAAATTTGAAACAATGTGTTATTTTATGATTTCCGAGAAGAATTACAATCTTTCAGTTTTAGACTTAATGATTTATAAACGGGGATAAATTTTTAGATATTTAGATAAATGGACTATTGCGAATAGAGGTCATTCGCAATGAAACAGAAAATAATAGTTTCTCGATGAATTATTGAATGTTTCGCACGTTTCAGTGTAGTGCAAACAAGTACAATTGAACAAATACAGATGATCATAATTAATATGAAGATCTCGTCGTTATTTCCATTTTGGAATTCATCGAATCATGAAAATGTTTGTTCCATTTTGGCCACAAATGATTTTTTACATGCTTTCAGTCAGAAAAAATATACTTTTTCTCATATCACCATATTTCAATAAAATAACGGAGAGCAAATTAAAATATTTTCATCAATAATGAATATTGGAAAATTTAAACCGACATTTCATGTAAGAATTGTCTTATTGAATAAATTTTATAAGTTAATGCTATTCAACCCTCGTTACCAAAAAAAAAATGACCTGAATTCATAAGTTTTATTCAGTTTTACACATTGTATGGAGGGTTATTTTTATCTCTGATTGTTTATTTTCAATCCTTGGAATAGAAATGAAGTGAAATTCGAATTTTTTTCTGGCAGAACATGTCAAATATTTCGTTACTAACTGGAAAACTTCACTAAGATGTAGGTACTTATACATCGAAAATTATTCATAACAAAAATATTGATACTCTTCATTGAATTATTGCGATTCAAACTAATTCAACTGATTTTATTTTTTTTTTTTAATAAATATATTAAACTTTTAATATTTGAATACTTAATAGCAGTTGAAACAGATTATAATGTGATAAGTAACGATTAAATTCAATAAAAGCTAAGGTATTTCAATTTTTGGGGAAAATATAATTGACGGACAAAAATATATAATATAAATATTTTTTCAAAACCTCTTGAATAATTGAATGTAACAGTGAACCGTAAAATCTTCCAGAAAAATCTTCTGTTGACCTAGAATTATTTGATATACACGGTCAGCAATTCAATTGCTCAATTAGTGCTCATGCGAAAAACTTCTTTTGTATTTTGGAATTATTGAAATGATGCAAATGAAATTATCATCGAAAGGAATGTTCTCTCCCGCACTACAAATTTTCAGCCCTGTAACAGTGTCGAAACAACAGAAGAATTTCAATTAGGTCTTTTGCTTCAAGCGAATCACAGAAACAATTTCACCTGCGTCAAGAACTTTTTCAATATTTAACCATGTTTTCATTCCATATAATTTCATTTGGAATCGTGTGTAGTACTTGAACTTCTGCTATAACATATGGTGGAATACTGTAAGAGAATTTGAGAACTTTTCATACTCTTGGCTTTATTTCTGAAAAATTTCTCAAATAAATCGAAATATATTGATATAATGATATATTTCGGAGGAACAACTCATTATAAAGAGATGATGTAGTCGTATTGGCTGCTTTTTGAATTATGATATATTTCTTGTATTCACGACATTTTTTTTGTTTTATCACTCTTAAGATTATTCATTCTTTTCCATGTCTTATTTCAGGAATGAGCAATACGAGGAACTGGGCGCTCCTGTTAAGAAAGGACCTCCAGTGGACGACCTCAGTAGTCCTGAAAGTGTGAAATCACATGACCGACCCCCTCTAAGGAAAATTGATCAGTACGTGAGAGCAGAATGTTCCTTTCTATCCAAAAGAGCCACTGTGTCAGTCCTCAGTTGTATGGGATTCATCATAATGTTTGGAATGAGAACATCCATGGGCATTGTGAAGCTACAGTTCGAAGTAAGAATCTCTTTACACGAATTTAAAAAATCTTATGCAGATTTTATATCTATCAGTTATAAACCATTGACTAGTTTCGTCTGATAATTATTATTATATAATGATAACATATAGTGATAACTATGTTCTTTGAGGATTTAAAGATGAGCTTGACTTGTTTGTAAGGAGTTTGTGAGATGAAATTTAGTTCGACGACGATGAGTGTCCTCACTGTGGCTATTGGTTTTCAAACATAATGGAAAAAGACTTACTCGTTCAAAATTGATATTCGGTATTGAAGATACATAATAAAATTCATTTGGTATATTTGATATTCAAGATCCAATTTAATATTTGATAGTCAATTTCATCATAGTGACTCCGTTGTAGCACCAGCTATGTATTCGTTTCGCTTAAGTCTACAACGATGACTACGTTTGTCATTTCCCAAATATCTAAAATGAAATTTTGGTATGGATTAGCGAATGTTGATGTAGTCAGACTAGCCCACAGACTAGATACTAGATGTATGTATGGATAGCATTATCCGAATAATCATATAACATGATTTTTTGGAAGACGTATCTCGCATGATAGTGGTCTTTCACCATTGCTATGATGGTGGAGTTTTCAAAGATATTCCCCAGATAAATCGATGTTCAAAGATTTCAACACCTGTGGGAAGAACAACTCATACACAACTTATACTCGATGAACTCGATAAGAATCAGATATGAAATTCAAAAAATTTCCAAAACTTTTTCATAATGAACTATAACGTTATTTTCAAGAATTTGCCTTTTCGAACTTATAGTTCATTATAACTGGTGATTTTTTAAGAGTTAAGTTTAACAGGTTGGCGGTACTGCTTGATAATGACATACAAACGTTATCTGTCAAAGTGAAGCGTTTTCAGTATACTGTGCTATTTTATCATAGAAAGACATACAAACGAGAAACGATAGCAAATTGTTGAAATTCACTATCGAAAGAAAAATGTGTATCGATTGTTACGACGATATAGTCGTCATAATCGACCTGGTGAATCAACAATTCGTGCTCTTATCACCAAATTTCGCAGCAATTGTACTTTGTTGGACATTAAACCATTGTCTCGCATGCGTACAGTCCATACTGAAGAGAATATTGCAGCCGTAGAGTACAGTGTTAATGAGGATCGTGAAATGTCAATTCGTCGCCGTTCTCAGCAATTGGGCATGTGTTACTCAACCATATGGAAAATTTTAGGTGTTGATTTGGGTTCAAAAGCCTATAAAATTCAACTTCTGCAAGAATTGAAGCCGAATGATCTACCACAACGTCTAATTTTTGGTGAATTAGAACAGCTCAATGAAAATCCGCTGTTTTATCGAAAAATTATGTTCAGCGATGAGGTTCATTTCTGGCTTAACGAATATGTGAATAAACAAAACTGTCGCATCTGGAGTGATGAACAGCGACATGCCACACAAAAATTACCAAAAAACCTCCCGAAAAAACGACAGTTTGGTGTGGTTTATGGGCTGGTGGCATCATCGGCCCATTTTTCCTTAAAAATTACCGTGGAAGAAACGTTAATATCAATGGCGAACAATATCGAGCCATGACATGCAACTTTTTTTTGCGCCAGTTGGCCGTGTTAAACTTGGTTGACATGTGGTTTCATCAAGACAGTATCACATGCCACACAGCTCGTGAAACAATGGACATGTTGAAGGATGAGTTTGGTGAGAAGCTTATCTCTCGAAATGGCCCTGTGAATTGCCCGCAAAGATTATGCAATTTGACGCCACTGAATTATTTCTTGTGGGGTTATGTAAAGTCGTTGGTGTATGACGCGTAATTCGTGGGATACAGGCCGAAATGCTCGAAAAAGTGACGCAAAATTGGACCTTCCGAATGGACTATTTGATACAGAGCAGCAGACAACATTTACATGAAGTTAACTTTACAATGTAAATGGCCAGGGCCAGGTTATCAATTTCAATAAAAATTTTGAATATATGATGCCAATTGAGTGTTTTATTCGATTAAAAGAAAAACTACGCTTGAAAAATCGCCCTTTATAACAATTTTCTTCCTTCTTTCAGTATGATAATGAAATCATTGAGATCCTCGTACTTCAACAAAAGAAAAGATCCAAAAAATATTGTTCAAATGATTAATTTTGCGTTTTAAAATCAAATGACGAGTGGCTCACAACAATATTCCAAATTAATTTAGGACAACCTGTATACCCAAAATCAGTTTTTCACTTCGAAATTATGTTCACAAAGTTGTTACATTCGTACAGAATTAAACGACACTGTAGCAGTTTTATGAAAGGGAGCAGCAATTTTCTGTTTTTCCCTTTGAATCTAATGGAAAAATCATTTCTGTTTTCCAAAAATCTAGAAACTATTTTCTCCATATGTCAAGCAATATTCGATAAATTCTTCATTGAAATAAATAGACGAATATTTCCGAATGAATATTTTAGAATTGTAGGAATATTTTTCAATTTATAATAAAAATCATATCATTTCAAATAACCTGTGGTTACACATAGTGGAATATTTATTGTTCAAGAGAATAATCCTGTAATAAAAAAATGTCTCGCTCAGTTCTACTGTCTTTTTTTCAGACTGGTTACCAATTATCAATATAAAACGAAATTTCAAATGAATTAGTAGTGTTACTACCGTTCGTCTTGATGAAACCAATTTTTTTATTTACTGTGTATTCAACTCTCACGAAACAATTGAATATTTGATTAACTTATAACAATTTGAGATGTAGATGTAAGATCAGAAAATATAATATTCCACCCTCAAAGAACTTCTGACCGAAAAAAATTTCAAACACCTCATTCGAAATTTGATCATTATATGAGTATTTTATGATGATTGAACTCCTTTCAGAATGATACCAAAGTATGGGGCGAAGACACTGCTTCAGCTGTGGAATCAGCCATATTTTGGGGGTACGCACTAACACAAATACCAGGTGGACTGATTGCTGCTGCTTACCCAGCCAATAAACTTTTTGGTTTTGCTATTGGGACTTCCTCTTTATTGAATTTTTTTATTCCCTTCACTTATAGACATCCGCCGTTCATTATCTTTCTGAAAGTTCTTCAGGGACTTGTAGAGGTGAGTTTATAATGAAAAACTACTACATAGAACTATATATATATATATATATATATATATATATATATATATATATATATATATATATATATATATATATATATATATATATATATATATATATATATATATATATATATATATATATATATATATATATAATAAATTCATAAATTCAATGGACGATGAATCCGTCATTCCTTACATGGTTAGTGTTACACTAACCATGTAAGGGATGACGGACTTTCCACAGATCGATTTAGTTACGTTACATTACCCTATATCAATAATTTAACATCCAGAATAACCTCAGTATTACCAATGGATCGCATTAGAATTGCTACAAGGAACGTAAAAAAGGTCGGAAAACTTTTTCAAGATTGAAGGACAACACACCTATCCTCAATCAAAGTCAAGTAGTTTATGAGATTCCCTGCTGTGATTGTGAGCTTGTGTATGTGGGCCAAACAACAACAACCCTATCACAGAGGATCACTTTACATAGGAGTAATATTAGGACAAGCAAGCAAAATTGTGCTCTGACTAAGCATTGTCTGGACAACGGACATCACCCTGATTACAATTCAGTGAAAATATTGGATAAAGAGAATAATACCAAGAGAAGACTGTTTCTGGAGATGGTGCGGATATACCAGAATAAGAACAGCATGAACTCTCGTAGAGACATTGACGGTCTGAGTTCGATATTTTCCTACTTAATTGACTACGATGCCAAAAGACATAACAGTTGTCCCAGTCTGAATACTGTCAGTGTCAGTAGTTAAACATGTCACTCGGTTTGATTTGTTGTGTTTGTGGATGTGTGTGTGGGTTGGTAGTTCTGTGAATGATGGAGACATCGCGTAATTCGCGATTTTTCTATGATGGAACGTTAACCTATAAGTGTCATTCTTTGTTTTCGGATTCAACTATAACCTTGTCTAGATCATTTTTGATACTCCATCCCTACATGTTATGCGTTTGTTTTCATTTTGAGTATCTTTTATATGAATTTTCAGTAAATTTCAGCATCTTTTTGATACAACCTCAATTCGTAAGTTACCACATATCTATGTATATTTGACATTTTCTCACTTTCAATATTCTAGTTGCTCCTGATGAAGAGATAAATATAATTCTCGAAAGCTTGAGATACAAAGAAAAGAGTACACTTATTTCAACCTGAAGACTGCTATCCCAAATATATATTTTCTATTATTATATTATCAAACCAGTCAAAATATATTTGTTATTTGTATATATATATATATATATATATATATATATATATATATATATATATTTCTAACAGAAAAACACTCTGGTTCCTTCGAAAAATGAATAGCCTAAGCTACATATTCATGAATGAAGTGAAAATGAAATGTATTTTGTAATGAGTTTTCTAATTTAGTGCGACTTTTTGAATGGCTTACAAATAGAAATATTCGTTTCATTCATTCAACTAACCTTTTTCAGAAGTTCATTTATCCGCTGTTTTTTCGTTATGGCAAGGGAGATAATTGAACAGTTTCGTGACCTTGTATAGTGTATTTTGTTCATTAAAAACTGCTACAATGAGTAGAATAAATAAACGGATGAAAATTCTGGAAATTAGTTAAGTTGATATAATTCTCAACATATTGAGGTTCATCCAGTAGAAATAAAAAAATTGTGAAATGAAGACTATATGTGGTTTGAATTTACACTTTAAAATTTTCCTCGACAACACTCTCTACGACCTATATTCATTATAACTTTAAGCAACGATTTTTGTATAAGAAATGAAATATTAAACTGGAGGGCCACCCCAAAATACTGTACATTATGATAAAAAAGACTGAAAATTATAAAAATGAATTGTAATGTCAAAACTTTAACTGAGACTGAGATCTAACGTCAAATAAGGTAAATAGTACAGCTTCCTTCCTAGCATAGCCATTTGCATGCTCCTCTTTGAATGAGCGGTCACATAAATGCTGGAAAATTTTACATAATCATTCGCTTTAATTAACAATCCTTCAAATTTTAACGCATAAGGAATACTGCGATTTATCTAACTATAAGTGAACACTATGGATGTTACTTCCATTCGAAGCTGAACCATTTGAGTTATACCATTCTTCAAAAGTATTCAATACAAGATGATGGATTGAACACTTTAGATTTTTTGCATTCTTGACATAAATTTCGATTTTCGATGATAATCAATATGAAATTCTTTGTACAGGGTGTTACATATCCAGCATGCCACGGTATCATGCGATATTGGGCACCACCATTAGAACGTTCGAAACTTGCCACGTTGGCGTTTTCTGGCTGCTATGGAGGAGTTATGTTCGCTATGTTGATTTGTGGAATTTTGGTAGACTATTTGGGACCCATGTCACCATTTTACTTCTACAGCGTGCTCGGAATCCTTTGGTACCTTGCCTGGATTTGGTTGGTTTTTGAAAAACCAGCGTATCATCCCTGCATAGAGTCTAAGGAATTGATGTATATAGAGAACTCTTTAGGTAAGGATTTTCTTTGAATAGAAATATGAAAAACGTATTCTATATTTTTGATGAGATCATCTTGTCTATAGGATTTGAACTTGAATATTGCTTATATATGGTTGACGTTATCACAATTCAATGAATTTGAGAAAATATCGTTGTTCTTTGTTAATTCACTGATATTTGTATTTTTTATATATAATAAATGAATCATATAAATGAATCATGTATTTAATATGCAATAAAGTAACTATAATTTTGATAATGCATTTCCTGTTAGTTTTCAAGGATTTCATACATTAAAAAGTATATATTATTAACAGTCTATTTATATAATAAAATAGACTGTTATTGCTTATAACATTATATATATATATATATATATATATATATATATATATATATATATATATAATATATATATATATATATAAACACTAGAACATTCATACGAAAAAATCAAATTAACCAAAAGAATGTTATAGTAGAGCTAGATATGTGAAGGTGTACGATGTGATGTCTCAATTATAAACTGTTGGGTTTATCATCAACATCTGATGAAGCCACTGTGTTGGGTAAACAATATAGTCATGTTTGAAATTAATCATAATGAAAAGCACAAAACCACTCAGATTTATTTAAACTGTATATTCTGATTATATATTATATGCAGTAGAACTGTTATTGAAATTTTTTATAGATGTTGAAAATCATATCAATCACTCTAATCCGAATTTTGTTTCAGGCAAAGTATCAGACACATATACCCCTCCTACTCTTCAAAATACTCCTTGGGGTACTTTCTTCAAATCCATGCCATGCTACGCAATATTTGTGGCAAATTTTTGCCGATCATGGAACTTCTACCTTTTAGTTTTGAATCAGCCCATTTTCTTCTCCGACACTTATCACGAATCGATAGAGAAAGTAAGTATTAATATAAAATAATGAAGAAATGAATGATGATGACTTCACTTGAAAAATATTCTGTTTTATAATATTCATTATGAAACAGAATAATTCGTATTTTCTGGATATATTGAACAGTAACTCATGATGGACGTTTAGAAACACTTTTTCATCGTCAATTCCTAACAAAACAATATTACATCTCAACAAATACGACTACTCATTTATATGTGAAGTGACGAAAGATTATGAACATAGTTTCTATTATTTGATTCGGTGATTCCTTTTCTTTGTTGCCAATTTGTCATTCTTAAATTCTTCTTTTCTCCTATTACTTACATCCAAGGTTCGAAATCAACGTCAATATGATTCTGCTAAATCTCCTAGATATCTCCTTCTGCTAAATATATGTCTCAATCAGGACTAAGACATGTCTTGCCATATGTTTTCGCTCTACTGTGGGAATTTGTGACAACGATTTCACAATAGCTTCTCATCTCCGAGTCAGCATAAACCAATGTTCATCATGACCTTGTAAAGTCTTCCCTGTTAGTAATAGCATTAAGCGAAAGAAAATACTTCCTCTGAGTGGAATCTTGTTCATAATAACTACTAATTAATTGAATCCAGACCTTTGAATTGAAAGTACATTACTTGTTGAAATTTTTTCTCGTTCAAGAAATCGAAGAGAATCATTCAAACCATAGCTACCGTACAAGTTGACTCAACTGAAACGCATTCGAACTTCAAGCTTATTATTAATAATCTTCTTAAATTCCTCTCAGCACTTCAATTTTTCCAAACAATTGCTATATTTTCGTCAAATTGAAAACCTTTTTTTGATCTCTTGGTTTAGGTGTAGATTTTCACTTCTCATGATGTAATTATTTGGTGCGTACTTATATGCATTATTTGATAGAGGAAGATCATACGGGCCTTTATCGCGCTTTTTGAAGAGATAGGGGTTTGGTGCGTTTCAAAATAATAACGGAACTCGATTGGTTGAATTTCATTTCCATGAAATTTCAATCTCATGCCAAGTGAGAATGTTTCATTTGTGCATAGAACTACCTGAAAGTTTTATTCATAAAGTCAGTGATTCTTAGACAAGTATTTATTATTACCTCTCATTTAAATATGAGTTGATTCATCGTCCATTGAATTTAATTATTCATGAAGTTATATGAAGTTATATGAATGAACCACTTCGTAGACTTGTAAAATAGATTGATCTAAATATAAATAATTTGTTGGTGTGAATATAATTTTCAATAAATGTACAATATCTGAAGCTTTAAGGGCAATGAAAACTTTTGAAAACTATTGAAAAAGATCTAAAATTTTTGAGACGGAATTTCGAAAACTTATCCATTTTTCAGAATACCATTCTGGGTGCTCTTCCACATTTCCTCATGACCGTCATTGTGCCAAGCGGGGGCATCCTAGCTGACAGAATCCGAAAAAATGGTATCCTTACTACCACCCAAGTCAGAAAACTCTTCAATTGCGGTGGTTTTGGAATGGAAGCCACCTTCTTTATTGTAATGGTTTATTGCAACGATTTTGAGTCGGCCATAATTGCTCTATCAATCGGAGTAGCATTCAGCGGATTTGCAATATCTGGTTTCAATGTGAATCACCTGGACATTGCGCCAAGGTATGCCAGTATTTTGATGGGGATGTCCAATGGAATTGGTACTATCGCCGGCTGTATTTGTCCATATGTGGTCAATAAGATTTTAGGAGAAGATCATGTAAGTAATAACTGTGGAGATCTACTAATGCCAATTAAATTTTTCACAACTCTTTCTTGAATATTATTGAGAAATATATTAGAATAATTTTCAATTTTCAGCTCAATTTCATGAAAATTGTTCACCTCACTTGTCATTTGAATCTTTACAATCACTTGACAATCTATATTCGAAGTTAATTGAACTATTTTCTAGGAATGAAGACAAGTCCGCTGAACTTACCATTATAAAGATAATATAAAGAAAAATTATAAAACCTATCTGTTTTGTGATTTACAATTATGTGCGATATATCCATTTGTGAACGAATGATATATCGAACTAAAAACGAATTATATTCATTATAGTATTTGTTGAAATTTATTGAAAACTTCAATTTTATCAATCAAAATTCACAATGATTCAAGAAGGTTTCATATACCATTGCAATGAAAATTTTAAGAGAATTCATTGTGCTTATATTGATAACCTTCTGTATTATAATTTTCAAAGCATAGGTAGCTTATAATTTTTGAGAATGTTTTTCATTACGTCAACTTCATTGCTAAAAATCGAAAGATTCTTGGAAAGACCTACTATTTACAAAAGTAATGGTGAATAATTTGTACAACTTATGGGTGCTGGTGTTCGCAATTAAAATTAAACAAATAGTTACCAAAATAAACCTAATATATAGGTCACCTAGTGGATCCCAAAAAGAATTTTTGGATTTCTTTGAAGTGTTTTGCAACCAACATGTAATAGATAGGGAGAATGTAATAGTATTAGGAGATCTTAATATAGATTATTGTAAAGAAGATAATTACTCGAAAAGATTAAAAACTTATCTGAATGACAATAATTTAAAGCAATGTGTAAATAATTTTACACACATAGCACCAAGTGGAAATCAGAGATTAATAGATATGGTGATCTGTGAGAAAGGTAATAGTGATATAATCTGTGAGGTGCTAGATGAACCAGTTTTTAATCATCATTCTCTTATTAAAATGTCATCCAGGGAGAAGTACTGCGATACTAGAATAACGAGAATTTATAGAAGTAAACCTGAAGATGTAAATATATTCAAAGAAAGATTAGAAGAAATTACTTTCAATTTTGGAGAAAAAGACATAAATAATAAATATGATAACTTTTATAACAGTGTAATGTATGTAATAAACGAAACTATGCCATAGAAATATGTATATATAAAATACAAAAGTAAATGCTGGATGAATGAGCAAGTAATGAAATGTATGAGAGAAAGAAACGAGAAATTCAGTAAATTTAAATTAACAAAAGAACAACAAGATTATGAAGTGTACAAAGTGTATAGAAATAAAACCAATGAAATGATAAGAAATCAAAAATGTAAATATTATGAGAATAAAGTTGACAATAATAAATATAATTCAAGATCAATGTGGACAACATTAAAGAACATAATTTCAAAAGAAAAAAATGAAGAATATAGAGAAATAAAAAAGGCAACCAAGTATGGACAAACAGAACACAAATAGTAAATAAATTCAATGAATTTTTTGTTGAAAGCATAAGGGAAATAGAAAATAGTATTGCTCCAACAGATGAAGAGTATGAGGTAAGGAAGCTGAAGCTGTATGGGAAGTTTTTAAGTTAATTGATTATCAAGAATTAGAAAATGTGATTCGCTCATTACCGAACAAAGGAAGTCCCAATGAAATAACTGCAAATATGCTAAAGCAGAATTTAGATAATTTAATACATTTTCTGATAAATATTATTAATAGCTCATTGGAAACTGGAACAGTCCCCGACAAGCTGAAAAAGTCCACAGTAATACCGATTAGGAAAAAAAATGGTGCAACACAAATGGAACACTTCAGGCCTGTAAACACTCTACCTACAGAAGCCAAAATATTAGAAAAAATTGTTATTAAACAATTAGAAGAGTATGTTACATGCAATGGATTATTGATAGAACAACAGTCAGGATTTAGAAAGAACCATGGATGTGAAAGTGCAATACAAAATTTAATTGAAGGATGGAAAACCAATATGGACAAGAATATGTGCACAGTAGTAGTATTTTTGGATCTACAGAGAGCATTTGAAACAATAGCAAGAAGAAGATTACTTCATAAACTAAGAAGGTATGGAATCAATGGAACAGTATTTAAGTGGTTTCAGGACTACATGACTGGAAGAAAACAAACTGTCAAGATTGGAGATGAATGTTCAGAAGAAATAGATGTGGAAAGTGGGGTACCTCAAGGTAGCGTATTGGGCCCCATGCTTTTCTCATTATATATAAATGACATTGGAGGAGTACTAAAACATTGTAAGTATCACTTGTTCGCTGATGATATGATAATATATATAGCGGGAAAAGACTCGGATGAAATTGAAGAAAAACTCAATGCTGATCTAGAAAATATAACGAAGTGGTTGGTGATTAATAAATTGAAAATAAATGTTACAAAAACCAAAGCAATGATAATAGGTAGCACAAATAATATAAATAAATTCACAAACAGATTTAATGTAGTAATTGAGGGGCAAAAGATTGAAACCGTAAATTCTTTTAAATACTTGGGAATAATGTTGGATCCAAAGTTGAAATTTACTATCATATTATCATATTGACTATGTGTGTAAAAAAATTTCAAAGAAGTTGGGGGTATTAAGAAGATCCAGTAAATATTTAAAAACATGGACTAGAAAAATAGTATATAATACCATAATACTACCGCATTTTAACTTTGCAGGTAGTGTATTGTACTTAGCGGGAAAAACTGACAAAGAAAGATTACAGCGTCTCCAAAATAAAGGAATGCGTATAATCCTGAGTTGTGACAGGTATACAAGAATTAAAAATATGTTGGAGGAATTAAAGTGGGTGCAAATAAGTGATTATATAGAAATGCTGGCAATGAAGTTCATATAAAAATGCATAGTAAAGAAAATGCCCAATTATTGTAATGAAAGACTTACAACATTCCAAGAAGTCCATAACTACGGGACGAGAAATAAAATGAATTTCATTGTTGGACACAGAAACAAGACGACAACTCAGAATTCATTATTTCATGGAGCACTATTGAAGTATAATAGTTTACCAAAAAAAATCAAGGACTGTACTAGCTTTAAATCATTTAACAAACAATTATTTGATTATTATTTAAATAGAATGTAATTACTTTATATACAGTTTATAATATAATATAATACAGTTTAATAGGGTAAATATGCAGGTAAAATATTAAAATATAATTATGTACTTATACATGTAAAGAGAAGAAAATTGTACAGCTACTAGCTAATAAAGATGTTATTATTATTATTATTATTATTTATAGTCGTACTCTTGTATCGTGGATCTTGTAGTTGAATTTATAGAATTCTCATTTTCAATTTAAATTTTTATATTCCAGAAAGAGTTAAAATCCGAGTTGTACGTGCCGAATGCAATCCGTAAGAGAGATAATAATGCACAACACAATGATTTTCATATGAAATAATAATTATATATATATATATATATATATATATATATATATATATATATATATATATATATATATATATATATATATATATATATATGTTTTCAGCTCAAAATATCAATCTTTCAATGATAACAAAACAATAAGCATTTCGTCAAAAATGGGTAAATTCAGATTTTGATAGAATCAATATGTCATCCATTCTGATTCAACCCAAATAATCAGTAACAAAATCAGCTTCATGGGATTAGCGGTAATTTTGAAGTTTCAGATACATTATGTTCCACACGCCTCATCAAAATATTCTAATTTCAATTGTTATTTTGTTTTCAAAGTATAAAATTTCTACGTTAATAGAAAAAAAAATTAAAATTCCTGAGAAACAAGCATCTTTCAATTCAGATACACTTATATATTACTGATTTTCAAAATATTTACATTTTAAATCAACTTCGAACAATTGGCATAAAAAACAATTTGAGAGCACAAAATTGTATCTGTCTTTCTTAAATAAAACTTTAAACCTTACAAGCTTTCAAGCTTATTTCAATTATATTACAAAAAATACTTTGAAATTTTCCAATAAATCAAATTTCTTTGGACTAATAATTCTTTCTCGTCAAAATCAGATGTTGCCATCAATTTCAAGCATTTAAATGCTTCACAAGTTGGTCCTATTTCATCAATACACCTTACGTTTTTCTCTCTCTCCCTTTTAACCGTCCCTCTACCTTATTTTCTTTTTATCGTATAGTTTTTTCAGTAGGTGTATCTGAGATATGCACGTGTATGAATTGTTAGTGTATATTTGCATTGCTTCTTTATAATTTATAATTTTTGATTTATTCATGTTTTTTCTCTCTTTATCAGATGTTTTCTTTTAACTCTAATGGTATTTTAGATATTTATATAAATGTTATTTTGTTTTAGTGAATTCTAGGAATTCTCTTTTTTTTTAAAAATATGTATCATACTTCTTTCGTTCATTTCTTATGTTTGTGTTAACATTTTTTTTTCTTCTCTACTTTATTTTCATTTACTTTCCTGAGGTTAGATGGAAGAGTAGCTTATGCTAAATCTCGCCTCTTCTTATGTAGCACAATATGTGTGACAATAAAGACGTTTATTATTATTATTATTATATATCAAGTGTCCAAATGAGGTTTCATTCTAGAAACACACAGCCCTACATTTGTTACCTCCTTTTTTCATGAAAATGTTTATGAAAATTTGCTAGTTCAAATCATTAGAGATGCCAGTTTTAATCCCATAGCATTTTGTGAATATAACTCTCAATGGTTTGGTTACCTAGTTCTGTCGATTACTGCTGAACTAAACTAAAGAGCTGATAAAGTTACCAATATATCTTGTTTTAACATGGAATATAAACTTCTTCAGTATGGAATATTTTTTCTTTCACATATTGCCGAGATTGAAGCCTTTCAAATCTATTGTATAGTAATCAGTTGAGAATGAAGATTCAATCCTGGAGTATATTTTTCAAAAATCCATTTTAATAAACTATTTGAATTTTCTTTATAAGCGCCTATTTATGATTTGTGTCAATCATTGATCTGCAAGAAATGTCTGTTTTAAATTATTGGGGACGAATACACATATCTGTCATTTTAAATCGGATTGCACGTTCCAGAGTTAGAGAGCGGAAATCACTCCGTCACTATATCATACTCAATGCGAATACACCCTAAATTTTCATACTCGACTGGTTCCTCTTCGGTCCGGAGAATACGTTTATATGCATGTCATTTCCCCCATTCATAAATCGAAAATGCTTTTGTATCAAGTTTTCTCCCCCTGTTTTGCCCATGAACGTCTGTGTGAAACCGACGAAGAGAGGCGTTAAAACATTAACTTTCCTAACCAACAATTCTGATGAATATTTGCGCGAAATTATGTCTCAATTAGTCCACTTGGAAGCAGACTGATGAAATTTTTCGAGATTCTATTTAATTCTACATATGTTAATATAATTGTGAATATTCCATAGTTCGGTTGTAGGAGTTGAAAAATAAGATTCGAATTTGCTACAATTCGACCATAAAATTATTGGAAACCCTGAAAATATATCCCAGTAACCTTTTCTGATTCTTGAGCATTTTTGAAATTTATGAAAGCTTAACACAAGTAATAACATAAAAGATATTTGTTATATTGTTATAACTTCCCAGACTGTGGACAGATTAATTGAAAAATACAGACAAATTGAATCGATCGTATACGCTAAATGCATAGGCCGTCAAAATGTAAATGCCGAAGTAGTGCAAAAGAGTGTTGGTGAAAATCTTTATATATCAATACGTTATTGTGCTCAAGAAATACGTATTTCAAGAAACTCTCAATATGATATAATCACAAAAAAACTCTGAATTCATGTTTGCTAATTTCAATTATCATTAACACATTAACACAATTGCAATATAGTGGCCACGAAAGCAAAACGGGTATTAGAAGCAATATTTGAGAAAACTGAAAGCTGCATTGTCATGAAAACTTTCGACAAGACCTTGGGTAAATACGAGCAAAGTCGTCATTACGATTTTTCTTTAATTCAGTGGTCCTACAGTTTAACGCCGCTTCCGAACGAAAATTGGGCTTGTTATCAATGTACATCACCCAGCATATATCATCTTCAAATTATAATAATAATAATAATAATAAGTTCTTTATTTTCAACAGGTATAACACCCAATTACAGAAAATAATAACATTATATATATTGAATACATAACTAAGTTATAACTACAAAATTTAGAAAAAAGATTTAACTAAATAATTAAACAAAAGATTTAACAAAGAGATTAATCTAATCTAAATAAAAAAAATAGTAACTTATAACTACATTATAGCATTCAATGAAATATCAATGGGTATAACATCCAATTACAGAAAATAATAACATTATATATATTGAATACATAACTAAGTAATAACTAAATAATTAGAAAAAAAGATTTAACTATATATTAAACAAAGATTTAACAAAGAGATCAATCTAATCTAAAAAAAAATAGTAACTTAAAACTACATTATAGCATTCAATGAAATATTACAGATAACTCAATCTAAATCAATTAATTCAATCAATTTTCGTTGTTCACATAACTCCTGATAATAGATTCTATGGAGTCAAAGTGAATGTCACAATTACTGGCAATTCTATTCAGTGTAGACTCCATGAACCAAATCGGGGATTGCATAAGGGAGTTGGTCCTCGGAGTCTCTAGGTGAAATAATTCTGTATTACGAGAATTTTGCCTAGGAACACGAAAATTCAAAGCGGACAAGAGAGGAGGACAATCAATACTATTGTGCAGTAATTTGTACAAGAATTTGAGTGATAAAGTTTCTCTCCTGCTCTGCAATGAGATAAAACTAAATCGACTCAATAATTCGTTATGATTGACTCCTCTCTGTGGATAAACTTTATCCTCCCTCCACACTAAGAATTTCAAGAACCTTCTCTGAATAGCCTCAAGATGGCGTTGATGGCAAGTGTAAATGGGATGCCAGATCGTGCTGCCATACTCCAACTTGCTACGGATTAGGGTATTGAATAGTCCTATCAATGTTGAAGAATTATTGAAATATTTGCCATTACGTATAACGAATCCATACATTTTCGCAGCAGATGAAATAAGTTGGGTGATGTGTGGGACAAAGGAAAGCTTCTGGTCGAAGACTACACCAAGATCTCTCGCCTTATCTGAACGAGAGAGAACCTGACCACCGACGCTATAATCACAATCAATGCGATCCCTTTTCCTTGTGAATGAAACAACATTACACTTTGACACATTTAAACTTAAATAATTGTTCTCGCACCAACTAGCAACATGGTCCAGCGCGAGCTGAAGTTGAGCACAGTTGTCCTGTGACCTTATTTCATGATATAGTTTCAAATCATCTGCGAACATCAAATGTGGAGAATGAATATTATCCATCAGATCATTTACGAACAGAATAAATAACAGTGGTCCAAGATTAGACCCTTGAGGTATTCCAGAGGTAGGAATGAACTCAGACGACTGTATACCCTCCAGCTGTACGAATTGACGTCGTTCAACCAGATAAGAATGAAACAGGTTGGTGAGACTATCAGAGAATCCAAATTTGTTGCGTAATTTCTGTACCAACAGCGCATGAGCAACTTTATCAAATGCTTTCTGAAAATCTGTGTAGATCACATCAACTTGACCGGTGTAGTCTAGTACTTCAGAAACGTACTGTGAAAACAGCATTAGATTGCTTGAACAAGATCTCATTGACATGAATCCATGTTGCTCAATCTTGATACTATTTCTGACGGCTGGATATATAACATTATAGACCACAATTTCAAAAAGTTTGGAGAAGTTTGATAAGATGGATATTGGCCTGTAGTTGTTTATATCAGAACGATCACCTTTTTTCAAGACAGGTACTATCTTGGCCGATTTCCATATTTTAGGAAAAGTGGCTTTGCTTATTATAAGATTAAAAATATGTGTTAATGGATCCGAAAGTGCATAAATACAATCTTTCACAATAAAACTTGGTATTTTATCAGGACCAGACGTAAGTTTATTGGAGAGTTTCTTTGCGGCAATAATGATTTGTTTCCGAGTTATTGAAATGATATTCATCGCGTCATTACAATCTGAATAGTCCACCTCACATAAATTGTTGTTCAAAGATGTATCATATACAGAACTGAAATATTCAGCAAAGGCGTTAGCTATGGATGATGGTTTATGATAAGTACGCTCACCATGTCTCATCTCACCAGGAATTCTAGACATACCTTTTTTCTCGTTAATGTAAGACCAGAAAAAAGAGGGATCTTGCACAATATTATTTTCTGCTGTTTGAATAAAATTTTTATACGCCAAGTCAATATCATTCTTAATGGTTTTTCTCAGATTTTTGTACCTTGCCAGATAAAGATTATCACCATACTTCTTGTAATTACTTTAAAACATAGATCACGCATGCCTTCACCGGGGCTCGAACACGAGTTCTACCGCACCATAGTAAAGTGTTCTCCCGTCTAAGCCACGCAGACCTATTTATTGCATTAATCCTTTCCTTTGTAATTTAAGATTCGATGAAAAGATAATCTGAATGATAAATACTGTTTTCATTCGATTCAAATTTCGATTATTGTTATTGGGCCGTTCGCAATCGGCGTTGAATTGTAGGTCCAATGAAGCTACATAGGTCTCCGGCCTCCGCTCTTCGAACAATGATAATAATGGTAAATAATGATTTTTTTGTGGAACATTCCATATCAGTCATAAACGGTTTTTTAATTTTTAGTTAGACAAAATGGACAAATTCAGAACTTTCAAATCTTTTGATTTTCACCTATATCATAAAAAATTCTCAACATATTCTTTTGACTTTGCTTCTTCAAATAATGTATACAATTCGTACAAACGATAGAAGCAACTATATTTTTTAATTCCAACTGATAACCACATAATTTTGCACGAGATCACTACGAGCTTTCTATTTCTTAATATGTGAAAGTGCTATATATGCTGTGGTGCATTAAGCATAGAATTAAAATTATAATTACATTCTCGTATGTAAAATAGGTATAGATTGTTAGTTTCAATTCATTCGTGTTTTGATGATATATCTTAATCCAGTATCAGAACTATATATATTTTAATTGAAACAATGGGTGATTTTTTAAGCGTAGTATTTTGAATCGAATGAAACACTCAATTTGCATCATATATTCAAAATTTATATTGAAATTGATAACTTGTTCTTTGCCATTTACATACATTTTAAAGATAACTTTATATAAATGTTGTCGGTGGCTCCGTATCAAATTGTTCATTCGGAAGATCCAATTTTGCGTCACTTTTTTGAGCATTTCGGCCTGTATCCCACGAATTACGCGTGTTATGTTATCCTGTAAGACTTCAATCGTGTTTAGCTTGTCCATATACACTAACGACTTTACATAACCCCACAAGAAATAATGCGTCAAATGACATGATCTTGGCGACCAATTCACAGTGCCATTTCGAGAGATAAGGTGTTCATCACATTCATCCTTTAACATGTCCATTGTTTCACGAGATGTGTGGCATGTGGCACCGTCTAGATGAAACCACATGTCAACCAAATGCAACTCGGCCAAATGAGGCAAAAAAAAGTTGCGTATCATGGCTCGATATCGTTCGACATTGACGGTAACGTTTCTTCCATGGTCGTCTTTGAAAAAAAATGGACCGATGATGCCACCAGCCCATAAACCACACCAAACTGTCGTTTTTTCGGGATGCATCGGTAATTCTTGTATGGCAAGTGGATGTTCATCACTCTAGATGCCACAGTTTTGTTTATTTACATGTCCGTTAAGCCAAAAATGAACCTCATCGCTGAACACAATTTTTTGATGAAACAAATTATTTTCATTACGCTGTTCTGAAGCCCATTGACCAAAAATTAGACGTTGTGGTAGGTTATTCGGCTTCAGTTCTTGCAGAAGGTGAATTTTATGAGCTTTCAAACCCAAATCAACACGTAAAATTTTCCATGTGGTTGAGTAACAAATGCCCAATTGCTGAGAACGGCGACGAATTGACATTTCACGATTCTCATTAACACTGTATGCTACGACTGCAATATTCTCTTCAGTGCGCACTGTACGCATGCGAGACAATGGTTTAATGTCCAACAAAGTAAACTCGGTGCGAAATTTGGTGATAACAGCACGAATTGTTGATTCACCAGGTCGATTATGACGACCATTATATAGCCGTAACAAACGATACACATTTTTCATTTAGTACGAATTTTGATAGTACATTTCAACAATTTGCAATCGTTGCTCGTTTGTAAGTCTATCCACGATGAAATGGCAGAGGCTGCTGAAAACTTTTTACTTTGACAGATGACATTTGGATGCCCTTAGCAACCATTGCCGCCAACCTGAAAAACTCAACTCTCAAAAAATCAACCGTTATATACGTTATGTAACGAATGTCCAGTTCGACTCTGAAAAATTCATCAAATCTCGAAAACAATCTGTGAATTCGTTTATTTTTGTGGCGTTTTGGAGATGAATTGAGAGCATATTTATTATTTAATTATCCGTTTTTAGATGATATTAGTTGCTGAATTCAAATTTCTATCAAGTAGATTCTGTACACAAAATTCACGTAACATCATGTAACAGTGTTCAATCAACATTTACTTCTCACAATACTCCATTTCATTAAACATCACATACGAGAAAGGAAAAATTCTGCAATATTTCCAATTAGTAGTGAAATATGATTAGTAACATCTATTGTTTGTCTTGAAGTGAGAAATTTTTAAGAGGTCAACATCTTTTCCAAATCTACCAAAGAAGATATTGAAAATGATAAAATTTTTCCAGAACAAAGATAAATGGAAGGAAGTTTTCATATTGTCAGCTTTTATTCATTACGCTGGAGTAGTGTTTTATGCAGTGTTTGCCTCTGGTGAATTGCAGGAATGGGCTGATCCGTCAGTTGAAGAAGAGAAACAGTGGAATCAAATGGCTGAAACAGGAAACATTAAAGCCTTTTCAGTGAGTAACCCATAATAATAATTCTGCTTGAACTTCTTCTATAAAAATTAGTGAAACTTTTCGCCCTATATTCCTGTTCATATTCCTAATCGTACTCAGAAGATTTGGAATATGAACAAGAATCTAATGTTTCGATGTGATACACCACTATTCAATTCGACCTTACGATGGAAGTCAGTAAGAATTTCCCTACTTTTGCCGAAAAGATACAAAAACATTGAGAATCTGCCAAGTATCGGAACTGTTTATTGGAACAGATAAGTATATTCAATATAATTCGAATAAAAAGCACTTAGCTTAAATTCACTGAATAATATTGTTTCTGACAATTGTTTTGAATTGGTAACATATAAGCAAAAGTGAAATTGTTTAACTTTTGAATATAGGTTGATAACCCTAAACAACTTTCAAGAAACATTTGAATTCTGTGAAACTAAAATGAGCGGTCTTTATTCATTATGTTAAAGGCATAACAGAACACTCAATCCACTTTATATGCGACGTACTTACTCAAATATTTCGAAAAATTACATATATTCGAATTGAAAATATTCAGAAACTTATTGTATCTAGCTATTGAAGTTGATATTTTATATTTTTTGTTAATGTTTTGTCGCTAAACATAATATATTTCTCAAAGAAATTGTTGGGCACATTCCTGAGGTTATCAGGTAACTTGACTATTGAGAATTCTGTGGCTATGAAGAGTTATCCGGAGGCAGATCGCACATTTTCGATACAGTCGAGAAATTATCAAAAATCAGTACAACGTTGAGCGACCGAAGTTATCAAAAAGGATAGCAAACGCTGAAAGTACAGGGTTAAGTTTGAATTCTGAAGATCTCAAGATACATGCCTACAAAATTCAATCGGTGCATAATCATAGTAACATAGAAACCTCGAAACATTTTTGTCGCATCGTTATCTCAAATCTAAAGCGTTTAACAATAAAATGATTTGCATATTCAAAATTTGTATCGGAATGGTAAAGACGAATGGTAGCGAAGTCAACTTGTTGAGTAGTCATCGAAAATAGAGTGCGTGAACACAAGGAATGACTTTTCAAAGGTTATTCGTCGAAAAATGAATTCAAATAATAATATTCCAATGACGAAATATTCAAAAACTATTCGAAAACATCTTGCTCTGAATTCTATTGCCGCTAAATATATACTCCTTTGATAGACACCTTGAACAACATGACATAGTAAGTTACATCGATCAAGAAATCCATCCATCCACTCATCTGATTCTTATACGTTATACGTAGCTCCACAAACATTGAGAGCATCGACTTGCCTGCCTGTATTATTTCAAATCGAGATACAATATCAATATTTCTAGCTGTTTAATTTGAAATATTTCTTCTTTAAATTGATTGATATTTCAGAATCGTAACAACTCCGTGAACTATGGATCTGTGGATAAACCATTACCTCCAAGGCCCCCTTTGCCGAAGCAACTGACTGAAGAATCATCCTTGCAAAATACAACAAATGTTCCCCAAAACGTACCTCCAGTTCAGCCTCAAGCAACCGTTACTACTAATCCTTTCCTGAGCAGGATAACGAATCCTTTCAGGCAAGAGCCTGTTCAGCCTCAAGCTCAAGATACTTATCTGTATGGCACTGTTGATGACCGCACATATTAAATGGAACTGTAAGTCAAACACTGAAGGGGCCCTTCATACTTTTATAAGAGGTGAATGAATATTCGGTTATTGAAATTCATTTGACTGGTTAGTCAACAGAATAATTTGTTCAGATATGAACGCTGAATTAAACGAAATCTCCTCTTCATTTTAGTTCAAATTGAATATTCACCGAGATAAAATTTCAAATTTGTCTTTGTAGATGCATATTTTATTCAATCACGAGAAGATATAATTCTGTCTTTCGTGGAAATGTACAGAAATACTCAACAGATACACAATAATTACCCTAAATGAATTTTGTGAAAGTATAACAATCAGTAAAATGATTTTTTCACCTACGGGTTTGGTAGGTCAATAAATACTTTAGTGGTAGTCAACAAAAACAATATGTGAAATATTTTTTCCTAAAAAACGAATTTTATGACATTTAAGAATTACCGTATGAGATAATTAAGATATTACAGTATGCCAGAGAGTATATAGTAACCAATTCAACGTATTCAGTTAAATTTTTTGTTAATGTTGTTTTTTGAAAAATTCAAGAATATTTTATGAGTTATAAGCATTATATTGAGTTGATTAAAATTGTTATTAAAAATTGAATATTCGGGTGAAATTTCTTGCATTTCTTGCAACCTTCTTGCATTAATAACCCAATATTGAAACACAATTCTCCTCGTGCCCCCTCATCCTCTAGTTTCACTGAAATGGGCACTTATTCAGAAGGAAGTCACTTTTTTATTACGTGATAATGTATTCCCCTTTCATTTCAGAATTTTTTTCACAGTTCTTTCTTCCTATTATTTCTCGATAGGCTCAACTTACCGCTCCAAAATTCAGTTTCACAACGCCCCGCTAAGGCGTCGCGCCGCACAGGTTAAGAATCGTTGCAAGCTCTGCCATGCCATCTAGAATTTTATTTCCTGTCTGCGTTCTCATACACATGTTCTCTAGGTTATGTATGGCAATGTTCTAGCATGAAAAGTTTGACGAAAATGTTCAATTCGTCAAGCCTCTATAACCTTCGTAGACTTCAACGCTATTTGGTGTATCGAACAGCCTATGTGATTAGTTTCGAAACTGCCACTTGCTAAATCTAAACGGAAGATGTAAAATCTCAACATCAGTATATGAAGGTGATTGAGGTAGTGTTAAGACCTTTCTTATTAATATCCTGATTCTTTCCTCAATGTGTTCAAAATGCTTTTGATATATTATTATTATTATAACGATTGTTTCCCGCGAGGAGAGCGATTGAACTTGAATTCGCAATTCTTAGGACTTTTGCTCCATCTATTTTGCCTCCCAAAACATTTGATCCTCTCGGAATGCTGTTTCTTACGTTCATCTGCTCATTTTTGGTTTTGAGGGTATGGAGAATTTTTGAAAAGCTCCGATTCTTCCCCGCATGGTGTCCTTGATCCCCCAGAATCCGATGATGAGATGAAGCATGATATACATGAATCAAGCATCACAAGTTTTGCCGATTCAATGAAACAGGAATTTCACCAAAGTTTTGGGTTGTATTTGTTTTTTTCAAGTTTTTCAGAAATACTACTGGAATTAATACAACATTCAATCAATAATCAAAAAAGATCTTAACCAAATATAACAGATCGATTTGATAGATTCTCTCAATTTCAGTGACGAGTCATTTACGAAATTGTAACTAGAAAAAGTGCCTAACTAAGATATATGAGATCTTTTGTTGACCTTGGCACTGTTCGTATTGTACAAAAGATACAAGAGAAGCAAATACATTCGAAAATGCAACACGAAACGATCTGATAAAATTCAGTTTTTCTCAACAAATGATGTTCACTTTATAATGAAATATTTATACAATTACCTATTGCTAAGATAACATTTCTTCGCTAATTTCTCGATCCAGGCAGGAATCGCCTGGATCTTCTATTGCCCATTTCACCAAATCGACAATCCAATTTCGTCAAATGTGCAGAATTTTGCCGAATATGCGAATTCAGAAATTTGAAGAATTCAGTTTAACATATACAGCAACTAGAAGATTTATTCCATCAAATTACCAGTGTACTTAAATTTTATGAATTGAAGATGTGATTGCATGAAATAGTTATTGATTTTCAAATTTTAGAATTCATTAATTTAGTTAGATTCATAATTTGGAATCAATTCGCCGCATTGTTCTATTAAGATTAAAATGGAGGGCCCTTTCAGAGTTTCATTAAGACAGCTTTTGGAAATAAATTTAATTTCACAGAAATAAAATTTCCAAAAGCTATCCTCATTATTTATTAAACGATGGAGCTGATAACTAAATCAAATTGCAATTGTTGGTAAAGCACCGAAAATAATATATTTAGGTAAACTATCTGTCAATTGTGAAATTTGTTAAACTGTTGAAAAATTTTGAATAGATGAGAAAAATCAAAAAATTCATTATTGTGAAAGCATATACTATCTTCCAATAAGAAAATCCATCTATTTCAATAATATGAAAAACATCTAAAATTAAATGATAACAACACATGTGTGTATAGGTCAAATTTTCATTCATGCAGATTTCGTTTTTTGCTACAAGTATTAAGGATAGAATAAATACGCTTAAGGTACCAATTGATTGTGCTAAAGCTTTTCAGTCTGCCTGATCTTATTGGAAGAGAGTAACCATCATGTTTATACAATTAAAATCATAATTCTATTAAAAAAAATTACAGAAAATTGAAGTTCCATAAGCTCATGTTCATAGTCTCATTATCCACACAACACGTGAAGTTTAATCAAAGTTGATGCTAATAAAACTTTTTCCATTATTTCCATCTCCATATATTATAGTTAAATTGTTTTCCTATTGTTATTTGTTGATACTAATACTGTGATTTTTTTGTTGTCTTTGAATACATTGAATTTTCTTTCATATATCTAAATTAAAAGAATATGTATATGAAAATTCATAAAAATTTTCGGACTTTTCATTCTATAAAAGTTTGATTTCATAATGAATTTCTGTATATTCGTATGATCTATTTACTTTTGTACTTAGAGCATCTTGTTCTTACTAACATTACTAACAGCTTTGAATTTGTGCAATAGAGAGATAAATTATATTGAACATATCTATAATGTTTCAAATCCATTTCAGTCATATATGAAATGCGATTTTTTTTTATTTTCTTTTCTTTTAAGTAGGTAAACTTTAGTATTTTGAGGTGAATTCCTCAAGGCTGTGCTGACAATAAAATAGACAGAGTGGGTGAAACTACTATGTCTAATCGTTGATAATAATTGAGATAATAATATTAAGATATTTATTAAGACAAGAATGAATGTGAAATCATATACAAATATTCTCATATTTCATGATATATTTTTCATGTTTCGAACTGATTGAAGTGATAACCTCATATTTATAACATTTGAAACGAAAACGATTATATTCAGAGGTATCTTCAGAATATCAAACAAATTTTCAAATCCTTTCATTTTTCATTTCATCAGTATCAAAATATGTTTTCCATATCAAAAAAGATATCAATTGAAATGATATCAACTGAATTTGACAATTGAATATAACTTAAATTCAAACACTTGAACTTATGATTTACACTTTATTGACTACATTGCATGACGCGTTTCGTCGTTACAAACGACTTCTTCAGATGCTTACAGAATAAGAACAACATTTTGAAAAATACAGGTATATGTATCAGGGAATTTTAAATATTTGAATTTGACAATTCTGGATAGCGTTTTTCAATAATGACGATTCTCTCAAATACTCTTGAATACTCTTGCGACTGAATTCATAATTAGCTATTCAATATCAGCAAATTTTAACATTGGTCCTCCTTAAAAATCTTTCACATACATAAGATGAATATGATTCTCATTCTGAAATATGAGAATCTTTATATTGTATTATTGATTGTATGAATGAAAATTTCTTTTTTCTCTTGTGCGAGTATTCTTCTGTAAATTTCAAGTACTGCGACCTGAGTAGGTTCATTTCAATACTTGAATTTTCCATCAGAGATATTCCAGATACCTACCTGGCGAAAAATTTCTACTTAATGAATAAATAGAGTTCATTTCTTTCACATAATACGATCTCTGTCAATAGCTCTTCTTCAATTATAGATTGCTTTGAGATGAAAAAGGAATTTTTATTCGAAAATTGTGCAAGGTATAGGCTTCTCAACATCTTTTTGTGAATCCAATGAATAAAAGTTTGGTCCAACTTCTGACAATAATATTTTGTCATTTTTTGTATTGTTTCGAGGTTATTTTGGACAATATAACAGCACCTTGTTAATCGCACATCTAGATATTATTTTTTAGCCTCTGCATGTGAGAATAAAGTTGAGTTGATACATATAAAGAAGAAGAAATTCTGGTGAAGGAGAAAAATTGTCTGAGTGAAAATTGATAAATATTAGCCAGAGATCAGTGAAGCACGAAAGTCATCAAAATATTATAATCTTCAAGGAGAGCAATAGTTAAAAATAAATGAAAATTATTTGTTCAAAGTCATTTAACGCTTCGAAATTTCAATCCAGGTAAATGCTTCATTGATTTCTATTGTCATTGATTATAGTGTATTATTATAATTTATAGGACATAAACATGTGACTTATAACACATGGTACTAAGTGTGAATATGAAAATATATTCAAAATTGTAAATGATGAAACAGTAAACTTTGAATCAGTGTTTAAGTCATCTCTTTGTACATACTTAACATAAAAATAATGATAACCTAGTATATTAGATATATATTCCATCAGAAATAATGAAAATTAATATTAGACTATAAACTATACATAAGTAATTTACTTCAAATTCTTATTCAGTGTTAAATGTGAAATGTATTTTCTTCTCTCTAACTTGTCAATGATCAAAGTTATGTCTGTGTGCAATTGATTTGTATTGGGCACAAATGATCTTGTCGGAGATTTAGAAATATGTATACGAGAAATTTGAGTGAAAAGTAGTTACTTTACATTACGAATGTTATATAAAGATAATTTAGAACTTTCACGAAATTAATGAAGGAAATATTATAATAAATCTCAAAGTGCACTCAAAGAATGTTTTCAAAAAACTATTTATCTTTTGAATACTTCCAATTTGTACAATTCACTCAATATTATAAAAAAACATGATTTACGGAAAAGAATTACAGAAAACAATTATTTTTAGTTCAATTTCAAAATATATTTAAAATGCATCTGGAAATATTTCGAGCCATAAGGCCATCATCAACTGTATCTGTAGACCCATAGAACCACAATTCAAGAAAGCGAAATTTAATATTTATATATATATTCATTTATTTCATTGTAGTTATCTCAATAACATATCTGATGATTTGGATTATATATTTCATTTCATAACATGTCAACGATGAATTCGAAATATTTCAGTTGAAAATAATATCTAGGAATATGTCACTCTAAACGTTGTAACCCAAAAACTCTTCAACGAAAAATGAGTTTTTGTGAGATAGGTAATAGAAAAATGCAGGATGAAATGAAAAATTTCGATTTTCGAAGACTTCAGAAATTCTGATTAGTTCGTTAAAAAGTTTTCAGTACTAATTATGTGAACTTAATATTTATACATGTTTCTGCAGGCTGTGTTCGTTTATTTTTCATTCAATTAAAATCACTTGAAACGATTAGCAATGAAACGAATCGTTTTTGTGTACCTCTGAAAGTTCTCCTGGAAGGTATTCCCAGTATATGTGCCCATAAATAAGCTATTTATCTTAAAAAACATTTGTGGCAAACCTCTGAATGTTTCTTAATTCCCCTTACAAAATATTTCAACGTTTCTATATCCTCCAGAAAAAGTGTAATTGCAATAAAATATTAAATTTAATCTAACTATTGCATATCTTCTTATCTCAACAAATAAGTATTACCAGACAAGGTGCAACGATTTTTGTACTCAAACATACCATCTCTTAAATGTTTCAAAATTATTTTTTGTCATAACATTATCTCATTCCAATTAAGGGAAGTAAATAAACTTATTGAATAAATCCCTTAAAATACAACCCCGAATTGTCTGAATTCAATAAATATTACACATTATGCATTGAAACTAATTTATAGGTTAGTTGAAGCAGTGTGGACTGACACACAACTTCATTTTGAAGAGATGGAAAACTATTCAATATATAATCGCGTGCCTCTGGAATTGTTTTTCAGACGTTTTCGATTGTTGAATGGTTTTTCATTTTGTTACCACCATACTTCATTCAATCATGCAAATCCTAGAAATCTGTGTTCTCATACGATCGATGTAAATTTCTGAATGGTAAAAATCAATTGAAGTAATCTATTGAATTGAATAAATATTGTTAATTAAACTGTGTTTAATTTTTCTTCTTCCCTCGTCAGGGAACTTTAGGAGGACGTTTCTGTATGATTGTGTGAATATTTTATTTACAAAAAACAATAATTTATTATGCTACATCACTAACACTAAAATAAGTTATTTTACATTATTCATATCGTATCATCTGGTAAAAAGCCTCTCGACTAAACCTCTTCTATTTTTGTTCTTCCGTGGGTGACCTTGAGCAAATGGTGGGTTAGGATTTGTTGTTAAATAGTAAACTCCTCTAGCCCTAATGAGAAAAATAAATAATGAGTATGCAATATATATATATATATATATATATATATATATATATATATATATATATATATATATATATATATATATATATATATATATATATATATATATATATATATATATATATATTAAAACGTATTTAAATCGTGAAACATTAAGCCAAGAGTTTAATTTATTTTAATATTCAATTATGTTTCACCAAGAGTTAAGCGAGAATTCAATCTCATTTTTATATATATATATATATATATATATATATATATATATATATATATATATATATATATATATATAAATCATAGTGAAAATTGTCGGCATATCCTGCAGATCGGTAGAAGCCGTTGACACGTGTTTCGAGCTTATTGGCTCTCCTCAGAACGGCGTAGCCAAGTTCAAGTTGAACGAAGCTGGAGATGAAAACACAGAACAAAACAAATACAGACAACCTCTGAAGGAAGTCGTCACATTTCAGGCTACCGCGTTTGTTCTCAATGGATTGGGAGATTTGGAAAACTACTTCGTTCGTGAGGTGACTATGTATCCTTCAAAGATGCTCTAACTCGAGACATTGAAGAAAATATAAACGATGTTTGATGTCTGTTTTTTGATGCATGTTTTATATCTTGTTCAACGTCTCGGCTTAGAGTATACTTGAAGGATGAATAGTCATCTCACGAGAGAAGTAGTTTTCCAAATCCCCCAATCTGGAGAGAACAAACGCTTTACCCTGAAATGTGGCGACTTCCTTCAGAGGTTGTCCGTATTTCTTAGTATTTTTTTTTTGTGCTCTCATCTCCAGGTTCGTACAACTTGAACTTGGCTACGCCGTTCTGACAGAGCCAATAAGCTCGATATTCCGACAATTTCCTTCGGTATCAAACATTGTTCATATCTTATATATATATATATATATATATATATATATATATATATATATATATATATATATATATATATATATATATATATATATATATATATATATATATATATATATATATATATATATATATATATAACACTTTATAACTAACATGTAGAAAAACTTAAACGAGTTACTCATTGGCCCATTCTGAGTTTACTTTGTCCTACGATGTTTCTTGCGTTACAACTTAGTTTGAAAGATACATGGCTGTCATATTTTTGGTCAAAACAACATTTTTACATCGAGAATTCGCTATTTTCGACATTGATAGCTGGACGCTTCCATAAACACCAACCAGATTCGATTCTAATTGAGCTATAGTCTACTAAAATATTGCTAATCACAATTGCTATCAGCTTAATTATTGAAAATCTTCGAAATTCTTCTACGGGGTAGCTTGCCCTTATGACTTAAAGGACACTCAGAAGAAGTAATACAGGAGTTTTAGGTTTCAGATCCTGAAGACCTCGCTAGTGGCACATTTTAACGTATTAAGCGATCTATTTAATATGTTGCTATTAAGATGTCACGCAAAATGAAAATTGAATTGTGGTGCTGTACTATGGTAAATGAACCACATTGCTATTCGACGAGAGTTGTTTCAACCAGAAACTTAAGACAGCGTTGCTCCCAAAATGTTTGATACACCGGTAGGTCTTAGTGATTCAACCCCCGTTGAATTAAATCGCTAGCCACAATTCTAACCTTGGTATTGATCAACATGATTGATAAACTGGTCTCTTTATAAACTTATGAATTACTATAGGTAGCAAAAACCTTGAATTGAAAATGTTTTTCCTAAATTTTTCAGTTTCTGACACATTAGCGAAAAAATTTCTTACTTGAGTGACACATCCTCCCCCATTAAAACGTATTCATTTTCTGCAGGTTCACACCATCCCACCATGAAGCTGAAGAGAGATGGGCATGGATATGCATAAAATCCTCGTTTTGTAACGATTGACTCAATGAAATAGGGGGTTACTTTGGTATGGTCACAAGCTAATGTTTCTGAAATAAAAAATGAACCAACGTTGAAGCATTAATTACATAATCTGAATCTGAGAACCACTTTTTTTTATTTCTGTAATTATGACTTAAGATTACCTCCAGTTCAGCCCAAATGTATAAAAAATATTAACACGCTATATATTGCCTAGAACTTATTGCAGCTAAGAATTTCATATCATATTATTCTTGATAAAGATACTTTAGATAAAAGAAGTGATAACGTACTGAAAACTGTGTCGCTTGCACAACCTGGTTGACTAGAGCCCCCATTTACGTAGAAATCAGCATGACCGTTTGGTCCCCACTGTCCCAAAATTCCTGCTCCCGTGTGTATTATATCCACAAAATGTGCATCTGAGGTGTCGAGGTCTCTTGACCTGTTGGAAGCCATGTAGAACACGATGGTTGGATCAAGACCTACAAAAAATTATGGTTCTGTCATCAATTGATATCCCATTTTACACTCAGTGAAATCTTTTGAAAAATATAAGATAATAAAGACTCTCCATGATTTCATTAAATCTCACCCTGTAGTCAGTCTTCATTCTCAATTTATATCAATCATTATTATGACCACTCAACTGAGAGTCAGACACAAACCACATATCTCAAATTTAAATATTCCATGAAAAATATGTACCTGCACTCTTCTAATACTTTCCTCATGGATTTGTATTGCAAACGAAATAACAAATTTCAAAAAACGGCTCTAGTTGTTTGAAATCAAAATGTGGTTCAAATAACATATTTGAAATTTGAAATATAACATGATCACTAATTTAATTATTTTTGTTATTGAAAACATATAAACATATATAAATGAAAATTGTAATAATTTATATATTTTCAACTCTTGCTCTACTGGAGTTTGTATCAATAAAGAGAAAAGATCCAGTTTTTCCAGGGAAATATTCAAGAAAATAAGATAAAGAATACAAGTCTAATTTTGTATCTACTCATTCGTCCTGGGAAATGACAAGTGAAATTGAATTCTTATTATCGATATAATATGCTTAGTGCTCTTTTGCACTGAACGAATACAATTTCGCACTAGTGTTGTCCTAGTTCGGGTCTAAGGGCCGTCGTCGGTTGGAATTTCTTCCTAACGTTTCGCTAGCACGAGTGGCGATCTTCTTCAGAGGTCGTTCCATTTCTGATTCTGAAAGTAGACAGTCTATAGTAGACAGTTAGGAAGAAACTCTAACCGACGACGGCCCTTAGACCCGAACCAGGACAACACTAGTTCAAAAACTGGCCGCGAAAGCCTCAACCGAATACAATTTCATCCAAAATATATTTCTCGTCTTCGACTATATAATATTCACCTGTTATTCGTCCAAGTTTACCATCCTTTATTGGATCTACATAATTGGCAACAATGCCCAGAATATGGGCCCTACACTGTATCCAATGAGATGCAAATCATCAGCCCTCAAACCTCTTGGATGTTGTGATAAATATCTCACCAGCTGAGCAATGCATTTGGCACAAAATCTTGGCCCATTCCATTTGCTATGAAAATATTGAATATTATGAAAATTGATAAAATTTTCGAAGTCTTCTCGATATTTGAAGGCATATGAAGTAATTCAATCATTCATCATTTTAATTTATAGAAGCAACTAGAAAAGGTCAAAGATAAGAAAGTATGGTAAGTGAAAAACGAGATTTTATTCAGAATTCAATTCAAATTTTTGGAATTTGAATAATTATAAAGTTTATTCATTCTATTTATTGCATTTTTGTCTTCTGGTTACTATTTTAGATGAAAAATTTATTGAATTTTAAGGATGTGATTGTAAACTACATTAACCACAATTGTTTTGTATAAGAATTGAAATGATTGTAATATTTCTGAAACTTCTAATTGTTTAGGTTCAAAACGATCAGAATGCGTTTGATTGACAAAGATGCTAACGTCGAAATGAATTTTTATGGGTGTTCGTTGAATTCAACATATGCTTCGTCATTTTTCAATTGGATTATCGAAGGGAAACATATTATACATAAGTTACTCAAATATATGCAATTCATAATAGGATTTTCATTAAGATTTTGAGGTTGGCGGCACTGGTTGTTATGGGCACCTAAACGTCACCTGTCAAGGTGAAAAGTTTTCAGTATACTCTGCCATTTCATTTTGGCAAGACTTACAAATGAGCAAAAATTGCAAATTGTTGAAATTAACTATCAGAATTTGGGCTATGTGAAAAATGAGTATCATTTGTTACGACCATATTATGGTTGTCATAATCGACCTGGAGAATCAACAATTCGTGCTGTCATCGCTAAATCTTGCACTAAGTTTACTTTGTTGGACATTAAACCATTTTCTGGCATGCGTACAGTGCGTACTGAAGATAATATTGCAGCCGTAGCGTACAGTGCGTACTGAAGATAATATTGCAGCCGTAGCGTACAGTGTTAATGAGGACCGCGAAATTCGTCGCCGTTCTCAGCAATTGGGCATGTGTTACTCAACAACATGGAAAATTTTACGTGTTGATTCGGGTTTTATAGCCTATAAAATTCAACTTCTGCCAGAATTGAAGCTGAATGACCTACCACATTTTCTAATTTTTGGTGAATGGGCCTTAGAAGAGCTTAATGAAAATCCGCTGTTTTATCGAAAAATTGTGTTCAGCGATGAGGTTCATTTTTGGCTTAACGGATATGTAAATAAACAAAACTGTCGTATCTGGAGTGATGAACAGCCACATGCCATACAAGAATTACCGATGCATCCCGAAAAAAACGACAGTTTGGTGTGGTTTATGGGCTGGTGTCATCATCGGTTCATTTTTCTTCAAAGACGATAGTGGAAGATACGTTACCGTCAACGGTGAACGATATCGAGCCATGATACGCAACTTTTTTTTGCCCCAGTTGTCCGAGTCGAACTTGGGTGACATGTGGTTTCATTTGATACAGAGCCGCGGACAACATTAACATGAAGTTATCTTCAAAACGCAAATTGCAAAGGCCAAGTTATCAATTTCGATAAGAATTTTGAATATATGATCAAGTTAAGTGTTTTATTCGATTCAAAAAAAACTAAGCTTAAAAAATCCCTCATTATTACACAGTAGATGAGATTGAATAAAGTTTTTGACAACGAATTTATTCATTATGATCTAAGCATTTCACTAAATTATCTAGTATATCATTCATATAAATTTATATCAAATATTTCTATGAGGGTTTTCGCGTATGAAAAATCCATTAGATGGCAAGACATATATATGAGGTCTAACTGCTACGTGATTGATGAATTTTCACATTTCTTTCAATGTCATTTCAAAAATGACCAATAATGCAGCAGTCGGACCTCACGCCTACGTATTGCCATCTACCGGATTTTCCATACGCGAAAACCCTCATTATGTTTTCAAAACACAAACAGCCCTTTATGCAGACATTTTCCGATTGTGACATCAGTCTTTTACAGTGCTCTGTAATGAGCAGGTTAGCAATATTATAATCTCAGCGTAATTTTGTTAGAATGCGCCACTATCACAATGCTATACAGATTTCTGTAACATACTTATGAAATTTTAAGTTAGTTGTGCTCTGAAATGTGAATTTATTTACTTATTATAACTGATAGTATTCCCTAATCTTCGAAAGTGGTTTTCAAATATTTAGGAGATGTATTTTCATATCATCATGCTGAAATAATGCTCAAAATGTACTTTGTATTCTTTAACTAACACGAAAATGATATTAAGAGTACGAATAACAATTTACATTATAGCGTTAATGTAGATGGAAGATACTTAAAAAAACAAGTATGGTAAAGATTTTAAAATTCGTGATCGTAATAACATTTCTGTAGAAAGTGAGCCTATGTTGATATATTTTTAACACACAGTTTGTATCTTGAAAATGAATGAGGGAAATGACAGGAGTTTATTTGATTTTTTGCTTTTGTTTTTATAATTTCATTTTTATTTTATGAAATAGGTGTACGACATAACGAAAATGAAGAGAGTTAATCGAAATAAATATGTTAATACTATTAACTTTGACAATACAAATGTTAATTTCTTATCGTTTGAAATTGAATTGTATTTCATTTATGAGGCATTTACATATAGCCCTATTCCTTTTTTTACTTTTATGACGAATTTAAATGGAAAAAAATGAAAATTCTTATCGGGATAGATTACGGTTAACTTGGAAGTCATGAGAAGGGTGTTGATTCATTGAACGAAACTTACGTTCGAAGATTTCATCAATTGGACATAATTATACTTACAAAACAATTGTTTGTTATAAAATTCAGCAGAATAGAAACCGTACTGAATGCACAAGGTTTGGAGAGGCCAATATTGAGCGGCAACAAAATGTGATATTGAGCTATCATTAAAATTGAAGTCCATAGAATGTGACATACAGAAACATACAGAAAAAATTCGAGAATAAGAACTTTCAATATTCCATTCGAGTACAACTTTGTTGTGTATTCCTTAAAAAATTTGAAGAAGTTAAAGTTTCAATGAAATTCTTATAGGACTATTATTCTTATTAGGTTGTTGGTACTACTTTGCAAAACACTCAGTGGTTTCGGAAAAAAACAGTTCCCTCAAAAAATTTTTTCTGGTACAAAAATATAAGATCAAGTTCATGTTATTATCATTTCAACGAGTTTTTTATGCTGAATTTAATCAGCAATGTCCAAGAATATTTCAAACAACTCAAATTATAGCTATTATTTTCATCAATTTTCTACCAGTGGCATATTATCCTGTTAATGTCAACCGATTTGAAAATAAAATGTTCGAAAAGGAATTGATTCAAATCAGTGGTTTCCAATTTGGGGCCCACTGGGGCTCAGTAACGAATTTATCTTTTTTTTTGGTGGGCAACTGCCTGTTGCCCAGTTGCTCTCAGCAATCTTCATTATGAAATATAAGTATAATTTAATACTTGTTTTTATAGTCATAGCTCTATATTCAAAAGAGTAGTTTAAATTCATTGTTAATAAATGATGTAATGTGATGATGTTTGTTGTTACGGTATAAGAACGATATTATTTTATAATAAGTTGCATTTAGCTAACATCTCTATACATATTAAATCAAATGTCCTACTGAAAAAAAAATTTGAAAATAACAGATGATTAAACATATTTAAAACAAAAAAATCGTGGTTTTTTTTCGATTTTATATCGTTATTTTTGTCCCAGAAACATTTCGGTAATAATAAATTGTCCCGAAAAACTTCAGTAGTATTCAATAGGTTTCAATATTCTATATTCTATTCAATATTCTATATTCAATATAATAACATATTTCAATATTTTATTTAAAAGGCTATTCAATATTCTTCAATTTTTTTGAAAGATAACCACACAAAGGCTCTGACAAATCTGTAGTGAACAATTCAACATACTTTAAGACATGGCTCCCGCACCAATGTCCCATAGTCTACGATGATCACGTTGTAGTTACCCCTGTGGAAGTAAGCATCCCTCATATCTGTACTAGGAGAAAGATTACGCCCTCCTCCGAATCCATGTACCACAATTTTCGTGGGATGAGCCCTATTGAAGTGAGAATTGTATAAGGATTCCTGACTGAGTGTATCAATGAGCTCAGGATTTTTTTGAGTTCTCCTGAAAACGAAGAAAAGCTCGGTTCAATAACAAAAATAGATATCAGAATATGTAATAATCATAATGATATAATACAAATGTTTAAAAAATTATTATCAATAAAAAAGTAATTATAATAAATAATATACAATGCGATTATGGCTTACTTCAGAATTCACTTTACATGAAAAGAGTCCTAGTAAACCCGACTAATGAAAGCAAATGAGTCACTGTTGATATCGCATTTGTCAGACACATCCTCGAATAGAAATAGAGCCAATAGGGGTAGGGCATTTTATATAACCATGTAAGAGATTATGCAGAAACTTCAGAGACAGCAAGTCCCTGCCAACTTCGAGTGATTTAGCTCCTAACCTGTTCAACAGATCAGTTTGGCTATATCCTCGTGATCTTCCCTCCAAATTAGATATTTGAGAAATTATATCATATCTGATAAAATAATATCTGAAATCTAATTTACTCTTAAAAAACGCATTAAATAACTGTATAAAGTGTTTTTGTATACGAAAAGTGTCCAACATTACGCACAATAAATCCATAAGATTTGAATGCTGTTGAAATTGTTTTATTTATATGAGGTACAAAAGTGAGGTTCTAATCAAATATCATACCGAGGTCTCGAATTTCGGAGACCCCGGTCGGAAAGGTTTCGTTAATTGTGTAGTCAAATTGTATCAGCCATTTATTTTTAGTGGGTATGAAAACATTACATTTAGTTACATTAATATTGAGTTTATTGAGGTAACACCAATCAGAAACGGCGGTGAGGCCATCCTGTAGGTAAGCTTATGCAATCCTCATATTTATCGATTCTGCTATATTGCTGAATTAGGGAAACTAGATCTTTGGAGAAACCAGACTTGGTTTTCAGTTTGTACATAACTATATGATTAATTTGATCAAATGCTCTCATTAAATCAGCATATATAGCGTCTACCTGGCTCCTTTCATCAAGATTCTTTAACATAAATTGTAAGAATGGTACAAGGTTAGTCATGCAAGATCTATGGGACATGAATTCGTGTTGCTTAATCTTCACTTGGTTTCTTAGTTTGGGATAAATATTATTAGATGCTATGATCTCAAATAATTTTCAAAGTTGAAAATAATAGATATAGGTCTAAATTGCTGATCTGATCCGTTGCATCACCTTTTTTCAGTACAGGTAATATTTTTACAGTTTTCCAGATTTTCGAAAATATTGTCGATTTAATAACTGAATCGAAAATATGATATAAAGGTGCAGAGAACACATGAATGTAATTCCTTACAATAAAATACTTCCATCTGAAATAATAATAACGATCGGTAAATATCAATGGACACAAAATTTTCAAAACAAAAAAATTTTCTTCACATGTATTGTTTTTATTATATTCTAATTATTTCTGCAATTGAATATAAACTTAAATTCAAACACTTGAACTTATGATTTACACTTTATTCACTACATAGCATGATGCGTTTCGTCGTTACAAACGACTTCTGTAAACCTCTGAAGAAGTCGTTTGTAACGACGAAACGCGTCTTGCTGTGTAGTCAATAAAGTGTAAATCATGAGTTCAAGTGTTTGAATTTTAGTTTATATTCAATTATAATGGATTTACATCAAGTAAACGCCAACACTATTAAATATTTCTGCAATTTTTCTCATTTTCTACTACCTGTTTGAAGAAGAAGTGTATATGGAAGAAATTATCGATATTGCATTGAAACGAACTTAGTGTAATGGTTGACTATGCTCTGTTCTTATTTCACAGTTTGCTGTGTTTATTCATTATGATCTTATTTCAACGATACTAGTCAAATTGCTGTGAGAGGTTCATTTCTGTGAGAGTTCATGAAAATTCAGTAGATTTCTTTTGATATTCATTGATTAATTGAAGTGCTTCTAATCATCTGAAAAATTTTATAAGAAGTCAGGTTACCTACCAAAGTGTGATACATAATTGATAAACGAAACTTTCTATAGCTCCGAAATAATTAAAAATTTTGGAATAATTTTTAATGATAGACAGGTACTGATAGAACAGATCAAAAGAGAATTAGATCCATCTGATCTTGAACTCCAATAGGCTAAATCTGAGTCACATCGTTTCGATTAGAATATATATTTTCGAAATAATTTAATGAAAAAAATTTATTTCTCTGAATTTCCTTTCAAAGATTATATAGCCTCAGAAAGTCGAAAATCCTATGAAAATAACATCTCCCAAAAATGCTCTATCCGAAAATTTGTTGGTAATAATTTTATTTAGAAACATTTATTATTTTTATCTGTTCGAAATTCCAGTACAAGTCCATCTCTGTTTCGAAAATGTGAAGGACTCAATTAACTATTGAGCCAGTCCAATATATTCGAAATGTCGAATAAAATGTGGAACATGAATTGCCCTGGGCGATATTAAACTTTTCCTGTGGGTCAAGATTACCTTTATTACAAAAGCGACGCGCATTGATTAGATCATTTGCTTCGGATTCTTCACTTCGTTATCCATTGGGTTTTTTATAATCAGTCTGTCGTAAATTGCATGACCATGATCAGTTAAGCTTGAAGTTCGTGACGGTATCAAGGTTAGTATTCATCGGTATATTCAGCATCAATGGCATAAACTTGAATTGTGCGATTCATTTCTTTTCACTGCGTTTCAACCAGGTTTTTTTATCAAATTTCTGATGGTAAAATTGTGGAATTTTCAGGCAAACATTGTCCATAAAAATATAAAAATATTCTCTTATATCGTTTGTTAAACCGAGGGCAGTTTTTTAAATGGTTATGACAGTACTATCTTTGAGGATGTTTACTGTTGCAAATTTTTATTTATTTCGAATAAACCGGGTCTTGTAACTAGTGGGTGGAGTTTATATTGTACAAATATTTATGACTATAATAGCATTATCAATTAAGGGTAATTGTGAAAATGAATGAATGAATTTGCTTTCATAACCTGAGCACGTGAGGCGAAGGATTTAGATATTTCTTTTGAATTTTATCAAAGCGAAAAGCTTCGATGTTTTGCATTTTTCTTCAATCCCGTTATATTGAATTAATTTTTTCCTTCATTTGGACATTGGAAAATTACAAATTTTTTCTGTTTCTTTTTTCATCCGCCTGTTTCTTTATTACTACGCCATTCAAATATATAGATATATTTATATATATATATATATATATATATATATATATATATATATATATATATATATATATATATATATATATATATATATATATATATATATATATATATATATATATATATATATATATATATAGAAGATAAGTGAAATTTCGATGCTTGGTGTTTCTGTAATCTGAGGGAGGTGTTTTCTACTGATTTTTATAGATGGAATTGCAGAGTATTCATTACTCTACGATCTTCCTCTTGAAGTCACAAGAAGATGCTTGGAGGTTGAAATCGTTGCCTCACTTCGATGGACGTGGTGCCACTGACGAGTTCCTGGCAGAACGAAACATATATGTCTCGCACTTCCATCAGGTGTGGCATCGATTTCAATATTTCTCTAAAATTTATCCCTTGAAGGATAATGGAGACATCACATCGTACACGTTCACATATCTAGCTCTACTATAACATTCTCTAATAATTAGTTAAATTATTCATTAGTTTCGACAAAGTTGTAATATAACAACGAAACGTCAACAAAAATAAACTTTCTCATATCGAAAAAAGCCTGTTATTGCTAAAAACTTTCGAAATAAAATATCTTAAACAGGCAATAAATCAATTTCAAGAAATATATATATATATATATATATATATATATATATATATATATATATATATATATATATATATTTTATTTTTTTTTTTTTTTCGAATGTTTTTAGCAATAACAGGCTTCTTTTAATATGTAAAACTTATTTTTGTTGACGTTTCGTTGTATATCACAAATTTGTCAAAACTCTTTTTGAAAAACGAAGAAAATTAAAGAGAGTTTTGACAAAGTTTCGATGATACAACGAAACGTCAACAAAAATAAAGTCTTTCATATTAAAAGAAGCCTGTTATTGCTGGAAACATTCGAAATAAAATATATTGAACAGGCAATAAATCAATAAAAATATATATATATATATATATATATATATATATATATATATATATATATATATATATATATATATATATATATATATATACGGAGAAGATACGGAGGACATGTTGGGGTCTGCGGCTGAAGATGAAAAAGGAAACAATTATGGCAATGAAAATATGAATTATATAGATCAGACATGACTCAAGGACTTACGAGACTTTTCAATAACGCCCTGAAGATGAAGATTGCGAATAAGTCTGTGCTTACCATAAATCCAATTTTTACAAAATTAAAGGGTAGGGTTTCTAGAGAATCTCAAATAGATGTTATCTATAGCATTCTTTGTAAAAAATGTGAGGAAATATATATTAATATGCCAAACGGCCGGACCTTAAAAAAATAGAATAGTTTCACACAAGAGTGATTACTGCTTTACCCAGAGAGATGCGCACTTGCTGAACACGTAAATAAATACGAACATCGTATGGATTATGACTCTACGAAAGTTTTATGTAAACAGCCAAATCTTACAAGGAGACCCTTTATGGAGATGGCTTTCATATATCAAGAAACAAACTGAAATGATTAAAGAACTGATATCCATCAATTAAGTTCAGTGTATGCTTATCTGCTGTTTTCGGACACAGGTCAAACCTTTTATTTGAATTTCTTTCTTGTGGTTAAGTCATAGATACCGTTTGATCCACTCCTGTAAGGATGTATTATTAGAGTTAACCAGCAGTAGGTAGCAACTAATATTTCGAAGAAATCTGACGTTGACGGGGCTGAGTATCTTGACAGCTTATTGTTATGACAGATATTAAATAAACTAAATAATTATTGTCGTTGTATACGTATTTTCTCTTTTGTTTTCTAATTAATTAATTTTGACCATCGATTTCGGTAACTCCATATGCAATTTGTGTAAACATCTTTTAATACTAACCTCAAAAAAGCTTGAATTTATGTATATTTGATTTTACTTTTCGTAAAAATGATGTAACACTATCTTTCTAGACCCCTCAGAATGGAAATAAATATTTCCGAAAGCTTGTATACATTTTGAAGAGAATTCAATCCTTTCTCATCTTTTGCGGCATACCTCAATACTCTTGTATCTTATTCTCATAATAATCGACGACTAACATTGCAATTTATATATATATATATATATATATATATATATATATATATATATATATATATATATATATATATATAGAAAATGAACACTAGAACATTCATTCGAAAAATACAAATATATATGAGATGCTTGGAGGTTGAAATCGTTGCCTCACTTCGATGGACGTGGTGCGACTGACGAGTTCCTTGCAGAACGAAACATATATGTCTCGCACTTCCATCAGGTGTGGCATCGATTTCAAATATTTCTCTAACATTTATCCCTTGAAGGATAATGGAGACATCACATCGTACACGTTCACATGTCTAGCTCTACTATAACATTTTCTTGATTAATTTGAATTTTTCAAATGAATGTTCTAGTGTTCATTTTCTTAAATATTTCATTCAGTGCCATAAGCACAAAAAATTTCATTTCCTTATATATATATATATATATATATATATATATATATATATATATATATATATATATATATATATATATAACTAATAGACATATGTAAATGTGAAAGTCTCATCATCCATATGATCAGTATGAACACATTAAACATTGACCTCACCTTGTATACAAGAAGAACTGTATCTGTTTGTGTGGGCAAACGTAAGGCTTTGGTATACATGAAGACGTATTGAATAGGTCTTGGACAGTTTCAGGTTTCTTCGAAGTTGTTGAGGGCCTTCCAGTAGTCCTTTGAGCATCTACGGCTGAAAATAAATTAATATTTTACAGAAAATTGATTTACCTAGGTACTTTTTTTGAATCAAATGTCCCAGTTTTCGAAAATCAACAAATTCTTTCGTATGTTATTCGAAGTTTATGAGTATTATAATTCAATAGCTACTAGGCTTAACTTCATGAAAATTGTTAAAATACAGTTATGTTGATAATAAACGGTAAACCAGCTCCAAACGTTTCGAGCGTAATAAGCTATTTCTCTGTGGTTCAACCATAAATTATATAATCATTGTTAAAAATTATCATACTTCGGAGAATGTTTCATTAAATGTAATACAATAGGATCAACAATGACGGAGAAGAGAAAGCAAACTAGAATAAATATAAGATGCAGGAACTTTAACGGATCTATAAATGCTCTTGGCCATGTGAACCATTTCTGTCAATCAAAACTTGCAACCAAACAAAGCCAGCTTCTGGAATTTCAAAATGTTCTTAGATAACATAACGCAATCACAATACAACATAAATGAATACATAACGCATCCAACGAATTAGGATATTCCAATAGCTTGTCATAGGAAACATTAATGCCAATCTTGAGAAAGTTAAATAACCATAAGATATATCATTAAATGTATCTTTAAACGTGCAATCACTCTGTAGATTTGTTTGTGGTTGCTAATGTTTATATCTAATAGATATATAAAATTCTCGTGTCACAATGACCATACCCCTCCGAAACGCTGAACGTTCTGGCCCCCTTTTTCTTGAAAGCGCTTTCAATTTAATAAATTTCAACCCTAATCGACAATTATACTAAAGTCGTGTTAGTTATGTATAAAAAACTCCATTTATAACTGAAGAACGGCTAGATCGATTATGTAATTTTGGTGTTTTTAGATTTGTCTTTGTCCGAAATGAGATGACTGCAATTCAAATCGTTGTCAATGCAAGAAATCAAACATTCTTTGCAATACCAAATGTCACAAAAGCTCATCTTGCAAGAATAAATAATTTCGAACTTGATAAGTTTCTTAAACAGTCCTTTATTAGATATTTCTGTTGATTTTTCACAGTTTACTAATTTTTGAACTATTTTACTTAAGTAATATTTTTATCAAAATGAAAGTAGGTAACTATTATATTGTTACATTTTTAACAGTTCATTTTTTAACTACTATGTTCAATAATTTATTTTTTGTTTACTTTTCATGAAAATTTTGTAAGTTTAATTCCATTTAATGAACAAAAACACTACAGTTCACCTATTTCATTACTTTACCCAAGATACGGTGGGTGTTATTCATAATGGCCAGGAAAAGTGATTTATCATGCTGTTTAAATCACATTGTTCAATTGAGTAGGGCATTATGAATACAAACCTGCCCTTATTAATAGTGCCCGCACTCATCAAATTGCCCATAACATATATATATATATATATATATATATATATATATATATATATATATATATATATATATATTTAAGAAAATTAACTTCGATTTCAATATTTCTCTAACATTTATCCCTTGAAGGATAATGGAGACATCACATCGTACACGTTCACATATCTAGCTCTGCTATAACATTCTCTTGATTAATTTCAATTTTTCAGATGAATGTTTTTCTTAAATATTTCATTCAGTGCCATAAGCACAAAAATTTCATTTCCTTATATATATATATATATATATATATATATATATATATATATATATATATATATATATATATATATATATATATATATATATATATATATATATATATATATATATATATATATATATATATATATATATATATATATATATATATGATATATGTATATATAAATCACAATCATTTGAATCACCTGGCTTACCATGAGTTTTTCAGAGTTTTCCTCGTGGAGAAGAAGATTTCGATTTTTTCAAATAAATAAGTTTGACGTTTTGATATCTATGGCAATTCTTAAACTTCAATTATTCATTACTTTTGACGAAGTTGTGATAAACAACGAAACGTAAACAAAAATAAAACTTTTAACATTGAAAATAGGCTGTTATTGCTAAAAATATCAAGAATAATTATCTCAAACGGGCAATGAATTTATTTTGAATATTATTATATATTGAAAATATATATATATTATAAAAATATATATATATATATATATATATATATATTTATATTTAAATCATAGGCAGAGCTTTTTAAGCAGTGAACTTGAAGATTAACACTTTAAGAATAATTAAATGAATATAAACTTTCTCAGCAGACCAGAATGAAAAACTATCGGCACCGAAACTATGTAATCCCTATCAAGAACTAGTTTATGAATTAAGAGCACGAATTGAAGTTTACATCGTTGGAAAATAGCTTTCTTCTTATTGGCGAAAGGAAAATTCTCATCGTTGTAATAGGTGAAAACGCAATTTTACTTTCACGCTGAACTTGAAGTATTGAAAAGAGTGATTTTCTCAGGAATACCAATCTGAAAATTTCTCGTCTGACATCTGGCCACTTTCAACAATTAATATGTAAAAATTTCTCAATGTCAAAAAAAATTTTGAATGATAAGTTTTTTCACTATTTCAACCAATACGGAAGGTATTAAGAAATGTATCTCTTTCAGAAATTTCCTTTTTTTTTGAATTGACCAATCATGATCGAACAAATTTTTCATATATATATATATATATATATATATATATATATATATATATATATATATATATATATATATATCTATATATATAAAAATGAATTGCTGTGCGTTAGTCTCGCTAAAACTCGAAAACGGCTGAACGGATTTATCTTATCTTAGTCTTGAAATGTTCGTGAAGTTCCAGGGAAGGTTTAAAAGGCGAGAAAAAATCGAATAATTGCCGGGAAAACTCTAAAAACAGCACTTTTCTATTTCCCATACAAACGTTTCTAAATAAAATGTGGAGTCAATTTGAACTTTACTACTATCCGATAAAGTTCATATTAAATTATTCGCGTGCGCTTTGGAGGATTTGATGTCGCGTTCCGAAACTAAACAAAAGTAAATAGCGAACGTGACAGAATCGGATAGTCACAAAATGTAATAAATCATCAGTAGTACTGATTTTCAATCAATTTTCAAATTTGCGTAACTTTATTTTAGCTAACTTCAGTTGTTACCGTATCAGACAATTTTTTTAAGTTTGATAAATCTTTAAGTTTGGTCACAACTTGAGTTTCAGAACGCAACCATAATATTTGACAACCACGGAGCTAACCTCAAAACACGGAAAAAAGTTTTCCTATTAACAAAATTGTGTTACTATCATGGTTGCGATATTTTATGAGTACATCTATGTTTGTAAGTGACGATTACCGCTACGTGCGCGAGAATTTTTTTGCTTTTGTGATGCTTTGTGGTAGTGACATTCCAAGTAGTGTGCTCTTTTTTTGTTGATATTTTGGTGATAGTGACACTTTACTGTTAAGTGAGCGCGAATTTTCTTCACTTTAATTTATTATATTACGTTACGATGCCGAGGAGAAGACGACCTGACTTAGGTCGTCGCAGTCAGTCAAATGTACGAAGAGCTACCTCACGTGTTAACCGCACTGATGACCAGAGAGAGACAGATCAAGAAAATAGTCGTATTGCTATGTCAGAATTGCGTTCTTTAGTGAGTGGCAATGAAGTAAATAGGCTCAGAATGCAACAAGTTCGTGCACATCAATCACAACAACAGCAAGCACGACATAATGAAATTGAGCGAATCCGCAGACGCAGTGCTTCTGTGATTCTTGAACGAGCTGCATTCCACTATGATCCGGCAATTGATTATTGTGCCGACAAATCGGTAACAATTCACCTCGGAATTAAATATGTGTCCGCCGTCGTTCAGAAATCAAATTGAGAGAATAGTTTAAAATGAATAACCAGTTAGAATTTTCATATCTTTGTTACTACATATTTATTCTTAGTGGGTAAAAAATTAACTAAATTTTAGCTAACTACAGTTGTTTAATATCTATCAGATTATTTTCATATAGATTGATAAATCCTAAGGTTGTTCACAAATTTAAATTCTGAAAGCTACCATAATATTTGACATTTGACAACCAACTAATGTATCGATCTATCCTCTATGACATAGAGTCTATGTCGATCGATACCTCATACAAAGAGTGCATCCTTCTATATTCGTGAGTGGCGATTACCGCTACGTGCGCGAGAACTTTCTTTACTTTGGTGATCTTTTGTGATAGTGACATTTCAAATTATGTGCTCTTTTTTTTTTACCTTTTGTGATAGTGACAATTTACCTCTAAGTGCGCGAGATCTTTTCTCACTTATATTGATTACAATTTACAATGCCGAGGAGAAGACGACCTGACAGGTCGTGGCAGTCAATCAAATGTGCAAAGAGCTACCTAACGATATAATATATTATATAACATTCAGATTAAGTTTCACTGAGTGAAACTTAACATATTAACTAAACGAGTATGTTCTGGGCGGTTATCCCATTATTAAGAGTGATAACTTAATTTCTAAATCAATTTTGAAATGGACGAAATATCAAAATGCATCATTTCTATTTGGAAATTTCTGACTTCAAGTAGAAATTATGCCTTCTGACATTTCAAAATTATTTCAGAAATTGAGGAAGTTCTGATTTAATTTTGAAATAAATTGAAATCAGGAATTTACAATTAGAAATAATTCATATTGATTTTACGTTAATTCAAAAATTAAATCAGAAATTTAGGTATTATTCATCATAAGGGACTAGCCACCTGAAACTTACGTAGAGTTAATAGTATTTCAATTTCAATTTATTATTAATATACTGCAACTCAACGGCTGGATCGACTTGAGTGAATTTTTGTATATGCATTAATTCGTTTATCCTGATAGCTTGGAATGTCATGGCAGGACAACGTCTGTCGGGTCCGCTAGTATATATATATATATATATATATATATATATATATATATATATATATATATATATATATATATATATATATATATATATATATATATATATATATATATATATATATATATATATATATATATATATATATATATATATATATATATATATATATATATATATATATATATATATATATATATATATATATATATATATATATATATATATATATATATATATATATATATATATATATATATATATATATATATTTTAATTCAGAGGACCTACAGTTTAACGCGGGTTCCGATCGGCCATTGGGCTTAAAAAATAACAATATTTGATAATAATCTGTGACAAAACGTCAACTATACATAGTTGATTTTTCTTTACAGATAGTTCTCATAGATGAGAATCAAGTGGCCGGTTTACGTAGCTAGTCGGCAGAACACCCGACTATGGTGCAGTAGAACTTGGATTCGAGCCCCGCTGAAGTCATGGTTGTTTGTCTTGTTTTGAGTACTTAGTTTAAATAATAATGAAATATGCTGGGTAATGTACATTGATTATAAGCCCAATGGCCGTTCGGAACCGGCGTTTAAGTGTAGGTCCACTGAATTAGAAAAAAAAATGAAAATCAAAAAGAATGAAGATAAGATCACAACTATGATAAATGTGAAAGTACCTAGATAGGTGCCGAGTTTTTCAATGAAAAACGTTGGAGTAGGTGATATTTCAATCCATGGAAATTATGTAGCCCTTTTCACAACTAAGCTGAAGTTATGTTATTGCGAAAAGATTGAAAAGCTATACAAAAAATTTTATATAGGCAGAACTTTTAGAAACTTCCAAATTAGATTATCTGAACATAAACTTAGTTTCGAAAAACTGAAAATAGATTCACATTATGCCAACCATTTATTAGAGGAGAGTCACATATTTAGTTCAGAGTTTAAAATATTAAATAGAGGGAATAAAGGTTTCAAACTGAATCTTCTAGAATCGTTACATATCAATAAATTTGAAAATTCATGACTTTTTTTACTCAATAGCCAATTAGATGTTAATTTTAGCCCTCTACTCAATATGTTTAATAACAGTTTCCAGGTATAAGATCAGATTGATTACCTAGTTCTTAGTTTATTTACTTACAATTCATACCTACCCCTAATTATGTTTTCAATGTTCAAGTACAATTTTACTTTTAGTTGTTCTGAAAAAATTTATTTTGTATCAATTATTCTGTATCTTTTCTTACATTTTTACTTCGTATACCTGAATTAAGGAACTGATTTTCTGTGTTCAATTTCAATACGATTCTTTCTTTCTTGTTAAACTTCAGTTGTATTCTATGTTCCTCACTCCAGGTAGTGAGAGTAGTTATAAGTATTGTATTTGTAAAATTACATCTGTTATTAATTCAGCATTTGAAAAGGAAGTGGTACTTCGAAATGCGCATTGTTGTTAATATATGAGATAATTCTAAATATTGTTTCATTAAAGAAGTTATGTGCAGTATTGAATTAACTGAAACAATTGACAATTAGTTTCGGTAATCATTTTAATTAATGAATTGTTAATTGAAACGGGAGAAATGAAGACTTGTTACATCTTATCCTGTTTTTATACAGTGATATCTGCTAAAACTTTCACCGCATATTAGTGCATTAAAAAAAGTGAAAGAATATTTTATGCTAATCGTTATCGATTATTCGAGAAACACTATTCGTGAAATCGTCAGCCGAGTCCGACATTTAACGATGATACACCAATTACCTCACATTTTATAATTATGTTGTTATGTTTCCATTAGTGAAAAAGTAATATTAGTTTTGCGTGTTCGAGATTCATAGATTTTATTTCCCCACATTCTGTAGTGATCTTGCAATATGGAATTTAGGAATTTTCTCTATGAGCAATTATAATACATTATATTGGGTAACGTAAGATGATATATTTCGTTATGTAACCAGTTGAAAACGAAATTGCGTAGGTAACCACGTCTGCTGTTCAGAGATCTTACAATTGAAAATTTCTAAATAGAGCGCAAAGATTATTTGGCACTCTTCCTACTACTAACGTTTTAGCAGTTGCAACCTTGAATTGAGAATTTCAATTGAGGTACTGTACTGTAATTTGACAGTTATTAGGTTCGAAGTTGGCCATCGGGCTTGTAATTGGTACAATAGCCATCATCAATTTAAGTATGTAAATTTAATATGTTCAATATCTTACAATTATAAAGTTATTTAATTTCGGTTATTCGACCAACTTGCAAAACTTGGAATGATGACTGAATATGCCCAGAAAATATTCTGTCCTATTGCTTTTCTTTGATTTTTCGAAATAGAAATTTTCCACTGATTCTGGCTAGGCAGTGTTGATTATGAAGCAAAAACTATATTTTCTCGTTATAATTGTTTATGTTTGATATTCCTTGAAAACTGATTGAGTTAAATTCAGGATTACTTGAAGTGACGATCATCGTGTTTCATTCTTATCTACCATAACTTCCAACAGACAGAATCTTTTGTAGGTACGTGTATTTTTTCTCAATCTAACCAAAGATGATCGACTTACCAAAATAGTAATCACACTCAATTTTATGATTCTAGTAGTAGTAATAGTAAACCTATAACGTACTCCCATACGAAATGTTGGTACCGGCTAGCTCTCAAATTTTGGGAGAGATCGAAAAATTGATCGATCTTGTTGAATGATAATAGGATACAAATCTTTCATCATTATTATAAATTATCAGTCCATATTTAATCAATCAATCAAGAATCAATGACTTTCAAAACTCCCATAGGTCCTATACCAGATTGAGGAGAATAGTTCTCAGTGAAAATCCACCTGAACTCCCTCTATCGGAGAAAAGACTATAACGTACTCCCCTACGAAATGTTACCGGCTAGCTCTTATATTTTGGTAGAGGTATATAAATTCACCTGATTTATGCACAAAATAGTTAGTGAAACTAAATGATTATATTTGAAAGGTCTATTCAAAATATTTTGATTCAAGATCACAAATAAATTTGAATGGAAGATCTTTCTTATCTTGAATCCAGTTGTTTTCTGCTTCAAAGTTACTCTTCAAAGAATCGAAATCTTCAATGCCACTCAAAATTGGGTGAAACTTGAATCTAGAGTTCAACTCCAGGACATATACTGAAGCCTTAATTTGAAAATCCATTTCGAACTACGATCATTTCATGCCATGTGGCCTTAACTTTTAACTCTTCATCCAGTTGAAGTATTTCAGAACGTTACAAACCATAAAGAATGAACCCTTGGTTTTTCATCAAAATGAATACCCACATAAGGAGGTTTATCTATTTGCAAAACTATTTAATTCATTAGGATTATCAGTTTTGTTTCAACTGCTATAATTTCAGATACACACACAAATGTTCACACTTGTCAATAGATCTGAACCCGAATCTTACACTTGCCTAGTCATTGCTGCATTATTTTTCTCTGAGGAAAATATTTTGAAAAAATAAAAAAAGGCCTAGCACCTTTCCTCAGTATATTCGTCAGACAAACTTCTACTATTATCAGCTCAGAATGAAAAACTTTGTTGGGATATGAAAAAACTTTCTGTATATTAATGAATCCATTATGAAAAATTAATCATTGTTAGCCCAGAAATAGAAGCGGAAACATGAAAACAACTTCCGCATTTCATTGATAACAGATGATGAAATCATTCCAATGATTTGTATCTTTGTTGACCTGGCCAAAGCGTTCGACACCGTGAGTCATCAGGAATTGTTAAAAGCTTTGTCAAAATTGGAAATGTTAAAAGTAATGAAGTGTCGGTTCTCTATGGAGTACTAGAGGGAACAGTTTTGAGACCTGTTTCATTCTTGATTCATAAGAATGAGCTATTTTCTCTTCATATAACTGGACAAATAATAGGATATGCGGATGATATTGCACTGTTTTTCACGGTAAGAAACTGAGAAGAGTTACGCCTGAAGAAAAGTGGAATTTATTGAATTACTAAAGTTTTTTGCTTTAAGAAAATTAACTTTGAATGCTGAAAAAACTAAATATATGGCATTTACTACTTATAGTAAACATTTTTTTTCACATCAGAATATTGAACTTAATGACATTGATGAGATCCTTAAAATAACATCAGTAAAAGAATATAAATATGTAGAAATAATTATAGATGAACATCTTCAGGCCAAGGCAATTACAAAAGCTTAGAATGTTCTTACCCAAGTTCAAAATGCTGAGAACAGTTTGTGACTAGAATGATCTTATGAACTTGTGTAGTGGTCTTGTTTAGCCTAATCTAACATATGGAGTGCTGGTGTGGGGTTGTCTAGCCAAATATTGCTAATTGAAGTGATACAAAAATGGATACCCAATTCATAAAAAAATGAGAGTCTCACCTACCCATCAAATGAATAATTCCAAATAACGGACGTTTCCACAACAAGGCAACTGTATGCAAGAACACTGCTCGTGAGGTTTCACAGATCTCACCATAAGAGTGTGCCATTCACCACAGATACTAGGAACCGTAGAAGCAGGAATATGTTGCCTTACCAAGAGTAAATAAGACCATCGGACTTAGATCTTTTACTTACCTTGGACCCTTGATGTTGAATTACCAGACAATATCAGGTATGTTCTAGATCTGTATATATCCGACTAATAAAGAACTGGATACAACAAACACCAAGATATCAGACTGAAAAATTTATGAACAGAAGCAAATTTATTCGAATTGTATTAATAATATAATGTCTCCACAATTAGTATGGAGAAGTTACTATTACTTTCTTTCTTTTCTTTCGGTAATTAATATTCTTTATAGATTAATTAGAAACGCTACCACTTTTTTACTTTGTAATTTCTCTTTAGTTTTATTATTTTGTTCAAGTTTATATAATGTTCTTTAGTTTCATCATTTTGCTTCAAGTTTATATAATGTTAAGTAAAGTTTATATATTTTAAGTTACTCACATACGAGTTTTAAACTTCAATAAGATAATTAGTTTATTTGAGATTATTTATTGTAAGGGAAAAAATAATGTAATCCATATAGAGTGTGGCCAAATAACCATTATTATTATGATCAATATCTGAAACGTCTTCCCATCTGTTTTTCTAGAGTTGTCACGAGAAATAAATTTACTTCGCATCACTCGGCGCTACTGAAGATGACTCCTGTAGTTGAGGATGAAACGTCTAGAAGAGAAGAAGTGCAGTAGACATGTTGCTCCACATTGGACATCAGTCGTGAAAGCACACTCAGTTTCAAGAGAAAAGAGAGCAAAAATATTTTGAATTCAGTAAAAATTTTAAGAGATTATATAAAGAACAGTTTCAGACAAGAACAGCTTTCAAACAAATCAACATATGCAAACTTTTCCTTAATTCATATCCTCAAAATGTTTTTTCACCTAATGTAGTGTAAGTTACGACTATGACAAATGATTTTACCGGAATATATGGACAATAGAAATGAAATACCAAATAGTTGATATGAGTCAATGTACACAAATCACCCCAATAACTAGTGAATATTAATCTGGGAAATCTGTTACAATAGCAAACAAATTAGATTGAAAAATCTCAATTGAGAATATAACACATGGTTTTAGGAAAAAATCTTTTTGTTAATTACAGAAACATTTTTGTAATATTTGCTGCTATCAAACGATAAATTTTATCGAGATGTATTGAACTATTTAAAATGGGTTAATAGCCCGAAGTATATATCGAGTGTATGAAAGAATTTTGTGTAATTAAGCCAGTTTTCATAACAACATTCATTGATTGAACAGGCTGAATAATTTGTCAATTTTCCAATATTTCAAAATTAAAGAAAATGAAAGGAATTTTTCGAATAAACAATGTTTTCTTCAACAATCACTGAAACACTATTTTTTATGACAATTATATTTTTTCACTATATTTCTGAAAAATTTTTTGTTATCGTATTCAATGATCCCAAAAAGTCGTAGTAATGTACCATTCGATTAATACGTACACAAAAAACTGAACTTGGAGTGGAATAATATATACACCGCTCCATTAATCCAGAAACAATTTTTCAGCTACTTTAGTTAAATTTGTTTTATATTACGAGTACAGTAAAGAGCTTTATTCGCGCTTCCTTTATTCGCGTTTTCACTATTCGCGGATTGAAAAAATGTGACCCAATTCTAATATTCGCGGCAATAGATTTTTTTATTCGCGGATCTAATCGCCTTTTTTTGTGACTGGATCTGGAATTGTTTTGTTTCGGAAGTTGAGACTTCTTAAAAAATATATATAAACCAAGCAGATCTTGCTTCGGATGATGTCATCCTCGCAAACTTGAAATTATAATCCAATGTAAAAGTTTTTACCCATATTTTTTTTACATCACAACACGATGGCTTTGCTTCAACCATGGACCAAGAGATAATCCAGGTTTTTGAGCTCTGTTACATTAGACGAAGCTTCAAAATCATATTGGATAATATGGAATCTGATCCTGATATGAATGTTGAGGAATGCTGAGAGAATTTTGACCTAGCAAAATGCATGCACACATGAAAAAATCATTGGAAGGACTGAAGCCTTACACATTGATATCATGCTGGAAAGAACTTTGACTGCGAAAAATGACGAAGAATCTGTGCACATTCAAACTTTGACTGCAATCTTAGCGAATGGAATAGGCAAATAAGTTGATTGAATTACAAGATGAAGATATGACTGAAAACGACTTGGAGGAAATGTGAAATTTACAGAATATTCAGGAATAAACTTCAACGACCACGAGAATCGTGACATTTCATTTGAAAATTCTTAATGGAGGTTTAAGAATGGCTAATGAGCATTCCAACAAGGTGGACAGATCTGATAACATCTGTGACGCATTCCAGCATCAATGGAAACTCTAGAGCCTCTAAGCATAGAGCAGTGTGGCACCGTATTGCGTGGGATGCAGTGGCACAAGACTGAGACACGACCACGACCACTCTGTCAAAATTGAACGACTGAGAAGAAGAATGAGCATTGTAATTTTATCTATGAGAATTGATCCGTCTATGGAAGGAAGTCTTATTTTTTAAAGGAAAATTGCTGAAGTCATTGCTGAATATCAATAGTCTGAACTGAAGGAAGTTTCAAAAACTGCCAACCAAGAAAAAATCACAAAAATCTTAAAACCATTGCCTAAGCCTGAACATAATTAATCAATATAATCGAAAACATCATTTGAATAAATTTTTTTTATATACATTTCTTTATTCTGTTACCGTGGAACGTATTCCCTCTAAACCCATATGAATTACCATTTTATATTCACGCTTTCTGTTTTCGCAGCATATTTTAGGAACGTATACCCATCGAATAAAGAGGTTTTACTTCATATATCACGGCTCTGAGGTACTGCTTGTTTTGAACAGTAACGTTCATAACAGTAAGCAGCTTCAACATTACATACAAGTACTAGGAAGAGCACACTGAGATCAGGTGAGAGTATTCTGAGAAAAAATAACAAAGCATGACGAAGTCTTACTCGAAAATTTCGAGCAGAAGATCTTTGTAGAACTTATGGAGTTCATAAAAATTTACCATATGTGTGCGACCGTTCTGGCACAATATGTTAGTCTGCTTTTGGAATTTTGGGTACCAATAGACAATGCGGACATTACTCCGAGCAACAGCATTTTCAACCTCCTCGAAAAAGCAACAATCCTCTGTCAAAGGTGCTTAATAAAGATAATTGCCCATTGTTATGCCAATGGCTAATATTTTAAGACATTGTAAATATTGTAGTCGAGTTGAGCAGACGTAAAATCTATACGATATTTGTCATCTACTAAATTATTCAACTAACCTCTTAGAGTACCAAGATTTGCTTCAGAGGTTATTTCAGAATAAGAGTGATTTTCGTCATCATTTAATATCTCCATCCAAGACCTTCAGTTAATATGTGTGGTATTTCGAAGTTATCGAAGAAATAGGTGAATATATTATTCAGCTAGTCATGTCTCATTAGCAAGCAAGACGTTCTCCTCGTTGGCCAATCTGCTTTCTCATCTCAAAGTCAAGGTAAAATATTCTAGACGTTGCAAAAACAATCACCATTGCCTCACCAAAACTTGAAATATTAATTTCAATAAAATAATAAATTGAAATATTATGAAATAAAGGATTGACTACATACCTGGCTCCAGCGGCAAATTTACTTTCCGTTTGTCGTTCTTATTTGTAAGATCCTAATTTATTCAGCGTACATAACCTCAACGAATTCATTGACTTAAGGAAAACCTTCGCATGTCAAAAGTGCTTCAAGCAAGAACAATTTCTCCTATTCAAACAAATTGGAAAATTCGAACAGCAGTTTTTTTTTCTCAGTACTGTTGAACGGTCTTACAGTATTCCTAAAATATCTGGAGCGAAATCTCACGCCAGAGAAGATACATGTATCCCAATTTTTACGTTGATGTCGCTATATTTAAATAATAATTCTTTTCCATATTTATTCGAAGAATATCTGTCGAATTTGATTCATAAGCATTCACCTGCCACTTCTGAAAATCCCACAATAAAAAGTCAGGCGGGATATAATTCAGCACTTTTGGTGGCCAGTATACACAATACCTGTTTTCAAAACTCAACTCAGTTGTTTACTCCCTGAAATTATTCTGATAAGGGATTTAAGAAGAGTAAAGAACATGATTGTTTCATTCAAATTATTTTCGTATGATTTCTCATCTGAAATGATGTGAGATACAATAGAAGTCCAGAAAAAACTAAAACTTACTATAAGAAGAAAGAGTTAAATAAGTCACATATTATGAGAAAATATACGTGGAATTAATTCAATGTATCTCCGAATTAATTGCAGTTTGACAAGCGTGCTTTTCAACTGAATAGAAAGCATGACAATATCTTGAAATATTCAATATATATATAATTCAAGATATGAGTTGTATATTACAAGTGATTGTTTGGAGAAAATGGGCAAATGTGTTCCAATCGGTAGTATGTCCAACGCACATTGTTATATAATTTCAGAGCTTTGTTTGAGATATTACTTTAATTTTCAGAAATATCTATTCGATTCTATATGATGTATATATAAATTGCTACATCTAAAGATGAAGAGATTATCAAAAATGATTTTTTTTCTAATTGGTAGAGAAAGAGCTATAGAAACTAGTTGAACTTGTAAATTTTTCAAGATCCAGAAATAATTAAATGAGGAATAGAAAACGCAAACAGCATCTCGCAAATATTACCTCAGTTTTAAAATTTGAAAATGAGAAATTATTTTCAGAAATCGCATTCTTCTGGAAATTTCCGATAACTTCAGGTGATTTATAATCAAATATAGATTTTCGTAACATACACCATTTTTAAAACCTTCAGAATTGTGGTCATAGAAATATACAAAATTCAAAATTCACTTTCAACTCTGATTTTGTTTACTAGAGAAATTACACTAATACGCTTTTTCAGAATAGAGCACTAATTAATCGACTAATTATCTTATAATGTTCCTCTTGCCACTAAAAACTGGTGCGTTAGCTCTTCAGTGTTGAAAATTCTCAGAATAATTTTTAAATTACCAATTTGAAAGTTTATGCCGGACTTCCCTTTCAAATTATATATGTTTAGGTAGCTAGAAGTTTATGCATGAAATTATTTTTAGATTAGTAAATATTGTTTTGGCCTTTGAGCTCTAATCGTATTTGATAATGATCCAAATCGATTAAAAGTTATAATAAAACGTTTCGCAATAAGTAATTGTTACAAATTGATAAGGTAACATATCATTTCTTCGTGAAAAAACATGAAAATGTATGTATTAAATCAAATTAAACTCTTGGCTTAATGTTTCACGATAATATTTAGCAAAATGAATTTGTCAACATGTTTCGATCGTGAGCTCATTTTCAAGACTGAAAATTTTTATTATTGAATGCCTTATTGAAGACTCATTTTCAGTCTTGAAAATGAGCTCACGCTCGAAACATGTTGACAAATTCATATTGTTAAATAAAATCGTGAAACATTAAGCAAAGAGTTTAATTTAGTTTAATATTTAATTATGTTTCATCAAAAGTTGAGCGAGAATTCAATCTCAGTCATGAAAATGTATGACTTATTTAAATGAATGAATAAATAAATTCATTGCACAAGTTGGCCTAAAATGTTTCAATAGTTTTGGTTGTCATCAAACATGGTGCAGTTTTCCATTCTTTTAGCATGCCTTTCTGAAATTCTCATTCTACCGTAGAGGATCAAAATGAAAATTGAAAAGTGCGAAATGGTTAAACTTGTGTCGAGTTCATTTTCGAATTTCCCCTCATAATTAAATAGCCCCCTCAGTGGGAAGGGACCACACGTTTGGGAACTGGTCTCATTTATGGTATGGCACTGTTAATGCCATACCATAAATGGTATTATGCCATTTATGGTATGGCATAATGCCATTTATACTTTTTATTTTTCTTTTCATACTTTTTTATTTTTACTTTTTATACTTCTTGTTTAAAATTATTTTCTTTCTCATATGTGACACTCTAGAGGATGAAAATATATGTTAATAAATGTTTGCAATAAACTCTCAAATTTGCTGGCATAGGGATTTACACTGTTTCCTTGTGTATTTCAAATAATCTATTGATATTTGTACAATCACTTCAAACCGCTATACCATGATTCAATAGATTCAATGTTAGCTAGGTTTCAAAAATATGTTAATTCCACTAGTTTAAGTATCTGATAGGCTGATATACTGAGATACGGTATATACCGAGTATACAGCCCTAATATTTCTTTGTTCATTGATAACTCCACGTAGTGGAAAATAGAATTTATTCAATTTATTCGTATGAATAAAGAAGAATATGATGTTAGTTTAATCATTAACGCTGTTTTCCATAGCTAACTCAGGGAGTAAAACGTAAGATTGGAAGATGAAAACGTGGATTTGAACTGTGTTATTTGAAATACGAATATACTGGTCGAAGATACCATCTATTGAAAAAACAAAAACCACAGTACCAATATTCATTATGTATTTTCTCGTATTACACTCTAGTTGTTAATAGTATTGCGGTAGTCAAAAAACATTGTATGTTATGTAAAAACTCCTACTATGACTAATGTAATTTGTTTTTCACTCATAATAGATATCAGCGAATATATTACGCCAATTTCAAAATGTTCACTAAGCTAGTGTGATATCATAATTATGTGCGAGGAATGTACTTAGGACTGACAATAAATGATAGTCATTATTGTTGTTTTACTTCCTGAGAAAGTGTTCTACATTCATTGAACATATTTTCGTATGAAAGGAAACCATTAAAATGAATTTGAATACACAAGTAATCAACGATATGCTCCTCACATCGTTATATGTTATATACTTCCCAACTAGATAATTGTTTTCGTGTAACATAACCATAATGTGCTACATTTAGCGAAAAAAAAACGTTATCAACTGCAATCTGTTCTATGCAAAAAAACTCATTTGGTGTATTTTTTCTGGAGTGTTGTCATTAAAAGTGTACAAACTGAAAACTAATCGACTCTTGTTTATACATTTCGTTATGCTCCAGTTGATTAACTTCTTATAGTTCAGGCAATTGGGCTAGTGACGTTGATTTCGTAATGTGTTAGTACTAAAATAGTTACCAATAGTTCTGAAGTCCTTACACATATACATATTATATATATATATATATATATATATATATATATATATATATATATATATATATATATATATATATATATATATATATATATATATCTTGAAATTGATTCATTGCCTGTTTAAGATATTTTATTTCGAAAGTTTTTAGCAATAACAGGCTTTTTTTGATATGAAAAAGTTTATTTTTGTTGACGTTTCGTTGTTATATTACAACTTTGTCAAAACTTATGAATAATTGAATTTATGACTTACTATAGATATCAAATGTCAAACTTATTTTTTAGGAAAATGAAATTAGTTTTTTTGTATCTCCACCCACTGATTTTCATTATCAGAGGAATATTTCTGGCTTAGCATTCGCTTCGGAAGTTTTAGTCTTCTTCACCATGAGGAAACCTCTGAAAAACTCATGGTACCATGAGTTTTAACCAGAAATCTTCCTCTGATAATGAAAATCAATGAGCAAAGATACAAAAAAACTAATTTGATTTTTCTGAAAAATAAGTTTGACATTTGATATCTATAGTAACTCATAAATTCAATTATTCATTAGTTTTGACAAAGTTGTAATATAACAACGAAACGTCAACAAAAATAAACTTTTTCATATCAAAAAAAGCCTGTTATTGCTAAAAACTTTCGAAATAATATATATATATATATATATATATATATATATATATATATATATATATATATATATATATATATAAATGAAATTTTTTGTGCTTATAGCACTGAATGAAATATTTAAGAAAATGAACACTAGAACATTAATTTGAAAAATTGAAATTAATCAAGAGAATGTTATAGTAGAGCTAGATATGTGAACGTGTAGGTACGATGTGATGTCTCCATTATCCTTCAAGGGATAAATGTTAGAGAAATATTGAAATCGATGCTATTTGTAAAATAGACATTGCAATTTAGTAGATACCTGGGGGATCTAGTGTTCATTTTTAAATAAATAAATAAATATATATATATATATATATATATATATATATATATATATATATATATACATATTAAACGATGAATAGTAAGCATATGTTTCATGAATGTGTATTACAGTCTTGTATATAGTATTCTGAATTAAAATATTCTCCTGTGGGGCTGCTCTACAAAATAAATAGGGTGTTTATTACACAGAAGCGAATAATTCGTTTAATATTCGATATTCATCAACGAACTTCTTGTGAACCTATCTTCATTAATAATTACATACTCGCCCTATCTTGTATATATTTGTAGATGATTACTATATTATAAAGAAAATGAAGATAGGTTTATTAAATTGAATAATAATCATGAGTATTCAACAAGGAACAGTGATGTGCTACTTATTCCTACCCATAAAACAGCTAAATGAGAATGAAGGCAATAATGTATGAATGAACTTTTTGTATCATATATTCGTTTATTCTTTTACCACGAATGTCCCTCGCCATGTGAAATTGTCTAAATATGTCTGAGGCAATTTTTTTTTTATTTTCAAATTTGGTTGTATATTATTGTCAGTATAAATTGAACCAATATTTTTGTTCAAGGGCTGAATGGAAGATCAGACTCAAAACTGAATTCAGTCATTTTGTGAGCATTCTTCTTAGTTTTAATTATTATTGAATGTAATTTTACAATGTGAGGAATGTTTCTAAATGAATTTTATTATCATTATTATTATTATTTTTATATATTTTGTGTCACCCGTAAATCGTTATTATACTCGTAACTTCAAGATTGGATCAGGAAATCATCAGCAATCATATCGATTATTTTTCATTACGAGAGCGATTGAACTGAAATCTTAATCTTTAGCGCTTTTGCTTTTCTGCTTCGTAGAAACGCTTCTTCCTTTATAATGCATCTTTTTTTCTACCTGCCCATTTCATTCTAGGTTGGTGCAATGATTTTTGCTCATATGCGTGGAATTTCATTGATTCACTGCGTGCGATTTTCAAAATTTTTTATATTTTTTATCTGTTTTGATTTGTTTTGGTTCTTTTTAATATTATATCGAGTAGTTTCGCTGATATTCTGGACTATTTCATCCTTTAGACATGTGTATGAAAATTTGTTTATCGTTTTTTAGTTTATTCTGTTATTTCTTTTGGCTTTTGACCAAGTTTGTTCTGAGGTCTTTTCATTCAGAGGCCATTTCTATTGAATCTTTCGAGAATCCTCCTGAAAATTTTCCGTTCTTGGTTTTTTTCTCTCATTTTTGAATGAGCTATCAATCACCATTGTTTCGGCTGCGTAGATTGGTTCTGAACGAGTCGTGTTATAATGCCTAAATTGTTCTTATTATTGTATTATTATGTTCTCATCACATTACACTTATGTTAATTTTCAGTCTCTTTGGAGCTTGGTAATTTTTTCATTCGTTGTCGATGCAGTTCAATCCTGAGGACTGGCTAATTTCTTTGAAGTATTCAAAATAGCTAACTTGTGAGATGTCGACTTTAATGTATATGTGTTCGTTTAGTGGTTATCGCAAATATTTTGAATATGTAAATGTATCCATGTCCCACCTTAGCCTATTTAGAAGTCTTATATCCACCGATAGGATGGAAAAGTTAAAATTGAGAAATGCGAAAAACGCGCGATGAATCCATTCTCGAATTGCCCTCCTTGACAATCAAATTGTACATCTGTGGGGCGTGGGCCCCACTCTGGTATACAATGAGTTAGACAGTTTTTTAACGCTTTGAAACATGCAAAAATTGAATTGAGGAAGATCGAAATTTTCAAGTTCAGATGTAATTTCAGATTTTTTGTTTTCGCGTCCTCAAAAACTCATAAGTCTCTAGCCAGAAAAGAACGATTCAAAAACGTTCGCGTGATAACGCATGTTCTGAACTCACATATTCAGTGTTTATCGCAATGCATTATTTGGTTCTAGAATTAAAAGTATGTAACATTCTCCGAATATGGACAATTTTTAATTATAAAACGCTTCGCAATTTGAACCTCAAGCAACATGTTATATCTTGAATATTTCATAATATCTTCATGGACTATAAGCTCAAATCACATCTAATGACTACCTTCACGCTTTATAGTAGGTTCATGTTACAACAAATGAATATATTGTGACATGTTGAATGCCAAAAATTCATTATTTTATTCCTTATACATATCTATACAAAATTTCAATTGGGATATTAGAATAGTGAGAATAGATAGTGAGAATATAAACAGTTCAGAAATATAATAGAGGTCTCTCTGTAAACATATTTAGTCAAACATCATGGCAACTAATTACTTAGTTCCTAAAAACGAGTAGTAGCAATATCCTTTCCATAATCCCTTTGGGAATAATCTACTGAAAAAAGTCATTTTCCAGGGACAAATGAAACCTATGAGAAGTTCTTTACAAATTCATGCATAATAACAATCATCATTTGAACCACAATTCAGAGAAATAGCATTATTATTATTGACTAGGAATTAATCAACAGAAATTCGCAAATGATAGGCTGTTTCATTGGAAGATAGAGAAATAGGCAATCAGTGATTTGATTTTCGAACAAAATGAAACATTCAAGCTGTTTCCGTGTCTCCGTAACTTCGCTTAGCACTACCCCTGAAGAGAGTTAGCACTGAGCAGGCTATATATATTATATATATATATATATATATATATATATATATATATATATATATATATATATATATATATATATATTAAGAAAATGAACACTAGAACATTCATTTGAAAAATTGAAATTAATCAAGAGAATGTTATAGCAGAGCTAGATATGTGAACGTGTACGATGTGATGTCTCCATTATCCTTCAAGGGATAAATGTTAGAGAAATATTGAAATCGATGCCACACCTGATGGAAGTGCGAGACATATATGTTTCGTTCTGCAAGGAACTCGTCAGTCGCACCACGTCCATCGAAGTGAGGCAACGATTTCAACCTCCAAGCATCTTCTTGTGACTTCAAGTGGAAGATCGTAGAGTAATGAATACTCTACAATTCCATCTATAGAAATCAGTAGAATATAGATGGAATTGTAGAGTATTCATTACTCTACGATCTTCCACTTGAAGTCACAAGAAGATGCTTGGAGGTTGAAATCGTTGCCTCACTTCGATGGACGTGGTGCGACTGACGAGTTCCTTGCAGAACGAAACATATATGTCTCGCACTTCCATCAGGTGTGGCATCGATTTCAATATTTCTCTAACATTTATCCCTTGAAGGATAATGGAGACATCACATCGTACACGTTCACATATCTAGCTCTGCTATAACATTCTCTTGATTAATTTCAATTTTTCAAATGAATGTTCTAGTGTTCATTTTCTTAAATATTTCATTCAGTGCCATAAGCACAAAAAATTTCATTTCCTTAAAAATATCGCCGAATTGGCCCCTGAAATACGGGAATAAACGCGAGCGTACTACTAACGCAATATATTGACATTTAAAAACATCGTTCGATGATATTTGTCAAATAGACATTGCAATTTAGTAGATACCTACGGGTATAGAAGATATGTGAAATTTCAATGCTTGATGGCTCTGTAATCTGAGAGAGGTGTTTTCTACTGATTTCTATAGATGGAATTGTAGAGTATTCATTACTCTACGATCTTCCACTTGAAGTCACAAGAAGATGCTTGGAGGTTGAAATCGTTGCCTCACTTCGATGGACGTGGTGCGACTGACGAGTTCCTTGCAGAACGAAACATATATGTCTCGCACTTCCATCAGGTGTGGCATCGATTTCAATATTTCTCAACATTTATCCCTTGAAGGATAATGGAGACATCACATCGTACACGTTCACATATCTAGCTCTGCTATAACATTCTCTTGATTAATTTCAATTTTTCAAATGAATGTTCTAGTGTTCATTTTCTTAAATATTTCATTCAGTGCCATAAGCACAAAAAATTTCATTTCCTTATATATATATATATATACCAATTCAAGTTCAGATTTAATCATTTCCCAAAAGTCCAGATTGGATTTTTTGTTTGTATGCTTTTTTTTACCCTTGAATACTAAACATATTTTTGTTTTGTTCAATGAGGCCGCGTTTGGTTTTGAGGCCTCTCACAGGCTCTTGAGGAGGAAATTATAACCCTCAGGACGAACGCCGTGGCAGAAATTCTACAGTAGACATAATATTATAGATTTTTTCAGTTCACAAAAAAATCTCACTGATAAGATCACTGAATGATATACAAAAAAATACAAAGTGAAGGCTGAGGCAAAGATCCCGTTCTTGATTTAAGTGATTTTTTGGTGATAAGACGCGTTCTAGTGGAAAATTTGTTAATTTTTTCCAGGTTATTATCTTTACAATGAAGTGTCAGTAGTAATGTATAGAGTGACCATAGTTCTCAGGAGCTTTAATGATTTTTTAGATGATGATGAATTTTTTTGCAATCAATGGACCTACACCAAAACGCCAGTTCCAAGCGTCAATTGACCCACAATATATATATATATATATATATATATATATATATATATATATATATATATATATATATATATATATATATATATATACTAATATCAGCAACACCACCTAACTTGAAGTGAAATCTTCACATAATATAAGTCAAAAATTTTGGACAAAAGCCAAGGATGATTGAATGACCAAGACATTTCATGAACCTAGGAAAAGACTCTTCTGTTTATATCGATAGTCCTACACAAAAACGTTGGTTCCAAACGGAACCAAGTGCCAAATCGCTACATTACCACCAAATCAGTACATTAACCTACAGTATATATTTTACATGAGCCACTTGATTTGAAGTAATAGCTCCATGTTATATTTAGAAGTCTGAAGTGATCGAATGACTCATGATTCTAGGATAAAAGAGACTTTCGTTTAAATCAATGACAATATACTACAACGCTGGTTACAACAGGTCGCTACGTTCATCAAATCTGTACATTAAACCACAGAATATGAACCACACTATTTGATTCAAAGTAATATCTCCACATAGTATTCAAAAGTCAGAGCTGATCGAATGATCAGTACATAAGCCTAGGATAAGAGACTTTTTTCAAAATCAATGGATCCACACTTATGGTTCTAAACGGCAGCTACATTTTTCAAATCTGTACATGAAGTCACAATATATTTTTCGTATAAGCCACACTAGTTATTTGATTGAAATTATTACCTTCATATAATATTCGAAGGTCCATCGAATAAAAACTGCACCTCCTATTATCAAGGATAAGGGATAATTGAGATCAAATAATCAAATCGCCAAGTGCAGCTTTTGAAACGCAAATACATTCATCAATTTGGTACATTATGTACTGTATGTACATCCCACACATGTGATTTCAAGGATAAGCTATTAAATTACAGCTATGCTTTAGAAGATTCCCCAATGAACAATGAACTGTTTTTACTGAAATTAAAAGTTCGGATTGCATAACTGCTTAGTGGCCTACTTTAGGAGAAAAAAACATATTCAAAGGTCATACAGGCATCCTAAAACGAATTCTTTCAAATGATTTACCTATATTGCCAAAATATTGCCACACTTCCATTTATTTTACGACTGTTGATAACTATTACGTTGATTCCGAATTTATCTGCAGAATATACTTGAGATATTGCAACCATACTATTAAACGTAAGTGGATGTAATGATTTCAGTTGACATAACTGTTATTTATGGTCAGGATATCAGAATCAATTAATTCATTAACTTTCTCTTGTATATATTTCCAAGCAGAATTTTTTTATATAGTGAACATTCACATATTCATTAGGTATGTGCATAAGAATTTGATGATTCTTTTCCACGAAATGTTTATATGATATATGTTTCCAGAAATGCTATATGAATGAAGAATACTATTCAATACTATTAATATAGAAGTTAATAAATGAAAGACTTGAAGAATGAAATAATTAGTAGATTCCACGATCTCTACAATTATATCTTAATTTGGAAACTCAGAAAAATGTTTCTACCTCAGTAAAGAACAAAATTGAGTTGAGTACTTTATTCACCGAACTTTATTCCGCGATCAACGTTTAATTTTATTGAAAACAATTTGTATAAGAAAAATCGTCTTTCAGATTTGAAATTAGAAGGCACCTAGTTGACCCGGTGAACTCACTACGCTCAAATATTTTTCTCATGAATATAATCGAAAATCCAGGTTGACGTGTTTTACTATTGGGCTACACTGTTTATATTGTTACTATTTATTCCATATACGAGCCTAGAAAAGAGCACATCCATGGACAAGGTTTCGTAATTTCGAAGAAGGTACTTCTTCTTCGCAACTCCTATTTATCATATGATAAATCCTGAAGTCAATAATTTCATTGAGAATTGGGACATGTTCTTTCAATGAAAACTTTATCTCAAAAGATTTTTCGTCGTCATAATATAATATAATGCTTACTATATTTTGACGCATTACTGGAGGCATATACTTATCAGTGAAAATAAATAACACAACGTTCTGAAACTTTGAATACACATTAACACATAGAAATTACCGTTTGGTTGCTTTCAAAAAAAGGTATATAATTGAATATGAAATAATTTCATATATACAAATATTATTGCCTAACTGCTGCCTGATAATTGACTTTCATCTCTCACTGCATGGTCCATATATTGTCATGTAATTTCCTCCTTATACAAATATTGAGATTTTCAATGAAACGTTTTTTTCAAAAACGTTTTATCCAATTTGGTGTAGTCGTTTTGAAGTTATGGGTGTACATAAATATACTGGCAATTAATTTTCATTTATATAGATTCAAAAATAAAAAACAACTATTCATCAATGATACTCAATTATTATTAATCATGAATATCGTATTTAATCGAATTTTCTTGAAAGAATTAATTTGAATACGTGTTCCTTTTTGAATTTTGCCATAGCATTATGCAATTTTACTATATAATAATACTATAATCTAAGTTGACTGCGTGTTCGCGGATCTCTTGGTGAAACATACCAGTAAAACGACCAGTCTAAGTTTTGAAAATGGTGTAACACCCCGAAACAATTGTTAAGTATTCATTTATTATAAATTTTGTGTAACCTAGCCAAGTGTTTTTTATTCAATATACTATATTATTCAATAATACTATACTATATAATAATACCACAGACTCTCAAATAGTTATTCTGAAAACAATAAAATAAAATTAACACACTTGACTTAAGTTTCACTGAATATATTAAAAACTCTACATATATTTCGGATAGTTGACCCATAATAACATGTAGAGTTTTCAATATATTTAGTGAAACTTAAGCCAAGTGTGTTTATTTCAATTCATTGTTTTTAACATAATGTTTTACCAAGAGATAAGCGAAACATTACAAGAAACATTACCAAGCGTTTTACCAAGAGATAAACAAAAGCGTGTCATTTATTAGATATGTTAAAATCTTATAATTGGTTTCACTTTAAACTTAGAATAGAATTCATTCTTGAATATGATTTCAAGGTTATCACGAAGAAAAATATCACATGTTGACAACTATGCTAACAACCACGTGCTATGTTCATAAATTCACACTCATAATAGACACTCACCTGTCGTCAAAACAAAAATAACACATATCCCCACAGAAACACAGTTTATTTTCACAGTTTTCCAAAAACCAACACCCCCGTTAGTTTTCCGCACATTCGTCGTAATTTCCCGCATATTATTCGTATATTCGTTGAAAACGAAATTTCCCAGTTAGGTCCTGCATCCGAAGAAAGGCACCGATAGTGAAAGCGCGTCTGCATGCGCGTCTCGAGATGGTCTTGAAGTTTTTGACCGGCAGAAGTAACTCGGTAGTCGTTCTTGCTACGTTTCTTTGCGTTTCTAGAGTCACCTCTATTCTTGAAAAGAAGGACTCTCACTTTCTTCGGCTAAACAAACACGATCGGATTTATGCGTGAAGTGAAGAGCCAAATGATGATTTCTTAATGAACTGAACAAAAGATCAAAAAACTGCTGATTGTAAATTAACTCTAATTCATGCCCTTATAGATTTGAAATCTATCAACTTATATTGTTAACTGTATGGAATGATACTTGAGGTGGTCTGCACATTTTGTTCTTAAGAGAAGTTGTTGAATGGAGAGAATAAATATCCCGATTTGAAAAGAAAAAGCTTTTGTCATTTAACATAAAATTTAATTACATAAAAAAAAAATTTATCTCTGAACGCCATTGCGTATAGTCTCCTAATTTCGTCTGGCGTTTTTTGGGGCACCAGTGATTTTGTTGTATTTTTTCTTTATTTCACAATCATCTTTATCATTTTACAAGTATTCATCATCAATATCTCTCCATATCTTGCGATATGGAGACATATTGATGATAAAGACAATTATAATTGTAATAATAAATAAATTCTGTGTTCTGAATATTCGGATATAATTCTAAGAAGAAAAGATTACCGCTCTCATCCTGCCACGATAATCAGTGATGGACAGTGGAGTCTCTAGTCAAAACAGTATTTCATCTACGTTGCCAGGCGGCTCCTTCAGCAAATACCTATTTTTTGTTGACTTACCGTTTTTATCAGAGCTTCGTTTAGTATATAGGTCTATATGATCTGTTATAAGTACATATATATATATATATATATATATATATATATATATATATATATATATATATATATATATATATGTATATATATATATATATAATATATATATATAAATATATATATATATATATATATATATATATATATATATATATATATATATATATATATATATATATATATATAATGAGGGTTAAATGAAACACAATTCTCACAACTCCAATGGAGTTGTGAGAATTGTGTTTCATTTAACCCTCATTATAAAAATGAACTCACACAGGAATAATACCATTTCATATATATATATATATATATATATATATATATATATATATATATATATATATATATATATATATATATATATATATATATATATATATATATATATATATATATATATATATATATATATATATATATATAAGTCTGAGTGTATAGGTCTATATAATTTTATGTAGACCATTATTATAAACGTAAGTGAAGTCTCAATCAATGCTACTTATAAGAAAAAAACTATAGATATAGATAGTCCAACGAATGCTGGACTTGATTCTTTAACCACGTCTAAATCGTTGAGCAGTTTCTGAATTTAGCGTGCAGAAACCCTTAGAGTGCTATTGCGAAGAAAAAGATCCATTAATATTTTGTCCCATATATCATCCATGTACAAATAGCGACTTGAACATAATACAAAAAAATCGTACTCGTTACATTTTTATTATTTATGTTAACTTTTCAGTTGCCAAAATTATTTAATTGTTCCCGTTTTTGAAAGCGGATGTAAGGCTATAAAAAATGAATCATTTTATGAAGAACAAATTGAAGCTAGCAAAGCCAAGTGATTTGGACTCTTTGAGGAGGTTGTCGTCACAACGATTGATGTTGAATGGAGTTTACTCTGTAATTTATCAGACATAAATGGAGTTCATGCATTGTGAGGAATTTCACAACTCGTAATATTTGGAATGAATTAACATATTTCCAGTTTTTCACAGTAGGTATTCAATTGAGCAAAAAGGTGATTGTAGTTATCTTTATTGAACTAAAGACTGGTGATGTAGTAGAAACTATTTCACATAGAAATAGTTGAAATATGGATTCTAATACAAAAAAATTTTAAATTGGAAAATATGAAGAATGTAGAGAAGTTCCTTATATTCAGCGAATCACCTAAATTTTTTGAGATATTTACTGGAAGTTATAAAGCCCTCACCCTTCCCAATCTTGGGGGTTTACAATATCAGTTCTATAGATGAAAACAATCTTTCAGGGTAAGTTGAATATTGAATATCAGATAGGTTTGAATTACCTGGAAAAGGCACTATATCATATAAATCCTTCATGATCGGTACGAATCAAGAATCGAAATTGTGTATATTTGGAAAAAATGACAAATCAAGAGTATTTTATTTGCTAATCTGCAGTTAACTGTTTTTTGGTTTTGTCACCACATTACTTTTTTCATTATACTTTTCATTGATTTGAATGCTAATTTGAGTCGTGTTGTCCGTTTCGAATATAAAATGTCAAATATACTTTTTTTCTGATTTACTTGAAATTTAATAACTGTAAGGTACGTTTCCTCACTACAATGGATCTTTTTGAAATGAAACATCAGTTCAATTTGCAATAAGTCTTTCATAAAACAGGTGAACCTTGAAATTTGTGTTTGCTTTGCCATTTCATTGTTGAAATGAATTTTTTCATTCCAACAATATTTTTGTCATTGTTTCGAATATTTCTAATACTTTATTAGGAAAATTCATCAGAACTGATTCATACAAAAGCTTCTGAATTTTCAGGTGCTACCTATATGTCATAATTTCAAATTTTTCACGATTGAAATTCTTTAGGAAGACTTATATTACTTATACTGTGAAGTGAAATAATCAGATTCACTGAACGCAGTTTCTGTGTTTCAACAAATACTTTCTCGCAGAATTACCTGAATGTATTATGGAAATCTTCCTGTTGTACAATTCCAATATTTCATCACCAATTATGTTTTTCCAACTATATTACAAATCGTACACGTAACTGTTAACATTTTTTGTTAATATCTTGAAAATGAGTAGGATAAGTAGAAGTGTAAATGAATCTCACCCAACGTTTACTACTAGTTTTTCAAGTCATTATGCAACATCAGTCAATGCAGTGTACGAACGAGCAATATTAATATGCCTTTATTATGTGTGGAAACTTTAACTATCACATTTCATGGGGAATTTCAAGATCATGTAATTGTTCCATTTGCTGTGTAGGTAAGAGTTGTTTCCTCTTCATCAGAAAAGAGAAATAAGAGAGCAGAGATTAGTTATATAAAGCACTGTTATTCGGGGCTTCAGGATATGTACGAACCCAAAATAATAACGAATCATTGACCAAAAATGATATAATTCAATATCAATTGACTACTTGATGTAATATTTTCAAATGTAGGATATAATATGAATCGCATTTGAAGGATACTTATGAGATAACTGAAACATCCTGCAATTTGTCATCGCTGGTAAATAGATATCTTGAGTAGATTCAATTTAACATTCATAATAAACATCTGCTTCTACTTTCAGGATGTCTTCCATAGACGTCTCTAAAAAAAATTTCAAATCGATTTTGAAATGTTGTAGTATTCGTTCATGTTACAAATGAACGAAAACTACTAAATGAATTTTTTTTATAACATTATAATCTCACATATTTTAAGATTTCATTAATTATCAATTTATTTCCAAAATTTCTCGGAAATTTATGTTTTGAAAGGGTTTATTTCAATACACAATACCTAACAATTCTACTCCTGACTGAAATCTTATTATATATAGCTTATGTATAAATATATGAGGCATATCGAAATATTTCTAATGAAACTCTCAGGGAACTGTTGTCGACAAAAACACAACCTTTCAACAAACAAAAACACTTTCGAGAGTGAATAATTAGTTACAAAACACATCGTACTTGTTGAATAGAATTAACATGAAATTATTCCATCCTATTGTGGGAATCATCAATGACATGCATCCAAACAATCCTATTTCGATGGTTATACAAACGCAGATAGGCCCAATCATCAAAATGAGGCGATCATCTATTCGTAAACTAATCACGTTAGCTTCCTCTATCCAAGAAATGAGTACTGCCTTGAGCATGGCTTATGGCCTACTGGTGACAAGATGGTATGTACTTAGAATTAAATACTTATGGATTAACGAATCTGGAAACTATAAACACACACACACACACACACACACACACACACACACACACACATATATATATATATATATATATATATATATATATATATATATATATATATATATATATATATATATATATATATATATATATATAAAAGATATAGGAATTGTAGCCGTATTATTTAAAAATGAATAAGTGTTAGTTGAGTACTAAGCAGAAATTTGAGCAATGAATGACAAACCAAGTGTCATCACATCTATATTTCGATTCAAATGCTTCATCAGGATGCTAGAAAATTTGAATGAATTACATGAAAATTAATTTTTCATCTAAGATTGTACATACCTATGACGTTAAACGAGAAACCCAGGTAGCAAGCTGACGGTAATATGACGTCATATATTGGTCTGAATATGTGAGAAGTGACGTCGAAATGTCACAGCCTCAAGACGTCATTTTAAACTGTTGAAAAGATGTCATTAAATCACGTCTCATGCCATTTAGAATTTGAACATTTGTCATTTCTTAAAAAATTAACTGTCATAAATTGACGAAAAGAGTACTTTGCGCTGACGTCATCTACTGTGATCATATGAACGTCAATTATCTGACGTAAAAAAGACGTCATTCAACGGTCAAATGACGTCGCTGACCAAAATTGACTGAAAATTGACTCTAATAAGACGTCATGTTACGTCAGCTTGCTACCTGGGAATTGATTACAAATTAGTGCAATAACCACCATCAAGATGAAAAATATATATAAATTATTGTAAGTGTAAAATTCTGAAGAGCTAACTATGTATATATGTCTAAAATAACAATTCACAAATTGCATTCATAGGTTCGAGACCACACGGAATATATATATATATATATATATATATATATATATATATATATATATATATATATATATATATATATATATATATATATATATATATATATATATATATATATATATATATATATATATATATATATGAGAAGCACAGAAAACAATCACGGTACCTATAAATGCAATTTGGGAATTGTTATTTTAGACATATATAAATAGTTAGCTCTTCAGAATTTTACACTTACGATAATTTATATATTTTTTTCATCTTGATGGTGTCTATTGCACTAATTTATAATCTATTTCTCGCTTAACGTCATAGGCGTGTACAATCTTGAATGAAAAATTAATTTTCATGTAATTCATTTAAATTTTATAGCATCTTACTTCATTGAGAATGCGAATTTGAAGAAATGCGAATCTTCATATTCGCATTGAATCGGAATATAAATGTGATGACACTTAGTTTGTGATTTATTGCCTAAATTTTTGGCTAGTACCCAGTTCTTTGATATTACCTCTTGAAAGATTGTGCCAGCGACACATAATTTATTTTGATATAAAGTTTTATATCAAAAGTATATACAAAAGTTTTCTCTCATATTTAGAATAATACGAGTAAATGACTTTAATCTCATTTCTACTTATGTTCAGGAGTACTTCTTGAATTTCAAACTCGTGCCGCTGACACTGTAAATTTTCGAACGATATATTTAAACTTAACGAATCGTTAAGTTTGAATAAATTTTGTGGAAATAATGGATATAAGTGAAAATCAGACTGATGTTTTTATTATTTCATTCCGTTGATATGAAATTCTATCAAATACCAAATGATTTTATGGTTGAAAAATTTTATGTAAATGTGTTTTAAACACATATGTATTCAAATATATTTGTGAATACGACTATGCTCATTTCATATTACAAAAAAGTAATGTGAAATTTTCACGGTTCAAGAATCTATAATTTTAATTTGTATATGCCCAAAGAGGCAAAAACATGTTTAATATGAATATTTTATGAAGTAGACGTTTCGCCACGATATGTAGGTACGTACGTAAATATTGAAAACAATTTATTAAAAACAGATAACATGTGATGAAAAATCATATATTCCTTGAAAATTTTTTTTTTGGGTTTAGAAAATAAATGTATGAATTATTTCATAAAAAATTTAATCATCTCGCAAAATTTTGTGGACATTCACAGAATTGATATGATTTAATTATGTTTCATTATATTGTACAAAAACAAAAACAACACAACTAATTTGAATTATCATTCCATAACAGTTCTAAAAGTAACAAGCTGTGCTTTCTGTGCTTTAAGTAATGAACCGAAATTATTGAATTTCAGAAAGTGAATAAAAACGCAGACAAAATCTGGAAAACTACACATCGAAAAAAATTACCGTTACCGATCAAATATGATTCAACAATCAAATAATTGGGTTCAAATATCACAAACTTAATTTATGCATCAGTTCTTCAATCAGTGAAAAGTCATACAATATTATATCAAATTAGTTGACAATAATGTAACACCTGAAAATTCCTTGAATAATAAAAGAAATACTCACTTTCCAAATCTATAAAGAATAACATAAACTCGTGAAATTACGATTATATAAGATTTTAAAATATGTATTAATAAAAACAATTCGCTTGGTTTCACAAAATTCATAATAAATACTTGTCAATTGTTTGAGGGTGTTACCCCATCTTCAAAAGATAGAAAAAAGACTTTATCAATCAATATTAAAATAAATTAAACTCTTGGCTTAATGTTTCACGATTTAATTAACAATATGTATAGTCAACATGTTTCGAGCGTTAGCTCATTTTCATAGAAATGACATATTACATATGACAAATTACATAGAAAATGAGCTAACGCTCGAAACATGTTGACTATACATATTGTTAAATAAATCGTGAAACATTAAGCCAAGAGTTTTATTTATTTTAATATTCAATTATGTTTCACCAAGAGTTAAGCGAGAATTCAATATCATTTATCAATCAACTTTATTCCGAGATATATATTTGTTCTCAATTTAATACCCTATGTTAATACTAAATGTCCTTAATTTAATACCCAAAATTGTTATTAAATATATGATCTTCATACTACAACTTACTCACATGATAGCTGTAAAACTTATCATAGATATAAAACATGTTATGATGAATTTATGGAAAATATTTCGACATACAATCACCTATCGGTTATAACGGAATGGAACGACAACTTTGTTATTTTAAATGTAACACGGTGTATGTTATTCATTTTCAGTTTCTACATCAAATTTTTGGGTCACTGTGTGTAGAATACTCTTAAAATAGTTAAAGCATGAATTTTAAGTGTAGAATACACTTAAAGGTCTACCTATCGATATATTGATTTTTTTTTATAGACAATTGACTGGTGCAGACGTTCACATTGCACATTCTGTGTGAAAGATCTACAAAACCTAATGAAAAACCTTCTTGTGGGGTCGACTGGAAGGACGATCAAGGTTATTCGTTACAATTCTAAGACTTCCTTTCTATATATAGGATTCTATGTGCAGGGTAAAGGAAATGAAGTGTATATATATATATATATATATATATATATATATATATATATATATATATATATATATATATATATATATATATATATATATTTCGTGCTATATTATCGCACTTGTAGATATTCGCTATCAAAGTACACTCCAACACTCTTTCGATAATTTTCTTTTTGACAAATTATTCAAAAGAGCATTATAGCAGAGCTGGCTATGTAAAAATGAACATTGCGATGTCCCCATTGTCCTTCTATGGATCCACGTTAGTTAGAGAATATCAGAATCTACATAATTCTTCTAGGGATAAATGTTAGAGAATCTTGAAATGGATGCCTACATTTATTGAAAGCGTGAGACACTCATTGTTTCGTACTACAAGATACAACGATTTCAATCCTCACGTACCCTTTCATCGTTCAAGTTCACAAAACTTGAACTACGCCGTTCTGATGATAGCCAATTAGCTTGCAACATATGTGAACGGCTGTCACAAAAACAAAAAAAATTGCAGGTAAATGCCGTAAATTTCTTCTTTTATATATATATATATATATATATATATATATATATATATATATATATATATATATATATATATATATATATATATATATATATATATATATATATATATATATATATAAAAATTCGAATCTTGGTTTTTTTGGTTCAATTGAAAACAAATGATATTAGTTTATTTCCAAATTACGTTTCGGTTAATTTTCAACCTTTATCAAACTGGTATATATGTCATATGCTCGCTAAAACAAAATTAATATAAAAACAACGTTCACAAACATGATTTTAAATCTTACCTTAATATAAACACTTCGGAACAAAAGTTCTTAGGTGACAAACAAACAACTATAATGACAATTATACTTAAATATTTAGAAATTTTTTAAAAAACAATTGACGTTCATCTCTCCAGGCGTATTACAAATATATGACTGGACTCGGAAACCGATCACATCCGCAATATTACATACACACATCAATGATACGTCTTTATGTTTTGCCGCATGTTCTTATGCGTTTAAAATATTGTTGTAGATTTTACTTAGACCAGTTATGTCGGTTTTATCATTTATGGATTCTGGATTTTTCTTTATATGAATCATTTCCTGGATTTCGCGTTTTTTTATGTTGTTCAGTTTTTAAGATTTTTGTAGCCGAAAAATCAAACTTATGGCCCAATGTCTGCTGGTGTTTTGTGAGAGCAGTGGTATTTTTTTTATCATACCTATGTCCATTTAGCCTATTTTTCAAGTATTGGCTAGTTTGTCCAATGTATACTCCTGCACAGTCTGCACATGGAATCTGGTATATTGTGTGCGTTCTTTTATCCATTGGAATATTACTTTTTAGTCTGCTGAAATTGTTTCGTAGCAGATTATACCCCTTATGGCTTCTATGTCATATTTTTCGAAAAGTTTGTCCAGATTTTCAGACAAGTACGTAATATATGGTATACATAGATTTTGGTTTTGCTTTTTGTCTTCATGTATAGTAGTGTCAAATTATCTTGGTTTCGTGTCGAATGTTTCTTTTTTCTTTGCTCAAAAATTGCATTGACTAGTTGTCTCGGATAAGAGTTAAGATGTAGTATCTCCTTCGCTTTATTTATTGCGTCATGTACAAACTCCGAGTTACTTAGCCTAATTGCCCGATCTGCTAGCCCAATTATTACCGATTTTTTTTGGGATATGTGGTGCTGTGAATTGTAGTTGAGGTAACGTCCCGACCATGTGGGTTTGGTGTACCATTCCGTCTGCAAGTTGCCGTCTCTGTGATGAATGGTCATGTCAAGGAAATTTATCTTCTTGTTGATTTCAGATTCCACGGTAAATTTTAGTTTTACGTGATATTTATTGAACTGATCTAACATATATTCCGTCTTGTCTTTGGGAATGGCAGTGATGCAGTCGTCCACATATCTGTAAAAAAACGGTAGAGAACGGTTAAATACGCCTGAAGAGATGAACGTGAATTGTTTTTCAGAAAAATTTTAAATATTTAAGTATAATTGTCAATATAGTTGTTTGTTTGTCACCTAAGAACTTTTGTTCCGAAGTGTTTATATTAAGGTAAGATTTAAAATCATGTTTGTGAACGTTGTTTTTATATTAATTTTGTTTTAGCGAGCATATGACATATATACCAGTTTGATAAAGGTTAAAAATTAACCGAAACGTAATTTGGAAATAAACTAATATCATTTTGTTTCAATTGAACCAAAAAACCCAAGATTCGAATTTTTACTATATATATATATATATATATATATATATATATATATATATATATATATATATATATATATATATATATATATATATATATATCTTATTACTTAATGTATATAGTAATGAAATTGCAACTATTGATTGTGTGAAAATTTTTCAAAACAGGTTTTATTAATTTGTGCTCATTCTACCTGTTTTGTGATATTTGGGTGTATCGAAATGAGGAAAGTAGATAAATTGGTAGATTCACCTTAACATACATTTCAAATACCACACGGGTATCATAAAGCAATTTGGATTAATGATGAGAATCTGAACTAACAGAAATTCCTAGGATCTAGCAGTACAGTGTTGAAAAAACTGGATAAATATTGATGTTTGACTGACCAATGAAATGAAATGAAACTGTAATATTTGTTATAACAAACACAACGAAATAGTGCGTGTTTTGTATACAAAGTTGTTCATAATATTTACACAACAATCGGCCTTTAATTTTACAGAGATCCGAAATTTTGATTTTATAGAAAACCTGGAAACTCGATTGGCAGGAATATCTGGGATCTCTGCTTACAGTGTACTTCAATTTATTTCGGGATCAACCCTCAAAGATTTCAACTCTGAGGATGAAAGAACTCATTTGCCCAAAAATGTTATTTTGATTGAACAAAAAACTGAATGACCCGGAGGTTTCTCTTATCACTAAGTGAAAAATCATGTAAAAATCATAAATAATTGTTAAATAATAGTAAATCAAAATTAAAACACTTGGCTCAAGTTTCACTGAATATATAAACAACTCTTCATATGTTTCGGGTGGTTAGCCCATTATCAAGAGTATTCAACGATAAAAGTGAGTAATATTAATTTAATATTCAGTGACGCTTAAGCCAAGTGTTTTAAGTTTGATTGACTATTGTTAAAAATCATGAATTTCATTGAAAGAATATATTGACTATCTCACGTTATCTTTCATTTCAGGCACTTTATTTTTCAATAAAATACTCGTATATTAGAATACTTTATTGCATCTTATAGTTTTGTTGTCAAAGAGTATTTGAATGTTATTAAATGACTTGAAGGAATACTTATAGGTATTGACAATCAACATATTGTTGAAAAAAAACATTTTGTGAAAAAATTTATCAGAATTTCTGACGATATTTTACTGATAGGTATTATAAAAATTCTTAAAAGCTCTTATCAAACATACATATATTTGTGTATGTTTCAACTAAATGACCAAGGTTCATATTGTGAAACAATAGAACCTCCAACATAGCCATTATTCTAGTCGATGCACGTAAATCAAATTTAATGTGTGACATTGGTACATCAGTAAACTTTCTTTTGGGAAATAATACACCTCAGGCAAATTAACGTTCATCAACGTGGGCGGGAAATGTTACGTTGCTTTCCTTATAACCATATAAATATCTGCAATTTAGATTTAAATACGGTTAGCAAATAATTGTGTAACTCTTAAGAAAGCTGTGAAGTTGCACTTTGATCGCAGAGGCCATAAAAAAATAAAGCGTAATATCGCGAATATCAGTTAATCGTTATCGATCAAGAAACATCTGTGAAATGAATATGATATTCATGGCAAATATCTGATGCAATGTGGTACTCAGCAATATTGCCATGATTGAGGTACTTTGATTGTGTTAAAATATGATATCTTAAGAATTCGGTGTTTCCCTGAATGGATTCGCATTTTATTTGTTTCTACAAAATTCTGTTTGTTATCACAGAATATGTTATGGAAGTGGGATATTAAGGTTAGGGTGCATCTGAGAGAAATAGTCTCGAGACTAGTCCCGAAACTGAACTCACAAATGGACAGAGGTCTGAGCAGTTATGGATACAATCCTCACAAAGTGTCACAAATGGACACATACAGTTCAGCTCTCGCGATTCGGTCTGTAGTCTTTGGTCCGTGTTTGCAAATTTTGAACTAATCATCATTAGAGACGGTATTATATGCAATAGTGAAATTTAAAACGAGAAAACAAATATACAAGAAGAATGAAGCTATAAGCCAAGTGCGTTTTATGGCAATGTTGAACGTTATATGAATCCTTAGATCTGAAAATTAGTTGTATAATTTTAAGTTTTTCGAGAAAAAATTAAAAACAATAACTTCTAAGTTTAGTCAATCAACTATACGAGCAGTTTCAGATGAAAACTGATAATGCATATCTAAAATTGATCGAAAATGGTAGTTGACTCAGAGAACGATATTACAATCGCATTTGTATTTTCGAATTTTGTGATAATTCGAATAACGTCTAGTAAAAATGAACGTATTAGTAAAAACTTCCAGTTTTCAGTACTCGTATTATTATTATCATTATTTTAATAATAAATTATCGAAATAAATAATTGAACAATGAATTGAATGACAAAATAATTCTAAATTAATAATAATTCATTGAATATTCTGTGATTATAATTCATATTCAATATGATATATCAAATTATCTATTATATATTATATTATTATTATTATATATGATATATTACTTTAATTCATATTATGTACTTGTATATGTATATTTATGTACCTTTTGTTCCAAAAAGAGGACAACGTTGGAAAAGAACGGTTTTCTTACCCGTTCTTTGACTGCCGAAGCAAAAAATTAGTTTTTTGTCAGTTCATTCAGAAAGCTTCAGTTTCTATTCATTGAAATCCTAATTTTCCAATATGTTGAAAATATTTCCAATTTCTGTTTGTCAAACTGAAATCGGACAAAATTGGACAAAAAGATAAATTAAACTAAGTGAATAGATGTAGAAAAAATGAGAATGTATGATAATCAATAAATGTAAAATAAATGTGAATGAGTATATAATAATCCCTTATTTTACAATTTCTAAAATATCTGATTTGGTGATTCTAATAACTGTGTATGATCTATTGAATAATGTTAAACTAATCTTCAATAATTAAGAAAGACATTTTGTATATTCATCTGGAATTGGGACTTTTGTTTTTGCTTTTTTTGGCGTGAATTTCCTAATTGTCTATTTTTTTGAACGCCAAATGATTTATGTGTCGTACTGATTGAGTAGTGGTGATCAGTTTTTTATAGAACCTACAAGTTTAGATGAGTGTTTTGAACTTGTTAGACGTTTAAAATCCTTTTTCATGTAAAATATGTTTTCTTTCGATTTCCTGGCTAGTGACAATTATTTCGTGGCAAGGAAAAGACTTATGTAACACGAAGTCCTCATGTAAACATTTGTGTGACGAACACGCATTTTCAGTTCTTCAGACAACCATCCTCTATGGAGCAACATTTGCTTGCATATGTTTTTAATAATAATAATATTATTGAAAATAATAATAATAATAATAATAATAATAATAATAATAATAATAATAATAATAATAATTATTATTATTATTATTATTATTATTATTATTATTATTATTATTATTATAATTGTTATTATTATTATTATTTTTATAAATTCTTTATACTCAACAGGTATAACACTCAATTACAGAAAATAATAACAATGTTGAATAATAACTAAATAATTGAAATGAAGAAGACATTACGATGAGCTCAATCTAATCTGAAAAAACTAAAATATTAACTAATAAGTAATAACTAAATAATAGCATTTAACGAAATAATACAAAGAACTCAATCTAAATCAATTCATTTTAGTCAATAACTCCTGATAATAATTTCTATGTAGTTATAGTGAATGTCACAATTATTGGCAACTCTATTGAATGTCGACTCCATAAACCAAATAGGGGATTGTATTAGAGGGTTCGTCCTCGGAGTCTCTAGGTGGAATAATTCTGTATTACGAGAATTTTGTCTAGGAACACGAAACAAGAGATGAGGACAATCAACAGTATTGTGCAGTAATTTGTACAAAATTTTGAGTGATAAAGTTTCTCTCCTGCTCTGCAATGAGATTAAACAATATCGACTCAATTATTCGTTATGATTGACTCCTTTCTGTGGATAAATTTTATCCTCCCTCCAAACTGAAAATTTCAATAACCTTCTCTGTATAAGCTCAAGATGGCGTTGATGGAAAGTGTAAATGGGATGCCAGATCATGCTGCCATACTCCAACTTGCTAAAGTTGGATGTATGTATGCTGTGATGGTTTCCAATACAGCACGAGTTACATGTGTTGAAAATGAATGTTTGCCTGAAAAAGGTTCTTGCAATAATTCAGTATAAAATTTCGAAAAAGTGCACAAATTGAATTTAATTGTATTAATTCAAATAGATTTTTTGTCGAGTAAAACCTGATTAATTCGATGTCGATTCGTTCCCTCATTCAAGAAATTCTTCACAAAGATTTGATGAGATGAATTAACAATATTTTTCCTTTTCATTTTACTGTTATTTTCAATCAGTCATGAACTTATCATGTTTTGATTATTGAGAGTGTTTATCGTTGAGAAACAATATTGAAAATTAAAAAATGCCGAAAGTAAGACAAAAATAATTTGGGAAGCGTTAATGATTCAGATTTCTCGCCGTAGTTTTCATGGTCTGTTCCATTTTTGCAGCTATCAAGAAGACAAATCAATTATTCCATTGACAAACCGAGCGAACTTGAAAATGTGGGTCAGAATTGGAATGCTTCGAATGCCAGTTACTAATCATTCCGAATTTGATGATGTTTATCAAAGGAAAATTAGGTTTTGATTATCTTTTAGAAGTTTAGAGCAAATCTCAAAGGTATTGAAATGGGGACCCTAAACTTATAACTGTTCATTAGTTACTCTCAACATATAAAATATATACTTTTGAGATTTTCAATAGAAACAAAACACTACCTAACCACTTTCGCCAGTGAATATTTTGCGCGTTTCGGACAACATTGTTGAAAATTCCATATATCACTTCTTCATCCATTTATGGAAACAATTAAAATATATAATGACCAAGTTGTGATATACAACGAAACGTCAACAAAAATAAAGTTTTTCATATTGAAAGAAGTCTGTTATTGTTAGAAACATTCAGAATAATATATATATATATATATATATATATATATATATATATATATATATATATATATATATATATATATATATATATATATATTTTCTTGAAATTGATTTATTGCCTAGAGGAATATTTCTGGCTTAGCATTCGCTTCGGAAGTTTTAGTCTTCTTCACCACGAGGAAACCTCTGAAAAACTCATGGTAAGCCATGTGATTCTAATAAGTGTGATTTATATATATGGTGAAGAAGACTAAAACTTCCGAAGCGAATGCTAAGCCAGAAATATTCCTCTGATAACGAAAATCAATGACTGAAGATACAAAAAAACAAATTTGATTTTTCTGAAAAATAAGTTTGACATTTGATATCTATAGTAACTCATGAATTCAATTATTCATTAGTTTTGACAAAGTTGTAATATAACAACGAAACGTCAACAAAAATATACTTTTTCACATCAAAAAAAGCCTGTTATTGCTTAAAACTTCCAAATTAATATATATATATATATATATATATATATATATATATATATATATATATATATATATATATATATATATATATATATATATATATATATATATATATATATATATATATATATAATATATATATATATATATATATATATATATATATATATATATATATATATATATATTAAATCGAAGATTATCGGCATATCCCGCAGATTGGTAGCAGCCGTTGACACGTGTTTCGAGCTTATTGGCTCTCCTCAGAACGGCGTAGCCATGTTCTAGTTGTAGGAACCTGGAGGTGAAAAACACAAGAAAAAAACTAAGAAAAACAGACAATCTCTGAAGGAAAGTCGCAACATTTTAGGCTACGCGTTTGTTCTTTCCGGATTGGGAAATTTGTAAACTGCTTTGCTCGTGAGGTGACTATTTATCCTTCAAGGATGCTCTAAGCCGAGGAGTTGAAAAATATATGAATGATATTTGATGCGGAAGAAAATTAAAATGAAATTGAAGAAGCAAAGCAGTTTCCAAATTTCCCAACACGGAAAGAACAAACGCGTAGCCTAAAATGTTGCGACTTCCTTCAGAGGTTGTCGGTTTTTCTTAGTTTTTCTTCTTGTGTTTTTCACCTCCAGGTTCCTACAACTAGAACTTGGCTACGCCGTTCTGAGGAGAGCCAATAAGCTCGAAACACGTGTCAACAGCTGCTACCAATCTGCGGGGTATGCCGATAATCTTTAATTTAATTTTAATTTTCTTCCGAATCAAATATCATTTATATATCTATATATATATATATATATATATATATATATATATATATATATATATATATATATATATATATATATATATATATATATATATATATATATATATATATATATATATATATATATACAATGATAAAAGGAGTATTGCCTGTAATTAAATAGAAATGTTATGAGTTATAGGCAAAAAAGGAGGCCACTATGAATAAATTTTATCCAATTTGTTTGCCTGGTCTATATTTCGACTGTGTTTACAGTCTTCATCAGGACATTAAAACAGATGTTTACACAGAAATCATGTTAACATCTAGTTTAACAAATTACGGCTAACTAGGTAATAGAAGTATGGCCAACACTATCAACAGGAATGTGTGAAATTCAAAGTGTAAGTGATATTGCACAGGAATCGAATATTATTGTTAAAATGTAAAACTTTTTAAAAATATATATAAAATCATCCCAAACTTAACCACCAGAGATAGATAAACAATCGAGTATATATGACAGGTGCACAGAAAAACAAATTGTCACCGAAAAAAGCACAGAGGTGAGAGAGTGAATCACCGTAACAACAAAAGTCACACTGAGCACGTAACACATAAAGTCTATTGAGATTGTGGGTTGTCTGCGAGGGTTACTTAAAATGATCTGAAAGTAAATAACTATAAATGCAGCTTAACCTGGAAACGTCCGTCATTTTATTAATGCTGTTCGTGTTGTTGATGTGGACCATTTCCAAAAAAATCTTTTTTTGGTAACTGACAGCTACATCCAGTATTCCAACACTGTCAAAGTCGAAACGATGTACTTGTTTCACTGAGTGTAGTGAAAAGGCACATCTGTCCGACCGAAGTCTAACATCACTTTTATGAAGAGTTATTCTTCTTTTAATGGTCTGAGAAGTTTGACCTATGTAGACTCCTTCACAATTTTAACACGGAATACTGTAGATGCAATCTGATGTTAATGATGGAGGTACTTTATCTTTAAGTCTTGTAAAAACACTTCTGCTAGTAATAAAATTGTATTTGGCAAGTTTTAGATCATCTATTGCACCGAAAATGTGACACAGTTTTGATGTGAGAGACGGGAAATATGGTAAAGATCTGTATTTCACTAATGGAGCTTGTGTGTTGTGATCTATATCACGTTGAGTTGTAGAGGTGGGAACCGGTGGTCTAATGACTGTATTACATAGAAACTTTTTTACCAGTGTTCCTGGATATCCATTGTCAACCAAGATGTCTCCCAGACGGGACAGTGAGCCCTGACAGTAATCCGTGTGGAAATGTTTACAATTTGTAAACATGTACCCATATTATGCAGTTCAAGAAACGCCCTTGGAAACATTTGGAAACAATCTACTTGAAAAGGAGAATTGAGAAATACAGTTGTCGTTGCTTCCTTCAACTACTGAACAGTAAACACGTAGAATGCAATAATATTCGAACCCAATACATTTGGAAATACTCGTAAAAAAACTTATTTTTTAAAAATTCGGAAACAAATGTACTTTTAGAGTAACTTCACAGTAAATGTACGAAAAATGTTCACTAGTGCCTGAACTCGTTAATACGAGTATTGTACTATTTTAGCCCTGAAAAGGAGAAAAAACATTTCCGAAATCTTGGAAAATACTAAAGAGGTCACTTATTTTTCTGTCCTGGACTTCAACCCCAATTGAACACTGAAAAAAATAATTTATTTATATATGTTTACTTATAGTATACAATTATGTATACGTTATTTTTAATGTTATTAGCAATAATAGGCTATTTTCAATGTTAAAAACGTTATTTTCGTTGACGTTTCGTTGAATATCACAACTTTGTAATGAATTTCATTTAAACTTGAATCATATTGAACTTATTTCAATTTTATGAACTACGATACCTAGATATCAAAACATCAAACGTATTATTTTGAAAAAAATCAAAATGCCTTTTTATTGGTTTTTTTCTAATATTCAGAGGAATATTTCTCGCTTAGCATTCGCTTCGGAAGTTTTAGTCTTTATTCCGTATATTCCGCATATATGTATACTTTACTGAATGGTTTTATTGTCCGGTTAGAAATGTTTAGTTTGTATCATATACTAAGCAATAACTGACATTTTTCATTGAATCCTTTATTTTTGTTGGCGTTTCGTTGTGCATTACTAACTATATAACTAAAACAATGAAATAGTTGCGGTAATTCGTAACGCATCGTCATCCGAAATAAAGAGTATAATACATCAATATACCTATAACAATGAATGTCATAGGGAATATCAAATAGTGAATAAGATATATCATTTCAATTACAATACGAATCATTTTAAAAATTAATCTTGTCGTTGTGCCCATTCACATTATTTTCTGACTTCATCATCTGTGTAATTGATGCTCCATTATTGAATGTATGTCTATTTAATTTAGTCAAATATTTGAAGACGTGGAATGAAATCTTATTTGACAAGAAATCTGTAATATCTATCTGTGTACATGTAAAGTTCGCGCAACCAGACAAGGTCAGTGTTAATAGTGATTATCTATCTGGTTATGTTACTATCAGTTTTCAAAAACCTACATTCCCACATAAAGAAGATAAAATTCGGAGTAAAAATGTCAAACACAGACCAGATTCTCAGAGAAATATTCAAAACGTCAGTTGATTCAGTGCAGCCCTATAATTTGGTGAAAAATTTTGTAAGTGTGACAGAGATGGATGATGTGAGCCATCTATGGGTGGGAGGTCAAAGTTATGAAATAAAGAGTGGCGTTCACGTTGTAGGTTTCGGTAAAGCAGTTCTAGGAATGACATTTGGCATAGAAGAGACTTTAGGAGAGCATTTGAAGATGGGGGTGGTGAGTGTGCCTAAAGGTATTTTGAATTCTAATTCAAATATGAATTTTCTGAATTCTAAAATAAAATATATGGAAGGAGCAGAGAATAATTTACCTGATGAAGATTCAATGGAAGCATCTTTGCAAATAAAAAAATTAGTACAGAAACTAACCGGAAAAGATATTGTAATTGTACTCATTTCCGGAGGCGGTAGTGCACTGTTGCCGCTTCCTAGAGGAAATATTTCTTTGGAAGAAAAACTAGAATTAGTGAAGCAGTTAGGCAATTGTGGTGCTGACATCAAGGAAATGAATTGCGTACGGAAAGAGATTTCCGAACTAAAAGGAGGCAATTTGGCAAAAATTTGTTATCCGGCTAAAGTTATAAGTCTCATTTTGTCAGATGTTATAGGAGATCCTCTTGATATCATCGCAAGCGGACCTACAGTTTCAAACAAAGATGATACTGAGAAAACAATAGAAATCCTGGAAAAATATTCGTTATATGACAATTTACCCGAGACCATCAAGAATGTTCTGAATGAAAATTTGAATTCCGAAAAATTGCATCAATTAGTTGAAGACGATTCATTTATTCATGTTGATAATTTCGTGATAGGAAATAATGAAATGGCTGCAAAATCTGCTCTCGATAGAGCAACAGAACTGAATTTCCAATCTGTCATTCTGTCAACAAAAGTGAGTGGTAATGTAGATCGAATTAGTATAGTCTATGCAAATATTGTTCAAATATTCTCAAAATTTCTGCAGAAGCAAATTACGAATGAAGAGGTACTGTTTGAGCTGCAAAATTTCGAATCCGATATTATTTTTTATGACGAGGAACATGTAGTGCAGACCATAGAATCTTTCGATCAAGAAAAAGATATTTGTTTGATATTGGCAGGAGAGCCAACAGTTGTTGTTACTGGAAATGGGTTAGGTGGAAGAAACCAACAATTGGCGCTTTCGTTTTCTATGGAGCTACATAAAAGACAATATGAATCTGTGGAGATTTTTTTCTTAAGTTGTGGTACGGATGGAATTGATGGTCCTACGGACGCTGCAGGTGCTATTGGATACTCCACCCTCGCTCACGATAGTGAAAAACAAAACTTGAATCCAGATGATTATCTGCAGAATAATGATTGTTATAATTTCTTTGAGACGTTTGAAGATGGAAGATATTTGGTGAAAGTAGGACATACTGGAACTAATGTTATGGACATTCATGTTATTTTGATAAAGAAAAATCATAAAAGAGTTTAATTAATCAAGTAACGAATTTGAAAGGAATAAATAGAGAAAATTTTATGACTGATATAGGTACAATTTGTGGTTAAAAATTAACCAGGAATAAATGTCTTCATTTTACACTTCATATTATTATTCATTCGTTAATAATATTAATTCTTAGTTCAATTATAGACCATTGGCGGTTTATGGAGGAAGGATTTGAAACGAAATGATGGGTTGGGGAAGTCAAGGGTTTCAGTTCATTCTTTATATTCAAGGGATAAACTGTACTGAGCAGAGAGTAAATACTCACTTCACGTTATTAACGTGATTTTGTCTACAACATTAATTATTACAATGATTACAGCGATATTCATCCTAATTAATTCTTTCTCATTAAGTGTAGTCGAAAATTCTATCTATGTCATTGATTAAAATTTGTCACAATGAAAGCTTGGTATACTTTTATATTCGTAGACAGTGAAATGATGAATATTTGAATTTATTGATCCATTTAAATTCGTTTCCTATATATTTCTTTCCTAGTAGCTGATCTTTCTTGATGAAATGGTTTTTCACTTTGTTTTTGTTTTAGTGTTGTCATTGGATTAACAATATCGGTACTTTCGTTTTAAATCCATCCTAATTTACGACGCTGCAATTTATTTCACACTATCCTGTAAATTGTGTTGCCTGCAGTGATAAAATATTAGATCATCTCACGAAGTATATATATAAGGTTATAAGGAGTACGAACGGAATAGGTTTTTCCGTAGTATTCATGTACAAAATATCAAACCCAGATATGTTTCTCCCAGAAAACCTAGATCATTTTCTACCACTGGCTGTGCGAATGTTCAGGACGTTGATCAGACCGATGTTATTTTCATTATCAGACGTATATACGCGCTGGCTCGCGGATGTTAAAATTATTTAAAATTATAATTGAATATAAATTTTTATTTCACAGCTCTCAATAGCAACAAGACTGTCCGCGTAAAGATTCAAACGAGTGCGTCTTAAAAAGTGGCGCGCCCTACCAGCAAAAAATCTGTTCCTTAAATTGATGCCATTTTTTCAACATTACGTTCGGAATCCTTTTATCTATATCTATACTTCGTGGATCATATGTTCAATTGAAATGAAAAAACTGGATGTGTTATATTTCTGGAGTTCTCATCCGAGCATTATAAATGAAAATCATTCTTTAGGTTACCTTTGAAAATATGTTTTCAAATGATACGTAAGATAATTCATAATCTGAAATGAATATTGTGAAAAATATTCGACAATAGCATAGCAATATTCAATAGTGTTGGCGTTTACTTGATGTAAATCCATTATAATTCAATATAAATTCAAATTCAAACACTTGAACTTATGATTTACACTTTATTGACTATATAGCATGACGCGTTTCGCGTTACAAACTACTTCTGCAGATCCTAACAGAATAATCTTCTTTTATTCTTATTATTCTGTTTATTCTGTCAAGCATGAATTATTCTGTTAGCATCTGAAGAAGTCGTTTATAACGACGAAACGCGTCATGCTATGTAGTCAATAAAGTGTATATCATAAGTTCAAGTGTTTGAATTTCAGTTTATATTCATTTACATAGCAGTTGAATAAAGTGAAGAATAATAAAACAATGAAGTGAAGAAAATTACTAGGTATCTTCTCTCTTTTCAAAATGCTTGAGAAAGATCTGAAGCAAAAATCACCAAGTAATCAATTTTCGTCGATAACTGACACAGAGATACTCGTATATATAATATATGAGAATACATAATTCGCAATGAAGTCATTTAATGAGAACAGTGTGTTCTTATAGCATCAACATAGTTGCAATTTGATGAATGCTCAGAACATACCCTTCTCGAAACTGTATTATAGATTTCAATGTTCTCTAACATTATCCACGAAGGATGTGAAACGTGAAAATGCTTATATTCCAACCAGTTCCCCAATTTCACGCATTTCATCAGTTCACTCTCTTCAAAATGAAACAATATTCAGAATTTTCTCATAATTTAATACAAAAACGCATGACAACGTTTCGAAGTACTACTTCTTTATCAAATACTGGATTAATACTCTAGAAATTTAGAGTACAGCAACGAAAATTAAATTCCCTTATCCAAAATAAACCACAGAATCAACACCCAATTGATGCAAATAAAAACAATAAAAAGTTTTCAATTCATCAGTTTTTTGAACGTTTCACTAATTTGTCGAACAACAGTTTTTCTGTTGATGAAATCAAATTGTTAAGGTTTCAAACACAATATCAGTATTGATCCAGCATTCGATAAAGAAGTAGTACTTCGAAACGTCGTCATGCGTATTGGTATTAAATTATGAGAATATTCGAAATATTGTTTCATTATGGATATTAATTTTCTCCAACTATCGGTCTCATCAATCATCAATTCAATTTCTCCAATGAATATCCTAGTATTTTATTCCATTTTTAATCAAAAGGATATCATATGGGATCTGGTTGATCTTAAAATCATATAACCAGATCATAAGAAATGAGCTTTTTTTTCATATAATATGTATGCATACATATTTGTTCACATGATTCTCAGATACGCAAGGATTTACTTTCAATTTTGTAGATGAAACTGAAAAGTAACAGTTCTAAGATGCTTGTCTTATAGACAGTTTTTGGAGATTGAAGTATTTGCCCTTCTTGATGAAAGACTAGTACAACTGATAAATTCTTCAAAGAACGAAACTGTTGTGTGTAACTATCCAGTCTGGAATCGAATGCGAAGGTCTTTGGAAAGAATAATAAGAGTTGAGAATCTTCATGATAATATAGCCAGTTTACTTTTAATTCTTTTAATTGATTTTTATTTTTGTAAACAATATTATTTTCGATGTGTAATATTTTATATGTTCAATGTATGTGCAATAGGGTCCCTCTATTTAATCTAATCATTTGAAAAAATTTCAATTATATCACGGCATTGATTATGTGAGAAATACCAAATTTCGTAACTTCATTGCTTACTTGAAGACCTTTCTTGGTGCTTTGATTTCAATTGATATCATTTATTCCAATTTCCTTCTTTGGTTCGAGTGATACTTGGTTTATTCATTTTTGTCTATGAAAAAATTATTTCAGACATCATCATCAGGGTTTAATCAGAAAAATTATTTCAGAATTGTTGTTATTCATTCAAGTGTTTGTTTATTATATGCATTTCTACGCTCATATTTTAAAAAAGAGCTTTCTTCACTCTTGCCGTTTTCAAGAATGTGAATGTCAAATATGACATTAGAGTGTTATTGAACAAAGCGGGTACTAGGCTAACCCCTTGGGGTAGCCTGAGAGCAAACCAAGGGGTTCGTGAAATCTGCTGAACCCATAAATGAATCTACCTATTTCTCGATACAAAATTTCTCAATGTAAATATGTGTTTTATTTTCATAAAAGTTTGCTTATCGAAAACTACAGTTTTTACATATGGTTGGCGCAGTTCCCAATTTAAAAAGGGTAACTTCTTGTTTCAGCTTGTCAGAACTTCTTTCGTTTAATCGACAGTTGAAGATCAGGAAAATACTTCAGTCAATTGAAATATACTTTTTTTTATATGGAGAGGAAAAATGCTTTTACGCACTGCCCTCAGCGAAATAACGTGCAGCACTGAGGGATTGTGTGGGATTCACGTGGCGGTTGTTCTTTGCCTATTCGTCATACCCACTAAAAAACCTCTCCGTGACTCAAGAGTCACCTTCAGAGCATATTCCTAGATGTCTGTTGGAAATGCTCTTCTATCCACGCAGCAACCGGAACTAAGCTTTATGCTCTTCACATCAGTTGTTGCTGGATGTATCGTTCCACCACGACTTTTGTTCCGTGGTAATCCACAATAGATTGAGAACAAAACGACATAACATAATAAATTAAGAATGTAAATGGGACGTGTTCTCACATACATTTATCACAGTTGTCTATCACTAGCCTTTTTCACACTGGTTTCTTCTCAAGTGCTAAGGCCCAGGATCACCCAGCAGCTTCAGTCCGTTGTCTCTCCTCCCTGATCCTATCCTCTTCTACTTTTATTTCCATGATCTCTGTGATCGTTTTGTATAGGATTTCTCATTTAGCACTATCTTCCAGAAGATAGTAATGTAAATATTATATTTAGTTGAATAAATATAATTGAATTATACTTGAGTTATAAAAATGATTGAATTTTTTGAATGTGCATTATATACGTTATAATATTTGCTAGATATAATACTTACGTAAGGAGCAAAATGTGGAAGGCTCAACAATTACGAAAGTGGATGAAATACGAAAATGTTTCTCCAACTCTGAAGTAGACGAACGTGTTATTATTCAATTCTTCATCATAAATAAATGAAATAATAATAATCGTAATCGTAACATAAATGAAATTCAAAATAACTACTTTGTATGAATTCAATAGGCTGAGTGCCTATTCAATAGTTTCAAAATATTCTTAGAGTTTGTTGTTTGTCTTTCTTGAATACACTACAGGGACCTGAAGCTAAACAGCTGAATATAATATGTAGTTTTATACAAATAATTCTGAATATAATAGGTCATTTTCAATTCAAAGTCTTCGACAGCATTTTAAACTCCAAAGAAAAAGGGACAATGTGAATGAAATGACATTTCTTGGTGAATTGAAATCAATTCTTGAAAAAGAAAACCGATGTTCTTGAAAAAGAGGAACGTGGTGAATGTGAAGACAAAATTGGTAACATGTTTGAGTAATGGAATTCAGTTATTCAATGACTTTCTCGTATATCAGAAATCAAAAGTCGCACGATGTGTTTCTATGGTTACTTGAGCTATTTTGTGCTTGAAAACATCACTATATACATTTTTATAACTACTCGAGACATTTTGCATGCACAAAGAGTTTCACGTCTCTGAGAGTTCCGAACGCAGATCTACCAAGTGAGGACCTTCACGTCTACGACTAGGCTATGGAGCGACTTAACTTGAAATCTTTCAAACGCAAATAAGCTGGAATTATCATCGTCACCTGTCTTCCAATTGTTGCTGTTTTTCATTTTTCAGAGATGTACCAGCGATGTAGGTTGTACCACATAAAATTTCGCTTCAGAGTTTAATAATTTTAATATTTCATTTTCTGCAGATTTCAATATTTCAGAATAATTGCAATTATTTCTCTACATATCAAATGGCAAGGTTCATACTTCGTGGATAGAAACAAACAGAAGCTATATATAGAAGCACGTTGTTAGAATTGATAGTCAATGTTAGAAATCGACATCCTATTTTATTTTCTGTCCCAACAACCAGAAACTGAATATTCAGAGACGTTTGGTCCAACGACATTTTAATTCTTAATAAGTTTATATTGAATAATAAAGTATTAGATACAATGTAATGATGATGTTGGTGTATTTCGCTGATTATCGTAAATGGCACATACTCGTACACATAATAATGTGTAGAGCAGAATGTACACAAAAAAGATGTCAGGTCTGTGTATTGCTTTGCGATGAAGTGCCACAGACCGTCAAGAAGAAAACGTTTATGTTATATTCGATGTCAAATTTTTGAATATATATATATATATATATATATATATATATATATATATATATATATATATATATATGAATAAAAATTTGTTTACGCAATGCGTTACGTTTTTGTGAATATTGTTCCTCACCCTTGTTCAATATGCAGAAAGATTGTATTGGTGGGTTGCGAATACTCCAAAATCGAAATGTGAGTAATTTCGAAATGTTCTGAACGAATACTAATCAAAACCTTGTTGGATGTTTTTAAGTTGATGAGTGTCAACCAGAGAATTATGTTCAGGGCATGACCTATATATTTAAGAAGAGAGAAAACATAAAACCTGATTGTTTAAGAGAAAATCTACAGTTCTAAACTAAACAGTAGTAAACAAATTTCATGATTATGAATGGACATAACGTAACGATTTTCGAGTGAGTAACATTTCATGTATGAAAGTACAATGGACGTTTACGAGATGTACCTACCTCGTAATGAGGTACTGTGCGAATTATAGAGTTGTTAGAGAATCTCTGATGTATTATGATAGAGAAAATTTTTCTGAATATTGTAAACATTCGAATAATTTTTTGGTGAATAGTGTTTCTTTAATCATTATATGTTTATTCATAATTATAATAATATTTTTAAAAATATTATATTAATTATATAATGAAAGTTCTGTTATTGAAGAAACTATCCCAAAAACTGAACATATCCGACAGGAAATGATACCACACTGTATATACACAGAATGTATATATATATATATATATATATATATATATATATATATATATATATATATATATATATATATATATATGTGTGTTTGTAGTTGAATGTTTAACGAATGTAGATATGAATTTTCAGTGTTTAATTGGGTTTGCAGTCTAGAACAGGAAAATCAGTTACCTCTTTAGTATTTTCCAAGCTCTCGAAAATGTTTATTTTCTTCTTCAGGGCTAAAATAGTACAATATTAACAATTTATATAACAAGGCACTATTGAGAATTTTTCTTGTAATTACTATGAAGTTAGTTCGAAAGTACATTTGTTTTTTGAATTTTGAAAATAAGTACAAGTGTTCCCAAATGCATTGGGTTCGAATATTTATAGCTACCTAACAGTAATATTCGATACCCAATGCATTTGGGATCACTTGTACTTATTTTCAAAATTCAAAAAACAAATGTACTTTCGGACTAACTTCATAGTAATTGAAAGAAAAATTTTCAATAGTGCCTCGTTAAATGAATTGTTAATATTGTATTATTTTAGCCCTGAAGAAGAAAATGAACATTTTCGAAAGTTTGGAAAATATAAAAGAGGTAACTGATTTTCCTGTCCTAGACTGCAATCCCAATTAAACACTGAAAATATGTATATATAGATAAATATGTACATATAGATTTATATAAATATAAATGTATGTATACATAAAGTATTATTTTTGCAATTAAAATCAGTCATGGAATTCTTCAATTGGTTACGAAATGACTAAACATATCGAATGAAGGGTTTTCT